>CM053747.1:11524543-11577213 GCA_028658305.1 Pachyuromys duprasi
TTTGTTTTGTTTTTGTTCCCACCTGTACAGTATAAGCTAGACTGGGTATCAGATAAACAAATCAGTCTGTTACGTTTGACATGACAGAGATTAGTAGAAAGCAATCTCTTTGCAAGCTTAAGACTGACCTGTCAAAGTGAAAAGTGCCTGGAATCCCAGCATTCGGGAAGGTGAGGTACGAAAGTTGCGAATTCAAGGCAAACCTCGGCTACAGAGAGACTTCAAGGCTAGCTCAGGGAATGTAGCAAGACCCTTCCTCAAGGAGGAATGACAGTTTAACATGCAATGGTTTGGATCAGTGTCCCCCAGAGGCTTATGTGTCAAAGGGTTATTAGTGGCTCCTGAAAAGTTCTCACCTCCAGGGAGAACTAGAGACACTAAGATCAAACATTAGTCCTTCCTGCTTTCTCCTCTCCCCATTCTGTGGCTCCTGCTATGTTTTCTGTGTGTGTGTGTGTGAGAGAGAGAGAGACCCTTTTTGCCCCCTTTCTTGTTTGCTTTGTTGTTGTTTTAGTTTTTCAAAGCATGGAGGAACTCTTGTATCCCGGGCTGGCCTCACGCTCAATTTGTAGCCAAGGATAACCTTGAACTCACGATCCTCCTACCACGCCTCCCAAGTGCTAGTTCACTACCACAGCCAGCTAGATCCTCACTTCTTTGTCATGTTTTTCCGTCTTTGTGTGTCTCTGGGTTGCAACCTTTGTAATTTTTTTTTGATAGAAATTTTTATATTAATTACAATTTATTTACTTTGTGTCCCAGCTGTAGCCCCCTCCCTTATTCCCTCCCAATCCCACTCTCCCTCCCTCATCTCCTCCTTGCCCCTCTCTAAGTCCGCTTATAGGGGAGGACCTCCTCCCCTTCCATCTGACCCTAGCTTATCAGGTCTCACCAGGGCTGGCTGCAATGTCCTCGTCTGTGGCCTAGCAAGGCTGCTCCTCCCACGGGTGCTAAGAAGGTCAAAGAGCTATCCATAGAGTTCATGCCAAAGACAGTCCCTGTTCCCCTTACTAGAGAAGCCACTTGGATACTGAGCTGCCATGGGCTATGTCTGAGCAGGGATTCTAGGTTATATCCATGCATGGTCCCTGGTTGGAGAATCAGTCTCAGACAAGCCCCCGTGCCCAGATATAGTTGGTCCTTGTGGAGCTCCTGTTCTCTCCAGTCTTACTAACAATCTCTTCTTTCATATGATTCCTTGCATTCTGCCCAAAGTTTGATTATGAGTCTCAGCATCTGTGTTGATACACTGCTATGTAGAGTCTTTCAGAGGCCCTCTATGGTAGGTTCCTATCCTGCTTCTCGTTTTCTCCTACTTCCAATGTCCATCCCATTTGTCTTTCTAAGTAAGGATTGATCTTCTTACCCTCAGTCCTCCTTCTTCTTTAGGTATGCAGATTTTAGTATGTTTACACTATCTTATCTTATAGGTCTAGTATCCACTTATACATGAGTATATACCATGTCTGTCTTTCTGCTTCTGTGATACCTCACTCAGGATGATCTTTTCTAGTTCCCACCATTTGCCTGCAAATTTCATGATTTCCCTGTTTTTAATTGCTGAGTAGTATTCTATTGTGTAAATGTACCACAATTTCTGTAGCCATTCCTCCATTGAGGGACATCTGGGTTGTTTCCAGGTTCTGGCTATTACGAATAAAACTGCTACAAACATCAACCTTTATAATTTTAAATAATATTTTACTTTCTTTACCTGAATTCAGTCCCCTACGTATTTTTTAAATTTAAAATATTTTTTTTCATATTTCTAGTATAGTTACATATCTATTTAAGGTGTGTGTGTATGTGTGTGTGTATGCGTACAGAGGTGCTAAGGCCAGAGGTATCTGGAGTTGTAATAAGCCACCCAGTGTGGGTGCTGGGAACCAGATGCTGGCCCTCTGCAAGAGCAGTAAATGCTCTCCGGTGGCTGCAGCATCTCTCCTGCCCCTAGCTACATACTTTCTTTTTGAACTATGCCTATGCTCTCTCTTTCCTTTCCTCATTTGTAGACCATCTTGCCCTCTTTATCTTTCGCAACAGCTTAGTCATTTTGAGTTAAAAATCCCTGAGTGATTGAGACACTGAGCCGGTGTCTCATCCCTTAGCTAGCTTTCCTGTTTGCTGTGCTATCTGTGGAGAGGGTAGATTTCCATGTGTTTTGTGACCTTTGCCTGATTCATCTTTGGCAAGAACGGCCTTTGGTAGCCTGGAGATGCCAGGTTCTCACAGATGCTCTGATGAGATGAGTGAACAGTGCTGATGAACCGCGCTATGATTTACTGAAACTTTAGTGTCTCCATCATAATTTTAAGTGTTCCGTATTATGCCATTCTCCTCAGACTTACATGGAGAGACTTTCTGCCTTTGTGGAACAAACTTTTGCATTAAAAAAAAAAGCTTAGGCTTACAGAAAATTGTTAAGCTAGTACAGTTTATTTTCATTTATATACTGTAGCTGATTGTCCTTCATACGAAAATTATATGTGTCTCAATTAATGACCTAACACTGATACGTCATTCTCCTCAAGTCTATGAATGTGGAGATGTTTCCTAAGGTTTATGTTTTGTTTTGAGACAGTCTTGCTCTGTGATCCAGGCTGATCTAAAATGCATGGTTTTTCACCTGCTCAGGCTCCTGAGTGCTGGGATTACAGGCTCGAGATACCATGCCAGCTATACTTACTGTTTTAATAGCCATTTTCAGTCTCAGGATCCGATCAGAACACCACATTTCATTTACATTCTGAGCCTCCTTGAGAACAGTGTCAGCTTCTCCTTGCTTTGATGACCTCAGCAGCTTTAAAGGGCACTGTCTGAGGGTTGTGAAGAATGCCCCTTGCCTGGGGTCTCTGTGAGGTTTCTCATGATTCCTTAGGTCTGTGGGTGTGAGGGAGAAAGACCATGGACACAAAGTGAGTTCTCATCATGTCGTACCAAAGCTGCACACTGAGGACCTGAATCATCATCACCAATAGTACCGTTCACTGTCTCACTGAGCCTCTGCTCCCAGGATTTCTCACTGTGACTGTGATGGTTTGACTAAGAATGGCTCCCATAAGCTCATATATTTAAATACTTGATTCCCAATTGTTGAACTATTGGGAGGGATTAGGAGGTGTGTCCTTGTCAGAGTAGGGCATATCATTGTTAGAGAAGAATGTGTTGCCTGGGGGTTGGCTTTGAAGTTTCAGAATCCTACCAGAGTCTCTCTCTGGCTGCTGGCTGCTGCCTGAGGATGAGGATGTAAAGCTCTCAGTTACTGCTCTAGTACCACGTCTTTCTGCCTCCAGCCATGATGATAATGGACCAGCCCTTTAAAACTGTAGTCAAGGCCCCAAGAGTCTGAGGAGGAAGGCATAATAAGGAACACTTAAAATTATGATGGAGACACTAAAGTTTCAGTAAATCATAGCACTGTTCAGCAACACTGTTCACTCATCTCATCAGAGCATCTGTAAGAGTTGTCTTGGTCATGGTATCTCTTCACAGCAATAGAACACTGACAGAGACATGCATTTTTTATACTGTCTCTCTCTTTTAAAAAAGATTTATTAATTTATTTATTTGTAGATGAGTATTCTATCTGCATACACACCTGTACACCAGGAGAGGGCATCAGATCCCAACATAGATGGTTGTGAGCCACCATGTGGTTGCTGGGAATTGGACTCAGGACCTCTGTCTGGAAGAGTAGACGGTGCTCTTAACCACTGAGCCATCTCTCCAGCCCCTATACTGTCTCTTTAAAGAGAATTACTAGTCATAGCCCACACTAAGTAACATGAGTTAGCTCCCACCTCCTAGAAGATGAAGTAACCGCATACATTATTTACAATTCTGCTACATGGAAGATTCATCTTTTCTCCTTCTTATTGATGATTTTCCTATCATTATAGACTATGATAATGTTTTCCATTGGGTTATAAAAATGGTGTTTTCTTTATTTTACTGCTTAAGTAGTTACAGACTTAAAGAACTCTTCTCAGGCCCCATGTCCATTTGGCATGTTCACATTGGTATAGCTTTAGATGTAGTGTTCTGGATTTGATTTAGAATTTTGTTGCTTTCTGAAACTGTGGTATCCTCCTGACACATATTGTATGTGTGTATGTATGTATGTATACACACACACATATATGGTTTTTCTTTTTCCTTTTTTCAAGACAGGGTTTCTCTATGTTGTCCTGATCCTGGAAATAACTCTGTAGACCAGGCTGGCCTCAAACTCACAGAGATCCCCCTGCCTCTGCCTCTGCTAGGATTAAAGACATGTACCATCACTGCCCCACTTCTTGTGTGTGTCTTGTTTTTATCCTAGAATTATCTATTTAAGAGGACCGGCTCCATCGATTAGAAAATTGTAGGCATCAATTGCTGGCATGCAGATGTGCCCTTTCCTACTGGGATGCCATTGCTTCTAAGACAATCCAGGCTGGCAGAGCACATAACTATAAGTATTTCTACATCTATGCCTGGTACTGAGTTGCACATGAGCTCATCCTGGGGTTCTCAGTTCTGACCCATTACCAAATGATCATTCCAGCAAGGGCTTTTGCTGGATTACTAATTTTTAATTGTTTGGTTTACCAATATTCTCTTTAATACACAGTGTTTTTTTATGTTGTAAGTTCTGTTACTATTTTTATTCTTAAGCAAATAGATTCATAAGGCAAATATGAAGTTTCAAATGTTTAAGTTCAGAAGTTACAGTGCTGAGTGTAAGAACCAGCACTCTGACCTCCATCCTCCGCCAAGCCTCCATCCTGCCCTAGCCTACAGGAGCAGCTGTCCACCCTCTGTATCATGACGTGGTTGGCTTCTGCTCTGGCATCCTTCAACACACTCTTGCCTCTTCCCACCTGGATCATTAATCAGGGATGAGTCAAAGAGGAGAAAGGGAGAGAGGGCTCTCACGGGCTGACTTCATCCTTTCTGTATGGACGGGAGGTTGTTTTGTAGCACTCTCAGCGGCTCTGCTGAGGCTCCTTGTGGCCTCTTTAACCACAGGCATAGAAGATACATTTGAGGTCCTGAAATCCTCTGTCCTCAGCTTCAGGTTCACTAGGGATCCTTTCTACAAACTTCCCATGCAAGAGCTATTAGGCTTCTCTCAATCCAGCTCTGGCTCTACCAGCATGTAATCTATGTTTATAGGTGGATATCACCTAGACAGTCTTCACTCAGATGATTCAAACATAGCACCTTTCTCTTTGTTCCATCCCCAAAGTAGTGGGCCAGAATTTGCTCAGCCTCCTATGATTCTCCCGACCAGAATCAGAGACATGCTCACAGTGGCCCTATGTGGTTTTCTTGCCTTGTTTCTGATGTGTAGGAGGAAGGATTCAGTCCTTCATACTGACTCTGCTCTTCTCCTAGATACCTGCTCTGTCACTAAAGGTCTCCCCTTCATTTATTGTGGGTCCTGAATTGCATTAAGTGGCTTTTGTCAGTGACCACAGTGGCTTCATCTTCTTCTTTATCCTATGAACATGGTACATCACATCCACTGACTATAAGTAGAATAAGGACCCATATGTGAGTGCATGGCCACAAGGACTGAACCTTGTAGTGGTAGAACATACATAATTTTTGCTTGGCTGTTCTTTTATTTTCTTTCTTTAAAAATATAATTAATTAATATAATATCATTAGCAATAATTGTTATCTATAGTCAATTGGAGAGACAGGCTACAGTGAAGTACTGTCTTAGGACATAGAGATTTCACTGCTTTCAGCTCCCCACTTCTTCTCCCTTGAGCCTGGCCCCTGGAGGTTTCTATTGCTGGCATATTTTAATGGTAAGCTTAGGATTTGGGTAAAATGTATACTCAGATGCTGGAGTTCAGCCCTCCTATAGTCTTCTATTGTTGAAATTTTCCTTTGAAATGTCTATTCTGATTGAATAAATCTCTTTTCTTTTCCCTGGTATTATTTGTCTTTTTAATTGGCCTACTAGGGATAGGTGCTCAGCCTAGGCTGTTAGGGCTGCCCAGGCTCCTACCCTAATAACTCCTAATAACTAGTGCTGGGAATACAGTCCTGTCCCAGCACCCCCAGCCAAACAGTGCTTCTTAGTCACTCAGTCTTGCTCTTTAAGTCACTGTTCCTTTAGAGCAATAGCCTGACCTCTCAAAGCCACCATTAAGTAAGTCCCTCCCTTTCCATTTGAGATTTTCAAATAATTTCTATTTTTCTGCAGAGAGTCACCATCTGTTAATAAGTACATTTTCTTTTAAACTGAATATTTTTTTATTTTTTGCTGCTGCTGCTAATCGCAATGTCTAGGTCATCTTAGGGTGTCTTTTGTTGCCTGGCATTCCTCTAGAGCAGTGGTTCTCAGCTCTCCTAACGCTGTGACCAACCGCCCCCCCCCCATAAAACTATTTTTGTTGCTACTTCGTAACTCTAATTTGGCACTATTATAAGTCGTAATGTAAATATCTGTTATGCAGAATGGTCTCAGGTGACCCCTGTAAAAGGGTAAGGGGTTACAACCCACATGTTGAGAACTTCTGCTCTAGTAGGCTCCGCTGTAGTCAGATTAGCTCTTTCTGCTGCCCAATTTCCCTAGCATTTTACTCATTACTTTAGAAGGATTCAGCTGACCCAGTCCTTCCATTATTCATCCACCTGAATTGGTTTTCAAGATTGCTTTCAGCTTGGGTTGTGCATGCTGACAACCATTGTGAATTTGGCCGCAGATCTAAGAGTAAGGCTGGCTTACATTTTCAAATTTCTTGTAGGTTATCTTATTTCCAGCTTGAATCGAGATGTACCAGGAGCTTCCTCCTTACTTCTTATTGCTGCCCAGAATCTAATCAACTCCCCCAGGGCCACATCACTTCCTCAGGCCAGGCAGAATCTAGCTGATTTCCCCATGCCCAGCAGTAAGCGTCTAGCCTTCTCCCTCATGCATTCTTCCCTTCCAGGCTCCCAGCTTCCAGCAGCCTCTGCTCTCTCAAAGGTGACATAACTCCAGCACCTAGCAGCACACTCAGTCCTGGCCTTCCCAGGAGCAGTGCTGAGATCAGTTCTTACTCACCAACATTGGTTGTTAGTCTACCTCTCGGTCACAACACCAGTGTTTTCTTGTTTCGTAATTTTAGACATTTCTGTTTTTATAGTAGGGGTTGAGAAACCTACACCAGCCCACCTGTGCATCTTGAACAAAGTACCAAATATATGTGTGTATATGTATCTCATATTACATATATGTACCACATGTGTATATAGAACTTATATTGTATATATAATATGTACATGTGTATATACCTTATAAAATATATATCCATGCATATTAGTTGGCGTGAGGCTTCCTTTCTGTACCTTTTGTGGTACTGGAATCTATCACTAAGCTCCATGCACACTACCCTTCAATATTTCTTAAATCCACTTTCTCTTGTACATTTAACCATTTAAGAAAAAGTGTGGAATTTAATCAACTTAAAAGCTTGTTTAAGAGTCACTGTGAATTGAAATCCAAGCAGAAAAGATGCATATTTTAGAAATGATGAGAATTCCATAGGGAAATGTAATTTTATTTGTTTGTTATTATTATTGCTACTGGATAAACTGATTTTTTGGGGGTGGTGACATTTCTTAGTACTATTAATAAAAGAATTTAATAAAGTACTATTAATAAAAGTCTTGGAAGGAAGCATGAGGACAATTTATTAAACTTTGAGGAAAAAATTTTTAAAAAACGACCAAAAACATAAACAGAGGAGTCAAGTTATAAATCAAAGCAGATCCCTGGGAAGGAAGATGGAAGTAAGAAAGGAAGAAAGCCATGCCATTTGTAAGCTGCCAACAGGCCAGGCAGGACTTGTGCAGTGGAAATGGGACCAGGTTTCAGAGAAACAGAGTAAGAAAAGCCATTGTGTTCAGGAGAGCAGGCCCAGGATTTGGTCAGTATCCAAAGTAAAAGAAAGAGAGAGAGAAAGAGAGAGAAGAAAAGAAAAAGCAAAGCAATCCCTTTCTTTGTAACTCTGATGAGCAGGCAGCCCACATCATTCCTTAAAGGTACAATCAGTCCTTCTCATCCTTATGTTGTTGCGTGAACCATTTTTGTGGGGAGTGGCCTCTTGGACAGGTGATGGACAGGCCTTGCTAGATTAACAATACCTCTCTCTTTTAAAAACTTATTTATTTTATGTGTATGAGTGTTTTGCCTGCATTTAGGTATGTCTGTGTGCTGTGTGTGTGCCTCGTGTCCATTGAGATCAGAAGGGGACCTCAGATCTCCTGGGACTGGAGTTACTAGTGGTGATGAGCCTCCATGTGGGTACCGAGAACTGAATGCAAGTCTTCTGTTAAGAGCAGCAGGCACTCTTAAACCACAGAGCCCTCTCTCTAGCTCCTAGATTAACTCTTAAAAGGGAGGCAATGACATGGCATGTTTCTAGTAGCTTAGAATGTCAGGTCTCTACCCAGGGCCAGAGGTAGAATTTAGATTCTACTTTTTGACTGGGAGGAAGTCGCTTTCTTTTAACAGGCCTCAACAAAGCCCAGACACTCCTGCCTTTCAGAAGGCAATCTTAAAAAGGGAGAAAAGCTGATATTTACGTTTCTAGTGTGACTAGGGAAATAGGAGATGAAATTCTAAACTAAATGGCCTCCAAGTCTATTCTAACATCCCCCACTAGAGTTGAGTTGCTGATACTTCCAACATTTCTGGCCAAATCCAGGACAGAATCAGGAACATTTCCAGCTCCGCCCAAGGACGTGAGTTGAGGCTGATGTCTCTAAGGTACCTGTTCTCCACCTTCTATCCTCATTATGACTACAGTGTTTTGAGCAGGATTTCAGCAGTAGCCCAGGCTGGATTAGAGCTTATCCCCAACTCATGGTGATCCCCTGCCTCTGCTTCCTGAATGCTGGGATTATAGGTGGGAGCCATGGCAACTGGATGAAACTGTAATCACACAGGTAACTGCGAACATTCAGAAACCACAAACAAGGAAGCGCTCCATAACCACAGGAGTGGTTGAAATCCTAACTACAAAGGCGGGGTTGGGCACTGAGCGCTGACTCCCTCTCTGCTGTCAGGATTCCACAATGGAGCAGGCGCTTTGACAGCCTCTTACCGCATGGTTCAGCAATTGTACTCCCAGGTACTTACCCAGAGGATTCACATTTTCTTTCTACAGAAACATGCAAATGGATGTTTAGGAAATGGATGTTTATTCATAGTTGGCAGCTTTGGGAAGCAACCAAGATACCCTACAATAGGTGAATAGTAGAGAAATAGGGCACAGCCATATGGGACGGCAGACTATTATTCAGTGTTAAAAAGAAATGAGCTGGTTAGCCAGGAAAAGGCGTGGAATGAGGATGGAAAAATGACTCTGGGCTTGGGAACTCTGGTTGCTCTTGCAGAGGATACAGGTTCTGTTTCCAGCACATAACTGGCAGCTCACTGATGTCCATGGGTCACACACATACACGGTATTCATAAATACACTCAGGTGCTCACAGAGGAAACAAAATAGTAAATTTTAAAAAGAAAAAAGAAAATGGAGGAAAATTACATGTGTGTTGTTGCACGAAAGAAAGGAACCTGAAGAGGCCAAACAGCGTGATTTCAATCATATGACATTATGAATTAGATCTTGATGTGGAGACTGTAATAAGATCAGTGGTTTACAGGTATTGTTAGGTGAGAAGAGATGAAAAGACACAGGACTTAGGACAATGAAACTATTCTACACGATATTGTAACTGTAAATATATATACATGCATTTGTCCACACCCATAGAATGTACAATACCAAGAACAGAACCTAATGAAAGCTATGGCCCAAGGAGGGTAACAGCATGTCTATACAGGTTCATCAACTGCAGCAAAGGAACTGTGCAGCCCAAGATGCTGATGACGGTGGAGTCTATGTGTGTGTGTGTCTGGCTGGTGCATGAAGGAGCTTCACATTTCTACCCTATTTTGCCATAATCCAAAATTTCTCTGGAAAAAAAAATCTGTTATAATAAATGTTATAAACCGATTAACCGAAGCTAGTTTGCTGATGGCCCCTCCTTCAGTTCCTCATTCTTTTTTCAAACCTGTTTCCCAAACTTTCTCTATTTCCTACTTCTGTTGGTTGAATGGTCTTTGTAAGTCATTCGGTGGCATTAGAGTAGCCTGCTTGGTCTGACAAAACACCAAACGGCTCAAGCAGTGGAAGCTTGTTTTCTCATGGTTTTGGAGGCTGAAAGTTCCAGTGGAAGTTGTCAGTGCTGGCCTCTATTCCTGGCTTTACACATTTGCATCCTCACGTGACCTTTCTTGACTGAATCTGTGTCTCTTCCTATGAGGACACTGCTCCTTCCTATTTATAGTTTACCTCATTGCTTCATTCAACATAACTACGTCGCCAAAAAGTCACCTCGGAAGGGAGGGCTCTAACAAATGAAGTTGTGAGCGTCACAATTCAGCTGAAAATGGATGTGCTTATAAATAATTTGTTGACCATTTCCTTTCCATTAATCATGTTTTCATCTTTGGCGTGCAAATGGCTTCTATGCTGACTTTCTCGAGGAGGTCAGTGTGGCTGGTCAGACAGTAGAAGCCTGAGTTAAAGTGGGGAATGCCAGGAAAGCCTCTAATTTGTAATGTAGACAAGGCATTCAATCTAGGAAGAATGAGAATTCATGAGACCACGGGTGGGTTCTCAGTCAGCTTCCATGCACATTTTAAGAGGAACATAAGATAATTGAAAAGAAATAAGCTCACTAAGTTGCATACAGGAGGCATGCCTTTTGAGGGAGCATGTTTTGGAGGGCAGCTGAGGGCAGTGTGGCTGTTCTATGTGTTAGCCGCAGAGGTTTGTCAAAGGCTGGGGAGCAGCCTTCAAAAATGTCAAGGATCTACTGTCTCATGTCAGCGAGACAGGGCAATTTGTTTTTCCTTCCTTTGAAGGTAAAATAATAAAGAATTTGTAATGAAAATTCATCTGTGACTAGTTGGCTCTAAATCTGTTCCAGCCCTAGAAGCAAACATATTGAAGGGGACATGGAATGTGATGTCACCCTCAAGCTTTAGCATGTGGGAAAAATTATGCAGGAATACAAAAGTCATATACACAAGGAACCAACCACAACGAAAGCATGATAGACCATTTTTCATGAATTATCTTTGATGAAAAGCGATTTTTGAGCAATAAATAATGTTTTATTTTGTTACTCAAAAAATACATTTTATTTATACCAATTGTAGATTCAACTTGGAGGTAAGAAATGAATTTCTGTTGCCAAAGGGTGGAGAGAAAAGGGAAGCTGCTTGTGATGAAGGATAGAGATGAAAGTGTTTAAAAATAATGCTTTAATTTCATTTATTTAAATGTTTTCCCAACTAAACCCAACAGGAAGCAGTGAATTGAAATGACAGCAAGAAATGGTTGTGTTCTGCAGAAAGGAGATCTCGTCAGAACAGTCCCATATATGGCGTGAAGACGTGGAAGGGCTTCCTTGGGGAGGCTATCTGTCCTTGGAGGTGCTCTGCTGGAAAAGAGGGCTCAGTGGAGGGGCAAAGGCCGGTCGCTTGTCTCTTTCTGTGTCTCAGAAGCCAGGAGAGGCAGTAGGGTGCAGGGCTGGGTGTTCTTGCTCTGCCAGGACCAGGCAATAGGAGGCTCCACTCCATCTCAGCCTGTTCCAGCCTACCTGCAACCAAATGGGTTTCTCTGGGCCTCAGTGTCATTACCTGTGATCTGGGGTTGCTGAGGGATCAGCTAAAGCAGGCGAAGCTCTTGCATTATGGCAGTAGTTTTCCATAAAATGTAGCCTTTATTGAGAGAAGATCCTTGTCTTCATTCAGAAAAAGAAGACTGAACAAACACCGAGGAAGCCAGCTGTGCCCAGTGTTGTGGCACCAGGCTGCCCTGCTCTGTCCTGGTTATTTGGCTTCATTTCTGTGACCAAACACAGACCAGAAGCTTAAGGAAGAAGGGGTTTATTTTGGCTCATGCTTTGAGGGGACATGGCAAAGAAGCAGAGTGTACAGTGGCAGCTGAAGGTTGAGCTGGCCGGTTGTGTTGTATAGGCAGTCAGGAAGAAGAAAGAGGCCAGAAAATAATGGGTGTGGCTATAACCCCCAAGCCCTCCACACTTCCTTCAACTTGGACCCATCTCCAAAAGGTTCCAAAACCACTCCAAAACAACACCACCAGCTGGGAGACAAGCATTTCCGTGTAAGGAACCTTCACAAGCTTAGGCAGCCCCTTTTGTTCTCAGGCATCATCCTCTCTGTGTGGGAATTCCTCGGGCTTTTGGTCCAGCTTTTGACTTGTTGGTTTAGAGAGCAGCCAAGCCAATTAAAGGTTAAGTGTCCACACCTGCAGAACACGCTCACGGCGCAGGAAGCCTAGCCCCTGCATAAGATGCAGTGGGCATGGATGGGCACTGAGCTTCACTTGATGGCTCCTAAAGCTAAGTTCAAATCCCACCTCTTGGCCACATGCTGAGGGACCAAGATCAGTTATGATAAATTCCCTCCCATATCAGAAGCAAAAGCATCATTCTGAACCCCATCTTGGCCAAGGCTTGCCGAGCTCCTGAGAACTCCTGAGCAGTGAGACTTTCTGCTGGCTACAGGGGAGGGCTGTGCTTCTGCACAGAGCTGTGTGTTACGTACTTGAGAATTTTGCAGAGTACCTGGCCTGAGACTTGTACCAAGACCTTGGCTCCCATGGAGATACTCAGAAATCCACACACTGGTTCATATTTCCCATGGGGGCCAGACCTTTGGGAGGCTAGTAGGATCCCACCTGGCAGTGAGGTGGTAGAATACTGGGGTGGAAGTGCACAGAGACACTTGCACGAATTTAAATGAGTATCTCCCTCTGTTCTACCTATGGAACCTAACTTATTTTATCTGATAACTGATAGGGCCCAATCTGGCCTTCCTTGTGCAGGTCTTGCAGTCTCCCATTGGCTCTCCAGACAGCATTGAACTGGCTTTACGCCAGACCTCACTGGCCCTTACTGGACCCCGTAGACTGTTCCTATTGATTCCAAGGGCCTCTTACCTGGCCCCTGCCTTTGATTCCACTATGCCAGATTATTGACTTGCAACTCCCTAAGTGTTCTAAGCATGTGACTTTGTACAGTCACATGCTTCTCTGTGGGAGTCCTACCCACCCCTTTTCCTCCTGGCTAAACCATAGATTTCTTCTTCCTTCCCTCCTATTTGTTAAGCAATGGGTCAAGATCACATCCCCACGTCCTGAGTGCAGGCTAGAAATAGCTTGAGTCTCTGCTCTTGCTGTGACCAAATACAGAAAGCAACTTAAGAAAGGCTTTAGTTTAGCTCATGATTTGAGGGAATGAACAGTCTACACAGTGGGGGAAGTGTGCGGCTAGAGCGGCCCTTGGTTGGCAGCAGGAGCGAGGCTGCTCACACATCTGGGAAGGTCCAGAGCCGAGAAAGGAACTCTAGGGGCCTCAGTACCCTTCTCCTTTACTCATTAATGGTACGTACTTGGCTTTTTGAAGCAGGGTTTCACGATGTAGCTCCGGCTGTGCTGGAACTCACTATGGAGACTAGACTGGTTTCAAACTCTCTCATGCCACCCTCTGCTCATTCTTTTTAAAACCTCTTATTGATCCTCTGTGAATTTCACATCAGGCTCCCCTATCCCACTCATTTCCCCTTCTCTGCATATCTGCCCTCTGTCCCTGCAACCTCTCCCACCTCAAGAAAACAAAAATTAAAAAAAAAAAAAAACCTCACCGTGGAAGCTGCAGCGTGTCACAGTATACCCCTTTGTCCACACAGCTTTACTTATAAATGTTCATTGCAAGAAGCCATTGGTCTGGTTCGATGCCTCTGGCTTCTGCTACTTTCAATACTCGCTCCTCACCAGGACTCCTCTAGGATATCCTGTGGTTGCCCTGTGTCATGGAGGTCCTGCAGCTTTGGATCTGCAGGACTGGTTGCTTCACAAACTCCAACAGTTCATAGATGGGGTAGGTATTGGGGCCCCAACTCAAAGCCCTTGGATCTGGGCCTGGGTGGTAGCTGAGTTGGTCAGCCCAACGGCTCTCCTGCCTGCAGCAGCTGGCAAAAGGCAGGACTGGCTTCCCTGTGCCCACACTATTAGGGCTAGTTCTCCCTTGCTCATGACACCAGGGCCAGCTCTACTGTGCAGCCCAGGTGAGATGCAGGCCTGCTGTCCTGAGTGCTGAATCCAGCGAGGGGGCAGGGCCAGCTCTGCGCCAACCTCCTACACCAACATGGCTGCAGGTAGCAGACCAGACCAGACCAGGGATGGCCACATGGTGTTTGGTGGTAATATGAGCCATAGACAGTGGCACAGTCCCCTGCTGCTGCAGGCCACGGACCTAGACACAGCCTTCAGTGCCCTCTGCTCATTTTTATTCATTCCAAGATCCCATGTCGTGGCATGGTGCTGCCCACATTCAAGGCAAGTTTTCTTCGGTCTGGACACACCCCAAAGGCACATCCACAGATTCCAATCAGTAATGATGTAGATATTTTGTATTCCACCCAAACTGACATGAAGATTGGCCATCTTAGGAGCCCTTCTATGGAAACAGAGATGCTTAGTTTTCTGAAGCACTTTGCAGCGTTCTGCCTTGCTTGTGTGGCTCTCTTACTAACGTTATTGCTGCCTCAGGGAGGAAATTATGCTTTACCTTTAAGGAAGACCTGCTAACTGTGCAGCACAGATTCATTGGGAAGGAATATTAGTTAAATGTCTGTGTAACTGAGTATTAACAAACACTTCTATAGTTTCTCCCCTTAAAGATCTTTCCCCGCTATTCTAATAACTCTTATGACATTCAGACTAGATCATGAATCTTACTTCCTAAGAAAAGACAGCTGTCAATGACACCTCTAAGCACCCACAGAACAGAAATGAAGGACAGCAGAACACAATGTGGAACCTTTTTCAGTAGACAAAAAGAGAAAAACACTGTAGTGCACAGAGGAGGAGAGAGAGTATGAGCATCAAGGGAAGGAGGGAGGGTGAGAGAGGGGTAGAAGGGAGGGGCCAGTGGACCTGGTTTGGCACCTTTCATCCTTCTGCAAAGCATCAGGTCAGCTTACTGCAACCGAGCTTCCTGGAGCAGGATCACCCCCAACTTCAGAAACTAGGTGCTGGATCCAGCAGGCCCCTAGGCCACCTGCAGTGGTGATTGACTGCCTGGTCACAGTTTCAGAATTGGATAGCTTGATAAAACATCACACAGAACTCAAGAAGGGCCTCCACTTGCTGGACATGCTTTTGTGTGTGCAAGCATGTGAGCACACATGGGTTCACATGTATGTGTCTGCTTGTGTGTGCATGTGTGTGTGATATGCGTGTGAGTACATTGTGTGTGTAGGTCAGAGGATGGTTTCAGTGTTGTTCCTCAGGCACCATCCACCATGTCTTTTCTTTTGTTGTTGTTTGTTACTGGCCTGGAACTTTCTGTCTCAGCTAGTCTGGCCAGTGCACCCCAATAATCCACCTGTCTGTCTCCCCAGTGCTGAGATTACAAACGTGCACTACTGTGTCCAGACTTTTAAAATGGGGTTCTGGGAACCTAACTCAAGTTCTCAGACCTGCAAGGTAAACATTTCACTGACTGTGCTATCTCGCTGGCCCATTATATGGTTTTAGCATAACAGACATGTGCCGTGTGAGACTGAAGAAAGACACAGCTTCCGTGTTCTTTTCTTGGGGAGTCATGGTGTCACCCTCCTGGCATGTCGACCTGCTGAAAGGCTGAGAAGCTCTACTGAGCTGCACTGCACAAAACAGCCATTAGGATTTCGGTCTGCTTGTTCAGTAGGCATGATGGCTTCAACCACTGAGTTCCTGCAGGCCCTTTCCTCCTTCGCCTCTGACTGGACCTTCTCAGGCCCCATCCTAACATTAGCTTAGGACTCACCAACAGTCACTTGACTATCATGAAGAAATTCCAAGAGTTTCTAGGATCTCTGTGGCAGGCTCCAGGCTAAGGCAGAAACAGACATTTCATTCAGCACATCTTGATTTAAGACATCAGCCTGCATGTTGGAAGCTAGACATCCATGTCAATCAGCAACTTCCCATGTGACTTTTGGGAGGCTCTGTAGACTCTGTACAATGCAGTGTCATTATAGACCCAGGTCAACGCTGGCGCAGAGCAGATCACCAAGACCCAGGACGACAGTCACTCGGGAGCAGAAAAGGCAACAAATTGAGATTCTTGGTTTAATACTCAACGGCTACCTACCTAGGACACTTTTGTCAGGTCACTCAATCATCCTGGACCCTGATTGCTTGTCTATAGACTGAAGAACCGAGACCTGGAAGCCAGTGGCCAACATGGCTTGCTGTGTTGAGGGACAGGCGCAATGCTGTTCTGAGAGACAGAAAAGCCAGAGATGCTGGGTTGATCTGGGAAGCTAAGCCCTCAGTTTATCTGAGCTACTGTTGGCTGATTTGCTGCTGTTCAATTAGACCCTATCCCGATAGGTACTTTCTAGAAAGCTACCATTCTAACCATTAAATGCCTTCCCCATCTTTGGGGAAGAGAGGGACACATGTAACAGGCCCCTTTCATGCTCTCTGAAGTACAGCTTTACCAGAGACCTTGGAGCTGTGAGTCTTCCAACCACTTCAGCTTACTAACTCTCCATTCACTAATGGGAACCACAATGCCAACCTCTGAGGGCTGTTTACAATGCATGCTAAAGTGTGTTGATATTTTGCAGACAGAGGTTAATTTATAGAAATCTGCTTCTAGATACAACTGGCTTTGCAAAACAGGAAAGCGTGTTACACCCTTTCTCTCTTCAGCTCTCATTCCAGGGAGTAATTTTTGCAGTGCAAGTGACTCACATTTTATCAGGCCAAACAGCTCTTAATGCTGTTGACGTGATTACCTTCCTTTGTTGCCTCCCTTATTTTCTCTTATTGTGCTATTGTACGGAGCCTCAGCTAGGAAGTCATTTGCCCTGTCCGACAGGCTGAATTTAAAACATGGTAAGTGTCAACAAATTAGGAATTACTGGAAAAGCAAAGAGGTTATTTTATGGTTAAGGAATCACAGAAAACTGTAGAGGAAGAGTGCCTATTCCCAGCACTGAGAGTCTACCATAGCACTTCCTGGATGAATCTCCACCGTTATGGTAACTGAGCAGCCACCACAGCCTTCCCATGATGAGTCTCCACTGCTATGGTAACATTCTGCCTTCCAAAGAGGCAGCTGTAAAATCATTTAGGAAATGATCCATAACGGGGGAAAATCTATAGATCCAGAAGGGATTAGTCTCTGAACCGGAGTGTCACCACACCCCTAACTATAGCACCAGCAGGGATTCAGCAAGGGTGCTCATCCAGGAAGAGAAAAATCAGAGCTCCCTCTCAGCATCTCTGGCTGAAGAACCAAGGACATTTATGGTCTTCAGGGTCCTTTCTTCTAAACTGCCTGGCTATTTTGATCTCTGTTTTCATTATTGTGATGACTACAGAACCTGGTGACCCTATATCCTTGTCAGAGACCCTGAACCTGAACATCAGCTAAACCACATTTTGATTTCTGACCCAGAGAAAATGTGTGATAATAAGTGGTTTAAGTCACTAGCCATGGTGGGTACTTTGTTACACCCAGTGCTATGGTTTGCCTGTGTGCCCCTCCCCCACCACAAGAAATCTGCATCAACCAAACAGGAAGCTGAGCACAGCTCTGTCCTTCCAATCCCAGTTTGGTGGCAACTTGGTCGGTGATGTCAGCTTCCTTACTCTTTGTTCCCACGCAGACCCCCATCCAGTGACCTAGAGAGATCACACAAGGCACCCCACTCCTTGCCACCCTACTGTTGGCTTCCCTAGCAGACTCCAATCTGAGCATGGGAAAATAGTCCCCACAGTTCTCTGTTCTTCTTTAAAGGATGAATCTTTCCATGTCTACCTGGCTTTGCCTCTCTGCCAACTGGCAAGGAATGGTAGCTGGTCCCCTTGCCATGGAAACCTCTGAGCAAACAGTGTGTGTGCCCTCATCTGCCACTGGGGCTGGGGTTGTCTTTATTTCCATGGTGTCTTCTGTTTCTACCCACAGAACTGGATAGCTTCTTGCTGGTCATTTTAGAGGGACAAAGCCTGCTGCTTACTTGAGCCTTCACTTGATCCAACAGAGAGATCAAAGGGGACCATGGAATAAGGTAACCTGTTCTTTTTGCTGAAACCTGTGTGTTCAGAATGAAAACATGACACTTTCCCTTGTCAGGCAGTGAGGGAAAAACCCTAGGTTGTTACCAGAGTGGTGTTTGTAACCGCCTTTCTAAGAAACAGCCCCAGAGAAGAAATTAACTTCTCCCGTTGTTCACAGTGGGGATATGACGGCACGGCTCCTCCAGGCCGTAAAGCGCGTTTGAGCTCAGTTGCTGTCGGCATCATGGGCAGCTTGGAGTGGAACTTACTCCCTCTGTTATTCCCTCCTAGCATTCTACTGTCTCAAGGCTCTTGCTCCCTCAGGTTGCCTCACAGGTACTAAGTCCAGTTCTCCAGTCACAGAAAGGAGCTGACAGTCATCCTGGCCCAAAGCTATGACACCACAGTGCCCAGCCAAGGCATGAGGGAGAAGTTCCTTTAAAGGGGGGTTCAGGCAGGGGCATTTAGCGCTCCCGAAGAAAGGAGTACAAAAACAGGAAAGGAAAAGAGGGGATGGCACGCATCGGAAAATCTGGATGTTAAGCTTCATTCTAGTCCACAGTCAAACCAGATCTGTGGTTGATTGACTAATAAGTATCTCCAACCTGTGTGGCTTTGGGGTGTGTATCAGTTACCTTTGTGTTGCTGCAACAGAACACCTGACATAAGCCACTCAAGGAAGGAAGGGTTCATCTGGGCTCAGGGCGGGAGAGTGCCGTTCACCATGGCAGGGGAACTGGGTGACAGGAGTGAGGTGCCTGGTCATATGAGGGTTCCCTGCAGGCTTTCCGGATGGCAGGGAATGATCCACCAAGGGACAACAACAAAACTCAGTTCAGCCGAATTAGGTACCGGTGCTGGGCCAAATCCTTGACAGTCTCATACCAGTTTGTTGATTTCAGCCGTATTTAAGCACAGAGCAATTTTGGAAAAAAAGTTTTCTGCTCACGCTTGACTCAGTCTTGCGCACACAGCAAAGCTTAAGACGTGTTCACACTGAAGCTCTTGACAAAGTGTGCACGGTTTCTTCCATTAAAATGGTGCTGTTGAAAAACAGGTTTTGTTGACTCAGAAACAAGTGCTCAAGATTTAGGGTCTGGGGAGAATGGCTGAGGTAAGCACGATGCCCATGGGAGTAGGGATTGGCCTGGCCCCAGACAACATAGAAGTCACTCAGGGTGCTGTAAAGTACAAGTGACATCATTCAAACGGATGGGTTTTACGGTCTAGAAGCAATACTCAAGAATTAGTATCTGATGAACATCAATGCAAAAATACTCAACAAAATACTTGCAAACCAAATACAACAACACATCAAAGATATCATCCACTACGACCAAGTAGGCTTCATCCCAGGCATGCAGGGGTGGTTCAATATACAGAAATCCATCAATGTGATCCACCATATAAGCAAACTGAAGGAGAAAAACCACATGATCATCTCCCTAGATGCTGAAAAAGAATGACAAAATACAACATCCATTCACGTTTAAAGTCTTGGAGAGATAAGGAATACAAGGCATATACCTAAACATAGTAAAGGCAATATGCAGCAAGCCTATAGCCAGCATCAAGGTAAATGTAGAGAAACGTAAATCAATCCCACTGAAATCAGGGACAAGGCAAGGCTGCCCACTGTCTCCATATCTCTTCAACATAGTTCTTGAAGTCCTAGCTAGAGCAATAAGACAATTAAAGGAGATCAAGGGAATACAAATTGGAAAAGAAGAAGTCAAAGTATCACTGAGTGACCCCACAAATTCTACCAGGGAATTCCTACAGCTGATTAACACCTTCAGCAAAATGGCTGGATACAAAATTAACTAAAAAAAAAAAATCAGTAGCCTTCCTGTATACAAAAGACAAAAGGACTGAGAAAGAAATTAGTGAAACAACGCCCTTCACAATAGCCACAAAGGTCATAAAGTAACTTGGTGTGAACCTAACCAAGCAAGTCAAAGACTTGTATGAAAAAAATTTCCAGTCTCTGAAGAAAGAATTAGAAGAAGATTTCAGAAGATGGAAAAATCTCCCATGCTCATGGCTTGGCAGGATTAACATAGTAAAAATGGCCATCTTACCAAAAGCAATCTACAGATTCAATGCAATTCCCATCAAATTACCAACACGATTCTTTACAGACCTTGAAAGAAAAATTCTCGACTTCATATGGAGCAACAAGAACCCCAGAATTGCTAAAACAATCCTCTACAATAAGAGATGTTCTGGAGGTATCTCCATCCTTGATCTCAAGCTGTATTATAGAGCAACAGTAATAAAAACTGCATGGAATTGGTGGGATATGACTGGTGGATCAATGGAATCGAACAGAAGACCCTGAAATAAAGCCACACACAGGGCAATTTTGTTGCAGAGTAGAGCAGACTTTGGGGGAAGAGAGTGGACAGTAACCCAAGAGACAACTGTCCCATCTGCCTTCTAAACAGTCTTACTCTTTTCTCTAAAATTCCTAGAACAAGCAGTTCTTCCTGAAGAACTATGGTTGACAGGCTCGACAGAGTCTTACATAAGGCAATAATATATGTTCATTATAAGAAAGACACCTGCTACAGGCACATCCAACCAGCAGCTCATGGGCCTCATGCTATGAATGTGGGCCGACACAAACTCTGAAAAACTTACTTAAAATACTGTTTTTATTGACCTTTTATTTTGAGACTGGATTGTGTGTGTTTTTTTAAAAAATATTTTTTATTTTTAATTATGTATATATGTATGTGCTTTTGTACATGTGTGTGCAGTACCTGAGGAAGCCAGGAGGGGGCATTGCTGGAATTTGCTTGAGGTGGTGCTGGCATCCAAACTTGGGTACTTGAGTGTGAACTTTGTAGGTGACAGTGTTGTGTAATGTTGACACAGAGGTTGGCCACAGCTGTGTGTAGGGCTCCTGGAGAGAGCTTTAGAGAGTTTTCCATGAGTGACTTCTAGGGCCAGCGGTAAGACTCAAGATCCGTTCCTCTGACTAGAAATTACCATCTTTCTGCTCCAGGCCTTTGAGCATAAGGGTTCGGTCCACTCCCAGGACCCTCTAAGCCTGCTACCATCTAACCAACCACCTGACACTGCCATTTTCTTTCTACTTGATCAGACCCAGCTTTTGAGCGCTCTGAGCTCTGTTTTTATGACAATTCATGTGGCACGCTCTACGCTACTGAAACAGGGCTGATTAAAACCATTACACTAAAACCAGACACTTTGGGAAGCAATCTCAGCTTCTCGGAGATGGGAGATGGGCTTTGAACTTAGTGATTACTTACTAATGAACCACTGCACTCCACATCTTTCCGCAGCTATTGTGACACTCTGAGGGGGTTGGAGGGAAGGAGGTTAAACATGACTTATGTCCACAAAGGATTAGCTGAACTAAGCTGTTTCAGAAATGAGCCCCATCAGAAACCCGGCTTCCTGAGGCTTTTTGCTATAGCACCGGATTCTAGCCTAGGAAAAAATTGTTCCTTCCCCCCAAAGCTTGCCACTGAATGAAAGTAATCACAGCCTGTTAAGTGCTAGGCTCTTCCTGCATGAAACAGTCAGAGGGCCTGAGCCCATCAGCTTCACAATCAGCAGCTGTTCTAGAATCCTCTGACACAGCCTTCATCTCTTTGGACAGATGGCAAAGCTCAGAGAGGCAGCAATGATTTAAGCTTCTCTGCCTTTTCTGTGGTTAGTGCCAACGTTTAGATTCTGTGTAAAGTGTTCTTACCCCGAAAATAATCCTCTCAGGTTTCTGAATCTCACCCTTGGGTGGAGTTTGGGCCTCTGGAAAGTTTATCCTCCCATATGGCTGAGGAAAGATAAGCAGTCTGGGCTGTGAACTCAGAAAGCTGGTTATGAGGGCCAGCTTGCCCAGACCCTACACTGTGGCCAGAAAGCCCCCAAGGGCCCAGAGGTTTGAGTTTCTAATCTCAGCAGATGGCCCAAGCCTGGTGTGGAGCCAGAGGTTTATAGAGGAAGCATTTCCTTTTGAGTCTTCATTTAAATATTTTCTCTTTGTCTCCACAGAAAAAAAGCACGCTATCTACACCTCATCAGCCTCAGCCCTGGACTCTTCTACCCATCTTCTGTTCCTTTGCTTCATCTCCACTAAGACTCCCCATTGGCCCCAAGAACACACCCTGGAAACCCAGTTTCTCAAGGTGTCTTTATCATATCTATTTCCTCTAAATTGCCTCCTCTTTATCCTCCCAGAATCCCTTGTGCTTCTTTTTTCTAACAGATGTCTTGTCTATAGTTCTGAAAGGTTTTTAAGAATTGTTTTCTTGGATTGTTACACTATATTAAAATATCAATTCACAAGGACCAGAATTCTGTCTGCTTCCTCAATCAGCTTTTTAAGGAGACAAACGGTAGTGGAAAACAGAGAGAGATGTACTCAATGTGCCTACCCAGGAGGAGCAGAGGGGTCCAGGTAACACTTCTTGGAGTCTGCCTTTGGAGTCTGGATGTGAAGGTTAGGTTTAAACAGAGCAAGAAGTATGCAAAACCACAGAGTCATGGTCAAGGAGTAACCCCACCCATGCCCAGCAAGGTGGTCTGCTAAACTGTCAGAACGGTGTGACATCTTTGTCCAGGAAAAATCTCCTCTGGCTGGCACCAGGCTCCAGCTTGTCCCTCCTCCCAGCATGATGTTTCTAGGGAAATTTCCCTGTATTGAGGACCATGGTGTCAGTAGTCTGACAAAGGGATGGACACAGGGTTTCCTTAGAGTATCTTCATTCCTGACACACAGGTAGCAAGAACTAGATGAGCGCTGTGAGCCTCTTTAGTGTGTGTAATTATCTGTGTGGGTGGGCATGGGCATATGAACACGTGTCCATGGGAATGTATGCATGGGAGAACATAGGGAGGTGCAGAAAAGAGTTTTGGAACTTCCGAGCTAGGTAGGGTTAAAGGTGCTTGTAGGATAGCTGGCATGTTGTGTGGGTGGTGGGATATGAACTCTGTTCCCATGATTGTGCAGTGAGTGCTCTTGACCATTGGGTCATCTCTCCAGCCACTACCCTAGTTTTTGAATCCATGTCTTCAACTGGGACCAAGTAGTAAAAAGCAAATGTTATTCTACCCAGTCCTATGGGACCCAGAGCACCTCATTCCCAGCATCCCCTGCCAACAGCACACATTTCAGGGCAGACCCAAAGCCTCCCTTCCCTGCCTCTAACTCTCTGCCAGAATGCAGGCTGTAACAGCTGCAGCCTTCATACAGAACATGTCCTGAATAACTGGACTTTTCTGGGACCCGTGTGCTGCTCTTTCTTTATCTCCACACTCTCCTTAAGCAAAGCCTTCCAGTGGGGAGTCCCCCCTACATCTTGAACTCTCCAGTAGCATATAGACAACCACGCAAGAAACTAAACCAGCTCTACAAAATAAACTCAGCCCTCATCCTTAAGTGTAGACAGATAGCCAAAGCCACCAGACTTGAAAAACCAGCTGTGCAGGCAAAACATCAGAGACCAGGATAGAGTGACCTTGGGGAAAGTACATCTTTCAGAGACTGGAGACAAGCTTTTGAAAAAAAAATTTTTTTAATTAGATCTTCCGTGAGACTTGAGAAGATATTACACCCACAAAACCCAAAACAGCAGGCTGTGGAAAACAAGGGAATGGAAAACATCTCCTGGAAATAATTAAAAATGGATTGCTGAAATTAAAATGATTGGAAGATGAATTCAAGAAACTGTTAGAACAGAGTGTAAAAAGATCGTCTGTAGAGCAGCAGAGAAAAACCACTTTAAAAATTAACTTTGTGGAGGTAAGTGGTTCGGAGCGGGCACCTCTGAGCCGTAGTCCTGGTGTAGAAGGAGGTGCCAGCTGGGACTCTGAGCTTTGTGTCAGAAGCCCTTGGGCCCACATGTGTTAGCTCCCATGAAAACAATCTGAAACTCAACAGTTCACTTCTCTTTTATAAAACTTACCAGTTATCCAAAAGCAAAGCGGTCAGGAATCTCTTTCTAGCGACCGTCAGCTCTCCTGGGTTTACCAGCCTCATCGCTATCCTTGCCCCTTTGTTGACTTCAGTTCCATCTCATTCCATGGTGGACCAAGCTGTTCAGTGTAAATCTTGGAGCTGTGGCTCAGCCATAGCCGGGGGCGGGGGTTGTCAGGTGGAGATAGGGGTCATCTGTAGCTGGGGGCTGACTGTAGCTGAGGTCAGCTGGAAGTGGGGTTGTTGGCTAGGACTAAGAGTTGTAGGCTAGAGTTGTGGAGTCAGGTGGAACTTTGGGGTCTGCTGGAGCTGGAAGTTAAGACTTGGCCGGTTTCAAACCATGTTCTGGTCTGAAAAGTTGGAGGTAAGGGTCATGTATCGGGGCTTCCATGAGACTCAAATGGACCCCCTCCCATGCATCGAGTGGTTGATAAACTCTGATGATTTAATAACTAGTACCGATGTCTTTACCTCAGTTTTTACTCACGTTGGCTGGCTTCCTGTCTGTAATTTTGAAGGTGTATGTACAGATTCATTTATAAGCCATGGGCAGCTCTGCTCCCTGTGGTCTCTGCCTTGGGCTTTGAGAACCTCTATTTTCTGTTCTCCATTGAAATTCAAGCCTTGCTTCTGTGAAGCCCTTTCAGCACCCACCTAGCATCCTGTACACAAATTTGTCCCCATTATGGCTGCCAGCTGCCCCCCTCCCCCATTCTGAGCTCCGCACTTGGTTTTGCAATTCTAGCATTCTCCTGGGGACACATCTGTCTCATGAATAAGCGCGCGCAAGAAGAATGCTCGGTGAGTTTATTGGTGAGCAGAGCTTCTATCGGGCAACAATCAGCAGTACTGAGAAAAATACCTGCTCCACCCCGTCACAAAAAATGTGACAGGGAGGTCACCATCTAGTGCTAGGAGGAGTCAGCCTCAGACTCTGGAAGGTTCCTAGCACACAGATCAGTGCTGAGAATCTACTCATTGAAAATACTTGAAGTCAGTGGCCCTTCTACAATTGAATCTGTGCTTCTTTCTCATTCTGTTGGATAGGACTCTCTCAATGATTTAGCAAATGGGGCCTCTCTCTCTCCCTCCCTCCTTCCCTCCCCCCTTCCTTCCTTCATTTCCTTTTTGTTTTATAAATTAAATTATCTGGTCCAACTCCTCATTCCTATCAGTGGAAAAAAAAATCAAAGCAGTCTTACATGAAGATCAAAAAAATTGTCAAGAATTACAGAGCAAGTGGGAAGGCCGTGGGGTTGGAGATGTAGCTAAGCGGTAGAGCACGTGCTTAGCAAGCCTAAGAGGCAAGGTTCAAACCCCTCAATACTTAGAGGGGGAGGGGGAAACAATATTAGAAAGCAGAAAAGCCAGCTTAGAAGTCAAGGGCCAAAAACTCAAGACTAGCCCGTCACGACTGTGGAATAAGAGGAGGAGAGGCTGAGATATGGCTCAGTTGTTAGAGTGCTTGCCTAGCATGCTAGCTCCTGAGCACAGCATGAAACCAAAGGTGGTGGTATGTGTGTAATCCTCACAACTGGAAGGTGCAGGCAAGACAACCAAAAGTTTAAGGTCGTCCTTAAACCTGGGATACATGAGAGTCTTCCTCAAAAAATGGGAGGGGTAGAAAGGGAGGGGAGGGACAGGCAGACAGGCAGACAGGCAGACAGGCAGACAGGCACACACACACACACACACACACGGTGTGTAAGAGAGAAACATTCCAAATGGCCAATAAATATTAACAATTCTCACCTCTCCTTAGTTATCAAGAAAAAAAAAGGTAAAATCTTAATGAGGACTAATCAGCTCTCTATACATCTTGGATTGGTACCCTGGGACCAGAGCAGAGTGACACAGAGAGGAGAGTTTCCCTGCTGGTTTATTGAAGGTTTTATTGATAGACAGTCACTTGGCTGTCAACATTGTCTCTGTCACAAAAGAGATGGATGTGGCAGGAGAGGAAGTGCCTGGAGTCCTGTAGTAATGCCCTAAAAGCAGGAGAAATAAGGACCCTTAGACTTCTGGGTACCAGCTGCCTGCCAGGCTAGTGGAGTAGGGCCAAGGAGCGGAGGAGACCTTGGGTGGCATAGGATGTTCAGGCACCAGTCTGTGCCCAACCTGAATAGCCAGAGGAAAGAGATGGCCATGGCCCAGAGGGATCAAGGATTGTGGGTAGGAGAAGGGGGCCCTCAGGAGTGGAAAAAAAGGCACAGAGAGAGGGCCGTGAGAGCATAAGAAAGCCCCTGGGCTGAGGCAGAGTTGGCAAAGTGAAGGACCACTTCCGTGTTGGGGTTGCCCTGGGTGGGCTCAAACCACTTCTGCAGACACCGTCCACTATTCCTGCGCTCGGGACTGGCCTCAAATGTGTTGCTCCATATCTTCTCACACAGGTCAGTGGGGGTGGGGAAGTAATCTGGGAAAGGGCGGCAGGGCGCCTGTTCTGGGCAGCGGTTCTTCCCTGCGGGGATTGAGGATGGCTCGTAACTTCCCATTGTCCCTTCCCTTCTGAGTCCCCATCATCATGGGGGATATAGGGAGGTTTGCATCCTCACCCGGCTTGAAGGCCCCCAAGGACCCAGTCAGTCCACTCACCCTGACTCCAGTCCCAACCATCGAGCCAGTTAGATTTACAAGTATAAGATGACTGACAGTCTTTCCACCATTCTTCACAATCCTCCCAGCAGAGCGGCACGCCCCAGACCCGCTCTTCCTGACTGTTTGGGCCCACCTGGGTGCAGGGAGAGAGAGAGGGGCAGAGGCCAAATCCTTTACAAAGTCTGTAAGTATTATTTCTTTTCTGTGCCTGTGCGTGCTCTGTAAGTGCAGGTGAATGTGTGTGTGTCTGTGTGTGCGGGGAGGGGGGGGCAGAGGATGCCCTCAAGTGTTGTTCTTCAGGCACTGGTTTAGAGACAGACTTGCTGGCCTATAGCTCACCAGGCAGGCGAGGTTTTGGCTGTCTCTGCCTCTGCAGTGCTGCAGTTTCAACTGCACACCTCCTCACGCCTGTGTGATAAGCACTTTACTGACCGAGGCATCTGTCAGTCCTAGGTATCATCATCCATCATCGCCAACGCCATCACCACCATCACCGCCATCACCACCACTATCAATGGATAAATGAGAACCAAGAGGCAGGGTAGCTATTGGTCCCAGGCTATACAGTTAGGTAAGAACAGGAAATGTCACTCACACTCAGACTCGTCTCATTTCACCCAGCCTCATCCTACTGCCCCCATCAGACAGTGTCCCCCATGCTGTTCTTCAGAGACAGAGGCGGTTCCCTCCATCCCCTTCCCTCACAGAGGCCTCTTATCTTTAGAGGGGCAGCATCTCCTGCTCCTACTCGCCTCTTCTAGATGCCAGCCTAGGACTGAATGGAAGGGTGTTACATGGGTCTGCCTCCTGTCTCCTCACCGGTTGGATCCAAGGCCCCAGGTTGGGGGAACACTCATGGAAGCAGATGGCCTGGATGAAGTGCTTATGACAGACGGGGGTCATCAGCCCGCAGTGAATCATGCTGAAGTTAAGGAACAAGGACTCGTCAAGGTGGGCTTCCCAGCTTGTGGTGTGCGTGCAGCAGGCATTGTCCTTCCAGGGCAGGCACTGGAGGTGGAGGGAGAAGCAACAGGCAGGGGTAAGAGGTTGGGGCTGAGCGTCTTGGGCAGAAGGGTGTCAGGAGAGGGACACACTGAGGTCCTCTGTAGAGGAGGGACCCTGGCATCTGTCAACAGGCACCTGAAGAGTGGGCTACATCTGGCCACTGACGTCCCTCCCCTGTCTTCCTGCAGAGCTTCCTGATGCCAACTCCAGGGAGGCAATGAATCCAGGAAAGGAAAGAAGTCCACAAAAGATTGAGAAACCTGGGTTATCGTGATGGGTAGGAGGGTCTTGTCCTTGGCATGTTCCCCCCACCCCCAGCTCTGTAACAGCCTTAAGGAGGCTGACAAGGAAGCAAATAAGGGTCTCGCCAGTGCATGCTGGGATTGACCATAGTTAGCCAACAGAGCCTCTGGCATGGCAACACTACCTGTTCCCAAGTGGCCAGAGCAGCTCAGGGGCAAAACCCTGGATGTCACCGAAACTAAACGATTATGGCTGAGGGGTACAGAGACTATCTTGCCTGTATTCCTTCTCTAATAATTCTCTCCCCCCCTCTCTTTCTTCAGTTTTTGAGTCAGGGTTTCTCAGTGTAATAGCTTTGGCTGTCCTGGATTCACTTTGTAGACCAGGCTGCCCTTGAACTCACCTGCCTCTGCCTCCCAGAGTGCTGGGATTACAGGCATGAGCCACTGTGCCCAACCTTCTCTAATAAGTCTAAGAAGCCTCCTTAGCCCCTGGACCAGCTCCGGTCTCTGTACCTCCAAGTAGAGCTTGTCTTCTGGGCCAGGCTCTTGCTTGTGGTGCTTGGCATTCATGCAGATGTGGACCAGCCTGTCCTCTGCCACGGTGGGCATGACTATCCACAATCCCAAGAGGATATGCCACCATTGTGCCATGACCTGCGGCAGAGAGGAGCCTGTGATAAACCAGGAAGGTAAGATGCACCCCACTCCCTTCAACCACCAGGCACTGAAGATGGAGTAGCAGTTCCAAGGCTCCCCTAGATTGCTAAAACATCCTGGCTGCTCCTAGAACCTTCTGTGTAGAGCAGCATCACAGAATGTCAAGGCAGCTAAGAGAATACTTGGATCTGACACCCCACTGCAAACCATTGCAGAGATGAAATCAAACTGAGCAACAGGGGGAAGGGTGGGGGGAAGCAAACATCTCTAAAGAGGAGGCAGGTGGGGAATGGTTCCAAGCGCTTCTATACTTAGATGCAGCTTTGCTAACTCAGTGATGTATAGATTGAAAGTTTAGAGCCTTAGTCCCAACCCACAGCTAGCCTCTTGGCCAAGTAACATTGGTTACTGGAAATTGTGACAGATTCTCCTTGTGGCCAAGGGAAATGGTGGGGTAGGGTGACCAAGGACAGCCTTACCCATCGAGCGCCAACTCTAGTTCCATTCTCTAGGCAGAGCCCATAGCTCCTCAGAGTAGCTCCTTCCTATTCTGTCTTTCCAACCAGAGTACTTTCCTTAGCTCACTTCAACCAATCCCAGTCTATCTCAAACTCACCCTTAAGTCTCAGGCTGGGGACAGCCAATGCTAAGAACCCTGCTGGCCTCTCGGGGCTGGGAGCTCATCCAGGCATGAGGATACAAGGAAGCTTCCACATTTAAGCCCTTAGCCCAGCATAGGAACATCGAGGCTGGCCTGTACCTTAGTGTCTGCCAATACATTTCTCTTCTGGGATGTACTGGCAATGGTGGAGAATGTGGAGGATGGACAGAGAGATGCCCCTCTGCTAAAGTGAAGGAGCTCCCTGCTTCAGGGATATACCAGTCAGTCTTCACTGCCCAGGACATTGCTGCTCCACCCTCCCCTAGGCCTGGTGAGAGCCCTACACGTTGGCACTCTAGCCTGAGCTGAGTACCTCAGACATCTCCGGGATTGGAGTCCCAGACTCTACTACATCCTAAAGTCTAAACCTAAGGCTGTTCTCCCCACAGAGCCAGCTCCAACTCTGCACAAAGAGCAAATGTTCTCAAAGACCAGGAAGGTAAGATGGAGAGAGGAAAGATACCAGCCCTTTGGGCATTGTCTTCAGACTTACTCTTAAGATAGGGCCCTCCTCTTGCTCCTTCCGGTGTGTGAGTGTGTTGCCGGGTGGTGTGAGGGGGAAGCCCACAGAGATGAGCAGGCTGAGGGTGATCCACCCCCTGCCCTTTGTATCACCCTTCAGTTTCTATGAGATGCAGCTGCAGAGAGTAGCAAGGAGCCGGAGCTGAGCAGCCTCCAAGCATCCCAGAGTTGGTCTTGTAGAGAAACGAGACCTTGCTGCACCAGAGACCCCTGCTGCCGGTGGCAAGTTCAGCCGTGCCTCTAACCTGTGAGGATTTGGGATTAAGATTGTCTCAGTTTGCCACTCTGCAAGGAGAGCTGTTGACAGGGACTGCCAGGGAAAGAGGGGTCACGAAATGATCTTGGCACAGGAACGTCTTAATCAGCATCCATTCTTCATCTTTGGTTCTCGGAAGCTCTCTTCCTCTCCAGTGTTCCGGTCCACCCCTCCCTTCCTCCGCTCAGCCCCCTGGTGCCCTGAGTAAAAACATCTACCCACAGCATCAGGAACACTCCTCTCTCCCCTAACACACACAGGTGCAGAAAACAGGTGGAGTCTTGGAGAGCCAAGAATTGAAGCAACAATCAAAGCTGAAACAGAAGCCGCCCCCTCAGCACCCAGCAGAGGCAGCTGAGCTGCCTGATCTGACCTCTACTCCAAAAGTCCTGCTGGAGGTGATGCCCATTATCTCTGCTTGTTTTATGTTCTGTCTCCAAAGGAGAAGCAACCACACTCACTGAAATTTTATGCAAAAAAAAATGAGTAAATAAGAACACATGATGTTCAGCTGCCTGTCAATATACAAAGCACCTTGATGGAGTGCAGGGAAAATGGCATTTTCCACTCGTGGGTACTGAGGACTGAGCTTCAAAATGAACTAGTCATTGGGGCTGGAGGATAAGGCATTGGCACACAACCTGACTTACTGCCTGCAAAAATCCCCCAAGGGAGGACTCTCTTTCAGGTGTAAGGGAAGCTGAGGCTCAGACAGAGATTTGATAGAGCTGGGATTTGAACTAGGCTTGCCTGACTCCATAGTTAAGGGACCAGGTGAGGGGGTTACTACCAGGACTGAGGGGTAGGAACTGTCCAGGTCTCAAATCCTTTTTTTTTTTTTTTAAAGTTAACCGCCACAGTCAGATTGTGAGTGTGTGGGAGGCATGTGCTGACCTTGGGGAGTGGGGAAGGGAAGGGGCAGTGATGGTTACCAGCCCAACTTCCATGGACAAAGAAGAGCTAAGAGCCTCTTTCTGAAGTCAGACACCGAATGGAAAGGCGTATCTGCCATGTGAGTCTCTTTGTATCGCTGTCCACAGGGACCGTAGAGGCAGGTGCTCATGTCTTGTTTTTTATAGACACCCAGAGAGCAGCAAGCCTTGACAAGTTTGAGACACGGAGTCAAACGTTATGTTTAAAATGGCCGTGGATGTAGCAAGAGCAAGAATCCAGAAATGAGTTACACAAGTCATTACTGAAATGGAAAAATGTCCTCCACAAGATGGGGAGAGGGACAAGGAGGAACTTGTTAGCTACCTCCAGGACAAAGCTGTAGGAAATGAGTCAAAATTATAGCCAGCATGGGTGCAGGTGGAGGGAGGGAGAAGCAATTGGCAGAGGCTGCCTTTGAGAGAGCCATCAGGCCAGGCATCTGTCCCTAGAGAAGCAGTTTGAAGCCCTTGAGCAGAGCTCATTTTGCCTTATTGTGGCTGAGCCTTCCAGAGAAATCTGTTTTCTGACTGAAGGCTGATAAATCAGGGCTGGCTGTGGATGGGGCCACTTGAAGCAGCTGAAAACAACAACAGAACCATTAAATGGCCAGAAGAAGAGGTGCAGGGGTGTTCTGAAGGGGTGGGGAGGGAGGACAGGGGATGCAATGACCCACAAGCGATGCTGGATGGTGACAGCTGTCCTGTCCGCCCACCGTTTATCAGGTCATTCCAAGCAGTAAGTTTGAAGATAACACCAAAAAAAAAAAAAGGCTCGGAGACTGAGGTCAGAGGCCAGCAGCAAAGCCCATTGGGAAAGTCAAGGTTCTTGCTCTGAGGCATCCACTTCACCCACTAAATAAAGCTCTTTTATAAACTTGTAGCTCAGGAGAGGAGCAGCGTGACACTCACTCTCATTTTGTCCATCCAAACGCTGAGGTGCTAAGTCCAGCTTGTGGGTACCTCCCCTTTCCCCTGCAGCTGAGGTCATGCTCAGATACTCCAGCGTGCCTTCCTGGTCCCCTCCAAGGCGATAGATATCCAAGCAACAGCTAAGGCGATAACCTCTCCTCCCCCGGGCTTTATTATAAGATCTTCCCAACATAAGGAGCGCTGAGAAAATTTTACAGGGCGTACTCATTTACCACTTTGATTTTACACATTCCGTTTTTATTTTTTATTTTTTTGTGGGGGAGGGTGCTATTTTGAGCCAACCATCCATCTCTCTCTTAGGGGATCTGTCCCATGAGCTTCTCAAAGCAGGGAATCAGTGTACTTCCAAGTACATCATTAACCAGAGTCCAATATCTGCCGCATTTCTAGAATACAGAATGATCCTTTAAAAATGGAAGGATGGTTGCCGCACTCACATTTAAAATCTTTGTGTACATTAAGATAAATCCTCGTGGATCAAGAGCATTTTGCCCACATGTATGCCTGTATGAGGGTGTCAGATCTCCTGGAACAAGAGATGTAGACGGTTGTGAGCTGCCATGTGGATGTCAGGAACTGAACCCAAGCCCTCTGGAAGAGCAGCCAGTGCTCTTAAACACTGAGCCATCTTTCCAGCCCCTCATGGGTCCTAATCTAGTCCCAATTTATTTCTCTTTTCTAACCCATGGTCCATGTTCTCTTTTTAAAAAACATTTAAATTTATTATTGTATTTGTGTGTGTGTGATATGGATGGCTGTGGGCATATGTGCCATCTGTTGTGTGTCCAGGTCAGAGGACAACTTTATAAAGTTTGTTCTCTCCTTCCACCTTTCCTTGGGTTCCATGGTAAACACTTTAATCCTCTGAGCTCTCCTGCGAGCCCTGGGTTCTTTCCTTTGCCTGTACTCCAGAGTGTTCGCCTATTCTAAATCTAAATTTAGCACAGCTCCTTGCTTAGCCTCATTCTCTCATAGCCCTCTCAACCTCCATGTCTGGAGACTTGCTCTTAGTTCTGGCTCCCGGAAGAGAAAGCTTGCCCTGCCGGCCAGGGAGGCTCTACAGTCTCTGTGGTTTGGGGACATGCTCCCTTGGTATGATGTCTCCTGCTGTAGCTTTGTCCTCACACCTGCCTTCTGGCCCACGGGCACCTATCACAGTCTCCCCCTACCTCTCTACCATACGCTGTGCAAGTACACGCAGGCCTGACCCAGAGTGGATAGTTCACAATGACGTTTCTTTAGAAAACAGCAACATTGATCCAGACAGTTCCCTACTTTAATATGTCCTAGCCCACCTTCCTTCTACGCTCTTTCCCTTTCTTTCCTATCATCCTAGCTCTTTCATCCTTTAAAGTATCTCTCCTGTCTTCTCCCATCCTCCCTCCCTTTTGATAATTTGATTCAAACCACAAGACAACGTGTTTACTTAAAAATGAACTTTTTTTTTTTTTTTGGTAAAGGATTGAACCGAGCCTTGCCTGTGTACCGCCACGGAGCTGTGCCCAGCCTCTTTTCTCTTTTCCCTCTTGCTTTTCACTCCCTTTTCCTTCCCTTCCTCCCTGTCCTCATTTTCCTCTTTCCCTTTCCACTCCAATTCACTGGAGACTGCTCTCCTCTCACCACCACGCTTTCCTCCCCCCTTTCTCCTCCTTCCATCCCTTGTAATTTTTCTCCCTTGCCCGCCTGCACACACTCATTCTCTGTCGACGGCTGAGATGTCTGGGTGTTAACGCTAGGGCCTCTCATCGCCACTTGACAAAGGTTCCTTTCTAGGTCTAATTACAAAACAGAAATGAGTGTGAAGCCTACCACGTACTGAGGAGCATCCAAGACGACAGATAGAAAACATCAAAGCTCTAATAGAAAGATGGACTGAAAATTAGACACATGAGCTGTCTCCGTTACATCCGCACCCAGCTGTGCTGGTTCTCCACACAGGCATGACAGTAAGGTTTGTATGGGGTTTGCAGTGTGCAGTCTGCCCCAGCATCCCACTCTGGAACTACCCTTTGACCCCACATTCCTCATGTGTCCCTGGAATATCTTTCTCTCCTAGCCATGCTTCTGAAGCCCTGTGTCCATTCACTATGGTCTCTGGGATTCTTCCTAGCATTCTGTGTGATCCACTCTTGCCAAGTTTCCCATTTGTTAGATCCAACAGGCAAGGCCTGAGAGAGCTCTCTTGGCCTCTCATTAGCTTTTGACTAAGCTAATCCCATAACCCCCGTGCCTCATCTTTGATTCCCAGGGCTCTACATTCTTCTGCCCACATTTCTTTCCTTGAGAAACTCTCCATTTTCTCTCATGAACCTGTTCTTGAGACCTGTCCCAAGGCCTCTTCCTTTCTCTCTGGGCCATCTGACTTCTAGCATGACTTCCTCGATTTTCTGTGTGTGGATACCTGAAGAACAGTCTTCATTCCTGGTCTGTAATAGCTCATGTTCCTAGACCTCCAGTGACATTTCAGTCTTCTCCCAGCTTATCACACCCTGCTGCTCTAGTTCCCTACTTAATCTCCTTTCTTGTGCTAATTTGTGGGACCTATTTTTTCTAGTACCCTCTGCCAGACCCCTATAGTTACTATAGATGCTTCTGCTTCTTCTTCTCCCACTATATGCAAGTGCTTTAGCATAACATTCAAGGCTCTTCATGGTCCAGCCACTGGTTACTATGGAAACCTCCTCTCCCTTCCCATCACATCCTATGCACTCATCATGCTGTTCTCTGAATGAACCACCGTTCTCTCTGTGCACCTGCAGGGCTGTCTGCCAGGAAGACCTGACCCTGCTCCTTTACCAGCTATTTACCCTGCAGGGCTCTGTTCTGGTGCCATTTTCTTCAGAAAACCTATCTTTGTCCTTCCCTAGTGCAGACCTCCTCCACGGCCACCCCAGACATCCTGAACTTTGTTTTAACATTGCATTTGTTACAAGGCAGTGCATCTTCAGCATATTTACAATGTCTTTCTTCAGACTCCCAGTCTCTTGAAGGGGAGTGCCTTGTCCTGTCGTTCGGATCCCAGTTTGTAGCATAGTTTGTATACATGGAAGGATCTTTAAATGTCTGAACAAATGAGCTACTGCAAAGCGCTCCAGCCCGTCTGTGGCCAGTGTTCTTCCCATATAGGTTAATTTTCAGGAAAGGTTCTGTGCTGTCAGCCTAGCATACTCTAAACTAGAGGGTGTTTGCATAGGGCAGCAAGCCATCAGTGGCACTGTTGAAACATTTTTCCAAGTTCCATCCTTGACCCTTTCCCCAAGGACCCTGAAACATTCCTAAACACGTGATTTTAGACGGGAAGGACTCCAAACAGTTGCAATACAGACAGATAGTTCAGTGGCCCCATTTAGACATTCTCAGCCAGAGCCCAATTTATCCCCTCTATACCCGCTCTGGATTCACCATCCGTCGCCTTTTCTACTCCGGTCCTTGAGCTAATCTTGGTGTTAGCTTCAGGGTGAAAGCCACAGCCTCGTCCTTCTGGTGTAAGGATGCAGGATCCCACAATCCAATCCCACAGTTCAATCCAGGAATTGGCCTGCAGCCCCTGTGGTTACTTTGCTTCCTGTCTTCACTCATGTAACTCCCCCTTACATGGGAAATTCTACCCTTGTCCTGAATGTGCCCACACAATCATTCAGTTGATTCCTTATTGTCAGGACTCAGTTGGAAAGACCTGCACCGGGAGTTAGGTGTTCCTTCTGGAACTCCTGTCATGAACCTGCCTCGCTCTCTTAAACAGGCACAGATGGACGAGTCCCCTCTGGGCTCTGATCTATTGGACAGAAGGCAGCTTGCCTAGTAGCTTCACATACGGGAAGACAGTATTTGTTAACTGAACAAGAGATTATTTTTATACAAAAGATCCTTTAATTCATTTTTTTTTAAACCAAGGAGCTACCAGCACAAATTCTCAGGAAAATCAAACTTTTGTATTTGACCACAGTAAGTAGTGTGTGTGTGTGTGTGTGTGTGTGTGTGTTGAGAGCCTGCAGACGTCCTGATTTTTTGTTTTAAGTGCTTCTCTGTGCGTCCCCTGCGCTCTCAGTGTACCCTGAACCCTTATCCCTGGAAGAAGCTGTCAGGTTCAGCGAATGCAACTTGTGGCTCATTTTTTTTTCCTCTTAGGCACAAACATGATTTCAAGTTTGAAGAATGGAATTGGTAAGAGAAAGTCAATATATACCTTTTCAGATTTGTTTTTTTTTTCTTTATGTCTCTGCTACATATTGAAAACGACTGGGAAGTTTCACAATGTGTTTTGTAGTTTATTGGAATAAAACAGTTAAATTTTCAGTTGTTTGGTGTGTGTCTGCATGTGCACACACGTCACAGCATGAGTGTAGAGGTCAGAGGACAACGTGCATGGAGTTGGTTCTTGCTTTCCATGAAGTGAGTCCCAGAGATTGAATTCAGCTCATCAGATTTGGTGGAAAGCACAGATGATAGATGCCAAAAATGAACTCACTAGGAGACTGTGTATTAAATACCCTGTAGTATAATCATTAAGTAGTTTTCATTACTAGAAAAAAGAATCTTGTGATTTCCAATCCTGCAGTAGCCTTTTTCAAGACCAGAAGCTCTTGAATAGCTTTTTGTTTTTATGAGACTTCAAGTGCCAGAAAACATGAATGATTATGAATATTCAGTAATTCCAGTTTACGAAGCTAGACTTTTTGCTTGCTGAGTATCCCCTTATATTTGAGTTGAGAATTCTGTTTCTGCACATGCCAGTGGGATGTCTGGTTGCCAAGGATACTGGGCATAAGAGGATCCGCTGAGTCATCTTGTTGAACTGTTCTTGAAGACAAAGCATGGCACACATCTAGAGCCGTGTGGGAAGTCTTTTACCTTTTAAGTTTCCAGGCATGGTGATCTGTTTTGAACCTGGAATTTGTCTGATGAAACCATCTCTGCAAATGGGTGTTACTGTTCCTTTAGAAGGAACAGGGCTATGGTTGTCCAAAGACCTTTGCCCTACCCATGTCAGGTACAAAGGGAAGGAGACTGAGATGTCTCAAGTGTCTGTCCAGTTCTAGGTCCTATACCAAACCTTGGACAAGTCTCATGTCCTTTCACATCTGCTTGCTTGGGGGTAAAGATAAGTTTATAAATGAATGATATGTGATGTGTACAGCAACTTATTGATTGACGGCATGATTGCTGAATGAATGGATGTGTAAACAACCCTGTATAGGAATTATAAACCCATTTTATAAATGGCCTTGGAGAGGAGAAAGAAATTATTTAGTTACTAAGTTACTTAGTGTCTCTATCACCAGACTTTATCATCGTGCTTAAGCTACCAGATATGGAGGAAAGCACTAAGAGGTCTGCATTGCTTTCCTGGGAAGCGTCACTGTATTCCCAAATGTGCACTTGGTAATTGTGTCATGCTAACTGGAACTATTCCTTGGTTGTCTTTCTTTGGATATTAAATATTGCTTAAGGAGAAATGTGTGCCCTGATGATTTGTGAAGCCATTGTCTAGACTTTGTTCCATTTTTAAATGAAACAATATTGTAGATATTACAGTGAGATAATTTGTATGTTGTTATGTCATGAACAATGGAATAAGGATTGGTCCAAATCTGTCTGTAAAATTCATGTTCTCCATATTTTACATTAAATGGGGTGGGGAAGTTGCATTGAATTTCCTATTAGCATTTAAAACTCATGATTGTTCTTTTATATTTATATGAGATTATAATATAATTCCATCATTCTCACCTTCTGCTTCCTCCCTCCAAACCTTTCCATATATACCTCCTTGCTCTTTTAAAAGTCAATCTTTCCATTAGTTATTGTTAGATACATACATATTTTTACATATCTCTGTATATAGATAGATACAGATATTTCTACCTACATAAGTATAACCTGCTCGGTCTGTGTAATATTACTTGTGTGTATGTTTTCAGGGTTGACCATTTGGTATTGGATAAGCAGTTTTTCTGAGACACAGTCTCACAGGAAACTCCCTGGGTTCCTGCTCCATCTTCCACAATGACCTGTGAGCCTTAGTTGGAGGAGCTGTATTGTAGATATTGTAACTGTGACTGGGTTTATGTACATTCCACAGTTATGCATTTTGCTTGGTGTGGTTTTCTGTAATGGCCTCTGTCTGTTATGAAGAGAAGGTTCCTTGATGCAGGATGGGGACTGCACTCATCTGTAGTTATGAAGACAAAAATTCCTAATTTAGTTATGGATTATGCTGGTTTAGTAAAATGGTACTTGTTGGTTCTCCTCCAAGATCCATGACTTCACTAGCCATGGATTTTTTGCTGGTTTTCTAACACCAGGAAAAACTTTCCTTTTGTTGAATGGATCCTAAGTCCAATTAGAGAGCTGCTGGTTATCAAGGTATGTGTGCCATATGTGTGCCAATACTGCACCTTTAGGGTTATCGTGCTGTGGGATCATTGTGGTTCATAGCTGTTATAGCTACATAGGACTGTTGATTGCTTCCCTTCTTTAGAATCTTGTGTGGAACCTTCTGATGCCATGAAAACTAGTCCTAAGGGAAGAGGCTTTCAGGTAACTTCTTGCTGAGGGCCTCTTGGCATTGTGTCTGACAAGCATGTTGTTTTCAACAAGAGGGACTTCTTTTCTACCTCTGAGAAGCAACCAAGGGCAGCCGCAACATCCTGCAGTGTTTGGAAAGTCACCATGAACAATTCAAAAGAGGGTTCTCAGGCCTGGTGTTGGGATTTTTGTTAGATGGTTCTTGCCTCTTGGAGAGAATTTGTTATTCCAGATGGGAAAGTTTTATTTACTCTCGATATGTATATTTATCTACTGACTTACATGCATTTTAGGTGGCCAGCTCATAAAGCTTATGAAACCTTGGGCTGAGCATCTAGTTCAGTGGTAGAATACATGAGATCCTAGGTTCAGTGCCTAGGAACTACTAAGAACTACTGACAGTTACGTGGTAGGCTCTGGGCCAAGTACGATATATATGCTATCATATCCTAACTCTAAAAGCCACCCCCAAAATCTGGTCAAAAGGAAACTAGGGTTTAAAATGCATGTGCTTTCTGCTCTGCTCATCCTTATACTCACTGGAGAATATTTTCTGAAGATCCAGTCACCAAAATATTATTTTCTTTCCATGACCAAAAAGTTTGGGAAATTCCTGCTCTTTCTGCTGAGGACCCAAAGTGTGACATTTGATGTTCGCAGACTCTCAAGTTTCTTGGAAGAAATAAGGTAGATGTCTGATGTTGGAAATTATCCTTGCTTATTCTTCTACTTTATTCATTGCGGCCAGGTCTCTTAATCAAACCCAGAGCTCATGGATATGGTTAGTCTTGCTAGCCAATTTGTGCTCGAGATACCCTGCCTCTTCCTTCTGAGAGTGGAGTTGCAGATAGACCTACACCCATTTCTGTGGGACTCTAGGGATACAAATTCTGGTTCTCATGCTTATGTGGCAATCTCTTTAACCACTGAATAAGCTCCCCTTTCCAAAATTACATTTTTGATTTAGTAAAGTCATATATAGGCTGAAAATTTACTCAGAGGGGCCTGGCTTTCTTTGTAGGCTCCCTGTCTACAAAGAAAGTTTCCAGAGAGAAGCATTTCTTGATTAGTTTTCTAGACAGCCAAATAATCTTTCAATTATTTTGAATACTTTCAATTAAAAACATTCAAAATTAAACATTAAAAATTTACTTCCTGAACAGAACACCAACAGCACAGGCTCTAAGATCAACAACCAATAAATGAGACCTCATGAAACTGAAAAGCTTCTGTAAAGCAAAGTACTCTGTCATCAGAACAAAACGACAGCCTACAGACTGGGAAAGGATCTTCACCAACCCTATATCTGACAGAGGGCTAATATCCAGAATATAGAAAGAACTCAAGAAGTTAAACAGCAACAAATCAAGTAATCCAATTTAAAAATGGGATACAGAGTTAAACAGAGAATTCTCGATAGAGGAGTATCAAATGGCAGAGAAACACTTAAAGAAATGCTCAACGTGCTTAGTCATCAGGGAGATGCAAATAAAGACAACCCTAAGATTTCACCTTGCACCCACCAGAATGGCTAAGATGAAAAACTCAAGTGACAACACATGATGGAGAGGATGTGGAGAGAGGGGAACTCTCCTCCATTACTGGTGGGAATGTAAACTTGTACAACCACGTTGGAAATCAATCTGGTGCTTTCTCAGAAAATTAGGAATCAAGATCCAGCTATACAAAATATAATCAAGTGTACAACAAGGACATTTGCTCAACCATGTTCATAGCAGCTTTATTCATAATAGCCAGAATCTGGAAACAACCCAGCTCTCCCTCAACTGAGGAACAGATACAGAAATTGTGGTACATTTACACAATGGAATACTACTCAGCTATTAAAAATAAGGAAATCATTAAATTTGCTAGCAAATGGTGGGAACTAGAAAAGATCATCCTGAGTGAGGTATCCCAGAAGCAGAAAGACACACATGGTACATACTCACTTATAAGTGGATATTAGACATATAATATTGGATGAACATACTATCTGTACACCTAAGGAAGCTAAGCAAGAAGGAGGAACCTGGGTAGGATGCTCAATCCTCATTTAGAAAGGCAAACTGGAAAGACATCAGAAGAGGGAGAAAACAGAGAACTGGACAGGAGCATACCACAGGGGGCCTCTGAAAGACTCTACCCAGGTAGGGTATGGAAGCAGGTGCTGAGACTCATAGCCAAACTTTGGGCAGAGTGCAGGGAATCTTATGAAAGAAGGGGGAGATGAAAGACCTGGAGGGGACAGGAGCTCCACAAGGAGAGCAACAGAACCAAAAAATCTGGGCCTAGGGGTCCATTCTGAGATTGATACTCCAACCAAGGACCATACATGGAGATAAGCTAGAACCCCTGCACAGATGTAGCCCATGGCAGCTCAGTCTCCAAGTGGCTTCCCTAGTAAGGGCAACAGGAGCTGTCTCTGACATGAATTCAGTAGCTGGCTCTTTGATCATCTCCCCCTGAAGGGGGAGCAGCCTTGCCAGGGCACAGTGGAAGACAATTCAGCCAGTCCTGATGAGACCTGATAGGCTAGGGTCAAATGGAAGGGGAGGAGGCCCTCCCCTATCAGAGGACTTGAGGAGGGGCATGGGAAGAGAAGAGGGAGGAGGGATTGGGAAAGAATGAGGGAGGGGGCTATAGCTGGGATACAAAGTGAATAAATTGTAATAAATAAAAAAATTTTTAAAATGATGGGCAAAAAGATTAATTTAGAAGCCATAGAACACACATGTTTGGAATTTCTCTCTCCATGGTGTATATTTCCCTTTATCCATATTTTTTACATACCTTCTGGTAGAGTTTTATAATTAATTCTGGAAAACCTAAAACCTTACTTGTCCGATTTTACCAAGCATATCTGTTTTATATGTTCCAAAAATGACATTTTTAACTTTTCCTTTTTACTGTTTAAAAGCTGCAATTAACTTTTATGCATTTGCTGTGAAACCCAGTGTTGCACTGAGTTCTCTCAAGGACCTTTAAAAACCTCTCCTGTATATTTTCTATGCACACTACCTTTTTAACTGTAAACCATGAAGCTTCATTTGCTGTTTTTTTAAATTATTACTCTTACATCATTTATTTCTCATTAATACTCTGCTGGCTGAAGGTTCCGGTAAAATGTAACTAGATATGAGGACATAAGTCATATTTCCTGGCTTTTGACATGAGACAAAGAACATCAACTGAAAAATGTGAAATTTGCTCTTCATATTTGGTAAATAAAGTGGTTTGGGTTTTGATATTTAAAAAGAAATATTTACCCTCTTTCTATCTCCTGCTCTGTATGTTTTTAAGCTGTTTTTTGAGGGTGAAGGTTAGCAGTTACTCTGGTGATATGAATTAGCATCTTACATTTCTAATACTTTAGTTGAGTGATAAGAATTAATTTCAACTCCATACGGAATTCTGGTGCCGAGGGTGGGTGCTGGCAAATGGCGGAGCTCTGTTGTAGAGCACTTATTTGGCACACTGAAAGCCTGAGTTCCATTCCCTGCAGCGTGTAAACTGAGTGTGGTAGTTCAAGCCTGTAAATCCCAGTACTCAGGAGGTGGAGAAGGAACGCTCAAGAGCCTTCTTGGTTACATAGCAAGTTCAAAGCCATCATAGGACACATGAAATCTTACCTCAAAACAAAACAAAACTAAAGACACAAACTCCCTGTTCAAGTCCAGCCCTGCTTCTACCTTCCAGTTGTCGTGAGTTACATTAGCATATGGTATGTGCCCATCGGCATAAATTTATAATTTCTCATTTGTATCTTGAATCACATAGGAAAGGAAAGCTACAAACCCTCCCCCAAATGGACCATTGGCAGTGTATTATATGCATGTGGTTGTGTCTATGTGTGTTCATGCTCCTGTTGGGGTGTACCCTCCCGTGCATACATTTGTGGAGGCCAGGGGCTGACACACATATCTACCTTTAGTACTCTCCATCTTAGTTTTTGAGACATGGTCTCTCTGTGAGTCTGGAGCTCACTGAGCCCCAGGATCCTCCTGTCTTTCCCCATCAATGGGGTTAGGCCGTGTGCTACCATGCCTAGCTTTTACACCGGCACTGAAGATCCAAACTTCGGTCCTCGTGTTCACCCAGCAGGTATTACCCAGCAGCCACCTCACTAGTCCCTAGCTTCATTTTCTTTTTATGCTTTAAACGTATCATTCACTGTCTGACATGGCTTCTGATGAGACGTCACTGTTAATTTTATTGAGGATAATTTGTACATGATCAGCAGCTGTCCCCAGCAACTACCAAGACTGTCTTTTTGTTCTCTGACAATTTGACTACTGTGCATTTCCGTGCAGAGGGCTTTGAGCATCTAAGTGATTCACTGAACTTGGATGTGTGTTTTCATGTTTTCAATCATGTTTGTGAAGTCTGGACCATGTTTTTTTTTCAAATTTTTTCTTCCTCTTTCTAGAAAGCTTGTTGAAGACCAGTGGGTACCCCAGGCTCCGTACAGTTGTACTTATTGTTATTTTCTCCAGGATGACTTTAATGAAACTTTCTTCAAGTTACTGACTGACTTGCCTCTGAAACCTGCTGAACTTGTCTGGTGAAATTTTAACTTTAGTTTTCATACTTTTCAGCTTCCTCAGTGACCCACTGGAAGGTGACCTTCTCCACATGGGGGTCAGTGACCTGTCCTCATTTGCTTCTTTTTCTGTAGTTTACTTGAGTTACTTGAGCACATTTAAGAAGGTTGTTGAAGCTGCTGCCCAAGAAGCCTACTGTCTGTACTTCCCTGGAACTTTGAGACACTTCATTGATTTTTGTTTGTTTGTTTTGTTGTTCTGATGGACCATGTTTTTCTCTTTCTGAGCATGTTCACAAGCTTATGCGTTTTCCCCCATGCATATACCTGGGTCCAAGTCTCTCCTTTCCCTTCATGATTTGATGTTGCTTGCAGTGGATTGATGGTGTCCATTTGCTTTATGACTTTTCCAAATGATATTGCAAGTGTTCCTTGTCAGATTTCTTGTCATATGTGGTCATGCATGTTTCTTTGTCATTATCTTGTCAGCCTGAGAAATAGTTCCACAGATGCCCAGAACTAAAAACAAAACATACTCTGTGGAATTTTCAGTCTTTGAAGATTGCATTTGACCTGAAGCATTCAATGCGTAGACTGTCTGTATTTCTGTCTTCTCCTCTACCTCTATACAAACGTTCACAGTTAAACCAGGATACAGTCACTGGCTCATCTCTGGTCTTTCTTTTATAGTTATTTAATCGCAATTGATTTAATTTAATTTGTGCGCGTGTGCACGCACATGTGTGTGAGTGCCTGCCTAGATCAGATGAGGGTGTGGGATTCCCTGGAGCTGGAGTTACAAGCAGTTGTGAGCCACCTGGTGTGTGTGCTAGAAACTGAATTCTGGTCCTATGGAAGAACAGCAAGCATGCCTAACAGCTGAGATGTTTCCCTAGCCCCATCCCTGGTCTTTGTGAAAACGGGTTAGAGCTCATGAGGAGCAGCACTCTCATAATTCCTGGTATTCCTGGAAATCATTCAGGGTCCCTGTTTCCTCCTGCAGCCTCCCACCTGGCCTTTCACTTTGCAGCTTTCAGTGTGTCTGCTGCTTGCCTGCTTTTCTATTCCTTCCCCCAGGAGGCTATCAGTACTATAATTCCTCCTGTCAAATACTACCCAAGAGGCCTCAGCTCAGAAAGACTTAGTGTGATAAAACAAAGGAAAAAAAAATTCCAAAGACCTGCTTCAGAGATCAAAGTTCATAAGCATAATTTACAGATAACAGTGTTGCTGCAACCAGCAAGCGGAAAGCCCAGCCAGGGACAGAAGCCATCACCAAGCTGGAAGAACTTGAGATGGTAAGAGGCTCAGCCACTCTAAGCCTAAATGCCACATGGTCTCTGGCTTCTTCTCATTAAGCATCTCCTTTGATGTTAGTTGTTTATAAAATTAGATGTCCAAGTTTCCAAATGTGTGCTAGCATCACGACAATGGACTAAACCTCTAGAACTGCATGGAAGCTCCAATTAAATACTTCCTTGTATAAGAGTTGCAGCAGTCCTGGTATCTATCCACGGCAATGCAGCAGTGACTAAGACAATATATCAGCACTTGTTGTAATCATTTTTTTGTTGCCACATTGTAAATTAGCCATGTACTTGGTTTATTCTTCAAAACTAGACTTTCCCTTACCTATTTCTCTGTAAATCTATGTCACTTTCCATCTTTCGGTTCTTTAGTTGTTCCTGTGACACATACGTCCAGTTATCAAATTCTGCCACCATAAAAGCCAGCTCTCAGGAGATGGGGCACCTTGTCTGTAGAGTTTCTATGACCTAGGGAGCCCTTGCTAAGATGCAGATTACCAGGCTCTGCTCCTCAGGTTCTGACTTAGTGGAGCCTAGGACGAGTCAGAAATCTTTCATTAGCATCCTGAGTTTGTCACCCTCTTCCTTCTGTCCTCCATGACCTTGTCACATGTTTCCCCAGCTTGTGAGTCCCAACAGCTTGGAGAATAACTTTCTTAAAGGAACTTCCCTTTACCTTATCACTGGGACAACACAGTCTACATCCCTTAGCCACTTCCTTCCAATGGATACTCTCTCACTGGTGGTGTTTGAAAAAATTTACTCAGCATCCTAATAGTCCATTCAGACACAAGCTCCCTTGATACAAACAAACAAACAAAACATCTGTCCCCTCTTTATACTTCCTTTGACCTTTATTTCTTAGTCTTTAATATAATATAAGAAAGTAGGCTAGCCAGGCCAGGAGTCCCCTTCCCTTCTGTCTTCCTGTCTTCTTCTTTGACGGGTTCTGGTTGCTTTACCTGGCTCCCTGCTCCCTGCTTGGTTTTAGTGAAGCCCTTCCTCAGAGGCATATATGCCTCAGTGCCCTTCATGTGGAGAAACTGCTCTATTCTTTCAGATCCTACCCTCTGCTATGATTGCTGGCTATAGGGAGGAGCTGTGACCAATGAAGTCAACGGGAGCCCACCATGGATTTTTGGACATGAGATAAAATAAGTCAGTTCAGTTTCTGTTCATTCTCCAGTGGACAGATTGCTTATGGTCTCCTAAAACGCAATCAGTAGAGCCCATTGATGCTCTTCAGAGGTAGAGCTTGTCATGGAGGCAGAGCCCTCACAAGCAGAACCTGTGCTCTTCTGAGAAGAAATGTGAGTGTTGATTCTGCTCTGCCCCCTGCAGTGTGAGGATGTGCTGAGAAGATGGCCATTGGCGAACTCAGCAAAGCCCTCACCCAAATCTGACTATGCCGTGCTTTCCGCGGATCCCTCAGCTCCAAACTACAAGAAACAGTTGTCTGTAGCTGAAGACAGCCAGGTGCAGACAATGTGATAGCATGGCAAACTGACGATACTGCTGACGCTGGCTGACATTGCCTGGCGCTGCCTGGCTGACATTGCCTGGCGCTGCCTGGCTGACATTGCCTGGCGCTGCCTGGCTGACATTGCCTGGCATTGACTGTAGACACTGACTTACTGACACCGACTGCCTGACTAACACTGATTGATGCTCATTGACAATGACTCACAATGGCTGACACTGACTGACCATGACTGACAGTGACAGATGACACTGATGACACCTGAGTGTTTGACTAACATTACTGACTGACAATGACTGGCTACCACCAACTGCCCGACTGACAATGACACACACAGACACTGACTGACAGTGACTAACCCTGCCTGCCTGCCAATGACTGATAATAACTAACACCAACTGCTTTCTGACACTTAAAGATGCTGACTAGCACTAACTCTTGGTGAATGGCTGTCATTGACTGACGCTACATTTTGTAAAACTGTGCTTATGTGTGCCAACTATCAAAAGAAAATGTGCAGGAGGGAGAACGCAATGGGGATAATCAGCTTCTGTGGAAAAAGGGATTCAGACAACATTTGGCTCCTGAGAGTTCTTCTCAACACCCAGCAGCACCTTAGGTTTCCTAACCCTTTCATGGGACATCCAATACATCAAGTGATGTATTTGTTAACCTATTCTCTTCCAAGTTGGGTTTCTGCCACTTGTATCCAAGGTTTACCGATAGGCAAACTTGCTTGGATTTTTCTTTCTCTCCTTGGTAGTACAATTGTCTGTGAAATTTTGAGTGCAGACTATTACTGGCGAGAGGAATAAGCTCATTTAAGTGGCTGTGTAAGTGGCTCAGCGTGAGATCATTTGCACCCAGAGGGACAGGACAACTGTTGGCTGAAACTGTTGCTCTGTAGAGCTAAGGAAATCAAGAAGATAGAATTGCAATAAAGAGGAGATAGTAATGGCCCTTGTCTGAACTCAAAGTTGAGTTTTCAGCTGGAAAACGATTTCCTTTAACTAGTATTTACTGAGCTCATTATCATGCACTCTGCTCTGGGCCGAGACCCCTTTCTTCTCTCTTCCTCTGCAGCACTTTTGGAGCTCAACCGCCTCCTTCAGTTTCGAAATCACACCCAAGGAAACAAAACTCTGCGAGGTTGATGTCATAATCACAAACAAAATGGTTGAAAGCTTTGTTTGATGTTCCAGTGAAGCAAAAGCTTAGGAAAACAGTCCTTGGCCTCTCTTTTCCCTCCTCATCAAGCGCCTTCTTTCCCTTTGTGAGAAGCCTCTTTAACTCTTCTCTCCATTCTGAAGGACCCAAGATTCAAGAATTCAACCCTAGTGGACTCTTCGTTTTGTATTTTTTTCCATTGCTTTTTTTTTTAAGATAACTTTCTGCCAGTTCTAGTTAAAGGTAGCTGATAAGTCCAGTTTCTCTGGTTATTGTCAGCATCTGTCTTCCTGATCTGCATAGCGATAGTGTCCAGTGGCAAGCAACACCCCATCCCACCCTCACCCTACCGCCACACCCAGCCTCCAGCATGGGGGCAGATAGAGAGTGAGGGCACTGAGTCATTGGTGTTCTCTTTGCCTCGTCCAGGCCTCCTTTAGAGCTCGGGTATTGGAAACGGGCCTTCCTGCCCACTGCTTCCTGGGACACAATTTCTTTAGATGCTCCCAGGCCCTGCTCTGGCAGCTTTATAGACTGAACTTTCCAGCTGAGCCAGGGGTAACTTAGAACTCCAGATCTCTTTTCCTTATGACCCTCCTAAGCTAGGTTTTTGTTGGTATAGTAAGGTTGTTTTCCTTTGGCCCAAAGAAGCAGATACTCAATAACAAACATGTTTGCTTGTTGGCACTGAGAGCTCTCACAGAGAGTCATGTGCAGCAGGGCCCAGGGTGCTATGGCTGCCTTCAAGATGGGCTGCCATTGTCGACAGAGATTTCAGCCCAATCAATTTGTAGTTATGGTGCCTCTGGTTCTCTCCCGCTGCCCAACCCATCTTCTCACCAGCCCTCCCTTGTACCCTGTTTCTCTCCAGAAGAGTCAGGACAAAGTGCACACCCCAGTTTTCTCGTGGATTGTTTATTATAAAAATTGCATAAATTCTAACCATGTAGCAAGTGCTGTCTTAGGTACTAAACACACAAGATGGGACTGGATAAAAAAGCACCCGTGCCCGCTGCATGTGCACTCTAGTAGAAGAGTTCCAAATAATCCAGGGGGTCTGCAATAAATGAGACAATGATGATTTGTAGTAGAATGTTAAGCAGTTGAAATGATGGGATGTGGCTGAGTGCCATAGAGCTTGCCACACAGACGCCGGGCTCTGGGTTCAAATCCCAGCACTGAAAAAAGAAAGATTAAATAACTGATATCATAACTTCCTTGTGTTGCCACTTTGGGGACACAAAAGATTAAAAGATTTGGGGATTAAAAGATTTCTCTGGGAAGGAAATGTTTACACTTAATGATCAACAGGATTCGATTCTGTGATGGCCTAAGAGAAGACCATTCCAGAATCTATCCTGTGCCCAGTATATTAAAAACCAGAAAGCTGGGCAAAGTTCCCAACTGGGGTGATTAGAAGTCATGACATACCACTGTATGGGAATCAGTGATAGTAGACACTCAGGCTGGGGAGATATGTAGCTGTAAATCACCTGTGTAAGAACTCAAGTGGAAAGTGATTATTAATATTTAATAGTGATTGATATAATTATTAAGGCAGTAGTTATTCTTTAACCCACTATTATATGAATAAGAAACAGAAACCTGTTAGATTTTTAATAAGCCTTAGGCATTAGGACTGGTCAGATACTAACCCTCTAAGCTATCTTTTGTGCTCCCAGTCCAAACCACCCATAAATACCTGTACATGTTTTCCATTTGGGCTGCTTCTCTCTATCATGCCAATTTTCAGAGCAAGCTTCTCCAGGCCATGTGCTTCTAGTTCACACTAACCCATCCTTCCTCCTTCATCTCCGACACCTCTCTCCTTGCATTCCTTCTGTGATCCACCAAAGCCCTCAAACCTTGGCTCTGCCTTTTTCTTCTGCCCATCCCAGGTATAGGAAACTTTATTGCTCAATCAGTGATAATTCGGGAGGCAAGGTTACATAGCATCATTTGGTGTATGTGCATATGTGTTTGTAAGACAGTAAAGATCTCTCTGGGAACAAGCAATTAACACTTGAATACATGGTAGCTCCAAAACAACCACAACCCTCAAGCCCAGATCTCTGTAATCTGTGTGGTGGCATGCACTTGTGATCTCCGCAATGGCAAGATATGAGGTGGAAACCAGCATATCCCTGGAACTTAATGGCCACCTAGCCTAGCCTGCTTGGTAACGTTCCAGGCCAATGAGAAATCCTGCCTCAAACAAACAAACAGAAAAATGGAATCGAAAGGCTCCTTAGGAATGGGACCTGAGGTTGTCTTCTGACATCTACATGCATGTGTACACACAGTAGAGAGGGAAAGAGAGATATAGAGGAGACACAGATTCAACAAGTGGGTTGGGCAGGGAGGTGACATGTCCCAAGTTTCCTTTTTTTTTTCTTGAGGACTGATAGGCCCCTTTCTCAGAAGCAGCAAAGAAGCACAGAGGCCTATGGAATTAGATGTTTGAATTTTGAGACAGTCTTTGTTTCATTTTCAATTAAAGCCACCAGGGAGCATTGACGATTCAGGACCCTGGACAGCACCCGGCGCTGCGCTTGGTCCAGGATTCTGCGGGAGTTGGCAGAATAAGCCAGCAAACACCCCCATTAGAAGGCAAGCCAGGTGGTGCCGATCTTACTGTGACTGCAGGGATCCACATTCGTTGAGTGAAGGAAACTGGCACAGATACAAACTGGGATGGCCACCCTGAGTAAGAAACCAGATATGAGTTTTAAAAAGCACAGGATTAAAGAACGAGTGCACCTAGGAAAGTGAGCCCATTCTTATGGAAGGGCCGGGGCACGACGCTGTGCAGATGTGGGGAAGTGCAGGAGGCGCATACTATACAATTAACCCAACAATCACCAGCGTGGAGCGCTGCAGTTTTCTAGACAATGTGGACTGCTCCTGAGACTGTAGATTTTTACAGAGACGTAGGGGGCAACAGAAGAAAAAGAAGGAGGAGGAGGAGGAGGAGGAAGAAGAAGGGCAAGATGCACTTGTAAGAGAACACACTTAAGCTTGCCACTCCCCGATGAAGCCCTAAGCTTAGTGTGTACAGAGATGCTGTGGGGTAGAACAAAGGAAAAGTCCCAGGGCTCTACTCTTCTAGGCAGCAATGTGACTCTCCCCTTTACATTACCCTCCACCATGGTAGCACACGGTTTCATCACTAGCAAAGAGGACCCAGCATGAACTTTTGTGTAAGACAGGTATCCCTGCCTGATCTGTTGTGGCTTAATTATATTTACTGAGTGACTTGTTTATAAATACTTTTCACGGTGCTATGCTCTATGCTGTATTTACTATTGGCCTCAGTGGCTTATGAGCTGTGGCATTTAAATCTCCCTTTTCTCCATTTTCCTCTCTTTTATTATGGTGGTTTGAATAAGAATGCTCCCCATAGGCTCTTAGCTACTGTTCCTTTGCCTGCCTGAATGCCACCATGTTTCCTATCAGGATGACAATGGACTAAGCTTCTGAAACTGTAAGCGAGCCCCAATTAAATGCTTTCTTTATAAGAGCTGCCTTGGTCATGCCGTCTCTTCATAGCATTAGAACAGTGAGTAAGGTGTTTACCCTCCTCTCCTTTCTTCCTTTCCTCTCTGTAGACTGTGTTTCAGTTGTTCTGCCTGGGCATAAATATGGCAATACATTTCATAAGCCTCCCTGTCACGAGAAGGGATGTATCTAAGGCTCTAGGGGATCCTGGTCCTCCATGAGGATATTCAGTTGGGCTACATTTACCCCTCCATTCCTCAAGCTAATCTTCAAACTACAGTGCACTGCAGAGTAAAATCATATTAAAAACATATCTAGAGAGGGGAAGAAAAAGAAAGAACGAGGAGAGATCAGAGACTGAGAGTGAGAGAAAATGAGAAAAGAAGAAAGAGGAGGAAGAAAATGGGAGGGATTTGAACAACTCTGCATACTTCCCTTTTCCCCAAGCCCATCTAGTTGAATTCTTGCTTCCTATTTCCTGTCAGCTTTAGCTGTTCGCCTTTTCTTGTTTCCTATCATGGTTGCGCACACAGGGCCCCCCCCCTCTGACCCACCACTGCCAGTTTTCTTTCTTCGCGTTTCTCAGCCTGATTTTTTTCAGCCCTTTCACTCAGCATCTCCTCCATTTCTGCAAACCCCAACTTCTCCCTTGGCACTGGGTCAACCCTTCCTCTTCTTACAAAAGCTACTACCAGAGACAGAAAATAAAAGGGATTTTATTCCAAGAATATCCAGTTTCCCTCAGTTCTCACAGGATTTCACCTTCATCTCTTCTGGGCAAAATTTGCTTCTTCCCTGTGAGCAGAGGCTGAGCATAGCTGACTTCAAGAATGGCCACTAATGAGTATGGTAAATGAATGACTTCAACAGTTCCCATTAGAGACAGCTCTAGGAGATCTAAAATCCTATCATTAGAGCCAGCAAAAGAGCACTGACAACATTCACACGTTCTCTCCAAAGCTTTCTTATTACGTAGTCAGTGGCTAAGAAGGGGGCTTTGGGTCCACAGACCTGTGCCCAGGTCTCTGCTATCACTCACAGTAGCCATGCGATGTCAGGCAGCTTCCAGAAGCTCCGAAGCCTAAGCTTTCCTATCTGAAAAAAAAAGAGTGCATTAACAGGGTCTATCTGCTCATGTTCTTATAATATAGAAGTAAAACGCTGTAAGATATTAGGCACCGCATAACACTTGAGAAGGCTCAGTAAGTGTTATCAATGACAACATTATTTCAAATAGAACTTTGAATAGGGATGAGTGAAGCTCAGGGAAATTATAAACTGAATACTTGCTGGGTTTACAAAGGAGGGAAAAAAGGAATCACCTAACAGATATGGCTTTTATGAATTCCTTAACACTCACCAGGAACAGATTATAGACACATCCCTGGGCCTTACCCAACTTCTTTCTAGAAATAATAATGCTGACTATAGAATGAAGGAGAGAATGGATGGATTCATGAAAGAATCGATGTGAGTGATTGAACTATTAGGCAGACTGCAGGTGCTGGGCCAAGCTAAGCAGTCTTACCCCTTCCCACTCTTTTGTCTGACTCCATCCAAATATGCAACAAAGGTCTGTAGGTCATTATACCAACCTTTCAGCATCTTTGTCCCACGTACCCAAAATGTGGTTCTTCATCTGGGCGGTGCTTTCAGGATGCTCTGTGAATTTTACTAAAGCCATGTGTCCACAAGCCTTGCTCCATAGCAGGCCTCAGATTTCCATGAAGGTGTAGCAGACATTCCGCTTGCACAGCATAAACAAGGCAGACCTGGCGCTGCCCTGGGGAGAAGCAAAAATGACAGCGGTTGGCTCTGCTTCTCAGGAAGTCTGGAGGACCATCATGGATCAGAGCGCTCATGGGTTGGGGGGTTAATTCTCTTGGTGGACACTCTGGAACTTGTGTTTGAAGTGTGAGCTCATCTTCACAGGAGGAAGGAGAGTAGGCAGAGCTCCAGGGCTTTGCTACTGGCTTTCACTCTGCCATAAGCTCACTGTCTGTGGCAGCACGGCTTTTGGATGGGGAAGAGACTGTGTGCAGGATACAGCTTCCCACACTCATCAAGAGTGACAGTGTGGCACAGGGCTGCTCATCTGCCTCTCTGCTGGATCAAAAGTGGAAGGAGGCTCTAACTCAATCTGGCCATCCTGGAGCAGGAGGGCACAGGTAAGCTGGGCAGAAAACATGGTCAAGTTGAGTTGAACGCGAGTTATCGCTACACTCAAGCACCTTTGCTCACTAACTTTTCAGCTACC
>CM053747.1:11577713-11622458 GCA_028658305.1 Pachyuromys duprasi
CCCGGGGGGTCACCTCCCACCTCTGCTGCCGCACACCCTGGAGTGGTTTGTTTTTGTTTGGTTTTGGTTTTGGTTTTTTTTTTTTGGCTGAGTCCTCTGTTCTGGAACATTCATTTGTTGCCACCTGCCTGCATTGTGTCCCTGGAAATCTACCGAAGTACCTCTTTACTCGTCTAGCCCCAGATTCCATGACTTTTGGAGTATTGTAAATTGATTCTGTTTGAGATTCTTTTTTTTGTTATTCAAGTGGCTTAATGTGAGGGCTGTTTGTTGTTCTAAACTGAAAGGGTAGATTCAATAAAACATATAAAACATCTCACTCAGTGTCCACAACATCACAGCTACTCAATAAACAGCTGCTGGTGTGAGATCATTATTGAGCCGGAATTGTCAAAATATTTTTATTTCGACTGAGCCAGAATCATTTTCCTTATAACATTCGGTTGAGTCCAACTTCTGTCTCTGAAACCCCATGTCATGTCTCCATCCATCTGTTGCAGGGACTCATAACCTGCATACAGAAGCATCTTCCTTCTAGGAAAAATATTCCCAGTGGTTGAAACCCTTCTTCATTCAGCAACACTTTGTGTCTCCTCTTCATGACTTCATTTTCCTCTCGATCGGTGGTTCTCAACCCTCCTAATGCTGCAACCTTTTAGCACGGTTCCTCATGGTTCCTCATGGTTCCTTTATGGTTGTGGTGACTCCTCCAACCATAAAATTATTGTATTGCTACCCCATAACTGTGGTTTTGCTACTGTAATGAATCATAACGAAAATATCTAATATGCAGGTTACCTGATAGGCGCCCATGGGTTAAAAACCATTGCTCTAGATGGATTCTAACTTCCTAATTTTTAAAAATTATTATCTTATGTATGTTTGCCTGCATGTACATCTGTGTACTACCTGCATGCAGTACTCACAAAGAACAAAAGAAGCTGTCAGATCCTCTAGAACTGACGTTGCTGACAATTATGAGCCTCTATATGGGTGTTGGGGATTGAACCCAGGTCCTCTGAAGAAGCGTCTGATGCCCTTAGCCACTGAGCCACTTCCTAGCCTTAGGGTTCTAATTTCTGATCAGGTGTTTGACACTGAAAGCCACCCATTAGACATGATGGAGATATTCACATTTCAGCTTCTCTATAGCTCATGGACATTTACAGCTTCTGCCTAGTACTGCTGATTGCTGTCACCCTCTGCCCTTAGGCTGTGACTCACAGAGGATCAAATTCACACAAGTCTCTAATGAGTTCTCAGGTCACAGTGCTGGGACTCATCTTGCCCAAGGGCAAAGTGATAACTGCTGAGTGGACTCAGAAATTCGAAGACAAGAGGCACGCTCAAAGAGCCCATTTGCTCCTTCCCACCCCGGCATGAACGAGAGCCCTTCACACCTACCAACTTATATTTCACGCACGTGATCATCCCTTTTTTGAAAGCCACTGGCATCTAAAACTGTGTAGCTGTTGTCTGATTTGAGGATCCTTGCATGTAAGTGAAAGGAAAAATATCCCTAAGAGGAATAGAAGTGAGCTCTCTAAAAAGCTAGCCACATGCCCAAGTCCAGGACCAGTCACTGGTTTCTGCAGAGGTTAGCTCAGAGCCAGGAAGTTTCTTCTCAAAGAATGCCTCGAAGCTTTTGTCTCAAAGTGAGTCTGGGGCCGGGAAATACATGGAGAAGTTGATGAGGCAGGCATGGGGGGCAGCCAGAGCACTGTGTGGAATGTGCTGTCTGGCTAAAGAGAGACAGATTAGGTATTTCCATCACTTCCCTGAAGTAGCTCAGGACAGGCCTAAAGACAGCAATGGAAGGGTCAAAAAGGGCTGTCAATTCATAGATGGAGAAGTTACCTGAAAATCATTTGATGTCTGAAATTCCTGATCTACGAAAACACTAACAGGTGCTTTTTCTCTGCTGGGGAATCTTGTTTCTTAGCAGGAAATATTCTTCTCACATAGATGAGTGCATGATTGGGTCAGTAAATGATAAAATCCATAAAAATGGTGAGTGTGTGAGTACTAAATTGCATCTGAAGTACCATCTGCCTAATCATTGAAAAATAAACCAAGATAGACACCCCCCCCCATGTTTATCTAGAATTAATTCTGCCCTGCACAGTACTCAAGAACCCCTGCCTTCCTAGCCGTATGTTAGTATGGGCATCTTCTAGATCTGACACAAAGGAGACTGCTTTCTTGTCTGAAGGCAGAGTCAAGTCTTATACACCTGGTATTGTTGCAGATAATCTCTGCCCCTTTGTTCTAGAAATTTCCAAACAGATTATGTGTCAAAGTAAGAACATTTCAGCGATACCTCAGGTAAGCAGGTATCATTCATTATGTGATTCAAAGGTCAGTGTTTATGTTTGAAATTGTGCTTTTTTTAAAAAAAAATTTTTCCCTTCTTGTAAGCAATGACAAATATTGATTTGCTTCTTGCAACAAAGTTTATATACCAAGGATTGTGTGACCTTAGCTGGATAAAAAAAATGTTAAGGGTTCATCCCTTGACTGTCCAATGTGGACTTTGAAGATCATTCTCTGCCTTCTCACTGGTTCACTCACACATACTTACTAAGCATCTGCCATGGGGCAAGCATGCAGGTTCTGAGGGTACAGAAGCTAAAGCAGCATTACTACTGCTAAACAAGCCAGCACAGGACAGCATGAATTGTTCTCAGAGATGTATGATGGATGCTATGTGTACTGTGGAGAAGGAAATCTGGCATCCTGCCTGGGATTCAGGGAAGGGATTAGGTGAGCTCCCATCTGACTGTTGATATGGGAAATCTGTAGCTCACTAGGTGGACAAGGTCTACAGTGTGCATCAATCTCATGCTGGAGGGAGGCTGCAGAGGCTGTGTACAAACAGCCCTGACATGAACTTAGAAAGGCAGGAAACGTGTCTGGAGAGGAGACAATGTCTGAATCATGAAGAGCCTTAAACACCATGCTGAGGAACTCAAATTTCATCCTTTGTACAGGGGGAACCATTAAATGTTATTAAGAGACATTATTAAGCAGACATTAAGAGTTTGATACTAGGTTTAGAAAATGATTATGATGTTTTAAAGAGCAAATTAGAAATGATAAGGCAGCACTTCAGGAGGAAAAAGGATGGAAGGAAGGATTAAGTAGAGTTCAAATAGAAATGCAATCATTGTTCCTAAGGCTGCCTTGTTAGTGTACGTAACTCATTGCTTAGAAACAGCAGAAATCCATCCTTTCTCAGTTTTAGAAGTTCAAAGCCAAGGTGTTGCCATGTTTGGGTTCTTTCTGAAACTTAGAGGAGAAAATCCTTCCTTCTTTTTTCCTGGTATTTGGAACTAGTCATCAGAACCTAGTGGCCTTTGGCTTGCAACAGTTTGATGCAACCCATGCTTCTGAGATTCTCCTCTCGCCACAAGGTTGCCAAACATAATCATGTTAATGCTCGTGCTTATGACATTCTCTTTAATTGATGATACCTGCAAAGACTGTTTCCAAATAAGATGATATTCATGGGAACCAGGCATTTGGGGATCTGATTTAATCAGGATAGTAGGCTTGTGAGTACTTAGCTTGTGGTGGACTGAAGGAAGCATGCATAGTCGCTGGACTTCAGCAGGCCTCTGGTTGGTTATAAACCAAGACGGACAAACCTGGAAATGAGAAGAGCTTCTGAGCTGAGGGGAGGAGCTCAGTTTGTGAACATCAGGCCTGAGAGATCACTGGGGCATGTAGGGAGTGGTATCTGAGACCCTTTTTTGAGGTGTTACAGGAACCATTGGCTGAAACTCAAATTCAGTGGTCCTTCAGAGAGAATTATGGACTCCACGAAGGAAAGAATAGACAATGAAAAAGCCAGTCTAACCATGTGGGCAGTGTGGAAAGGGTCTGAGGAGAGGACCCCGGTCAACAATAGCCACCAAGTTCTAGGTATGGACAGCTGCTGTCACTCATGCAAGACTGCTTGGAACCTGACCCTCTAGTTCTCTCTTGTGCTCTGTACTGGTGTCACAGAGCACAAGATGAATTTGCCATGCTGAGCTCTGCACAATGCAGAGCTGTGAGGAGATGTCACAGGGGTAGTGATGTAAGTCTATGTTTTAGAGTGGCGATATCTACCCAAAGCAAGCACGGGCCTCGACTGTACCCTAGGAACCTGCTTGCTTCCCTCTGCCTGGGTCTCCAAAGCAGCTGATATTTTCCCTTTTAAATACCAGTTCCAGGTGGCAGTTGGCTTTGTATTTTTAAATATACTTTATTATTTATGGGTGATGGTCATGATCCCAGTCTTCCCTTTTGAAATTCATCTAGAGTGTGTTACGAACAGCAGGAATCATGTTGGCCAGTTTTGTTATTTCTCAGGTCCTTTAGGCTGCAGAGAGAGTACAAGTAATTTTTGAAAGAAACAATTAGATGTGAACAAAACAAAATTTTAAAAAAAGGAGAATTTCAGAGCTAGGGAAAGGTTAACCTGTTCCATTTACTGCAAACTTTGATGGCCTTCTGGCCCACGTGTCACCACATGTTCTTGTATTTAACTAGCCTTCCTCTTCAGTTCCTATCATTTCTGTTTATTGGACAATGTGAAACATCCAATGCACATCATCTTCTCAGTTTTACATAATTATACTTCATACTACATACATAACTACATTCAAGTATATATATATATATATATATATATATATATATATATATATATGCTTCAGTAAACAGAATTATACTTCAGTAAACAGAAATACACCTGAGAATGTTTAGGCCAGCATTCTCCACATCAGAGACCTGTTGTTTCTGCTGTTAAGAACTGTAGCCACTATCTATATGAGGCATCTGGGATTTGAAATGTGACTAGTCCAAATGCAACTGTTCCAAACTGAGATGTTCACTAAGTATAAAAGTGATTTGAAATATTTAATATAAAAGAATGAAAAAACCTCATTAATAATTTTGTATGGATTATATATTGATGGAATGGCCAGCTCACCAGATTATTCTCAATGGAGTTACATAGATACTTATACATTGAACATAATCAACAGCTATCTAACTAGACATAAAGCCTGCCTGGTATGAGAGGTTTTTCTTAGCCTGGTACTGTAAATCTAGCAAACTATTTTGGGCTGTTGAGATCACAGATCCTAGAGTAGAATCTGTTTCTGCCTTGTTGTTTTTAAGACAAGGTTTCTTTATATAGCTCTGGAACTCACTCTGTAGGCCAGGCTGGCCTTAAACTCACAGAGATCCACCTGCCTCTGACTCCTGAGTGCCCGGCTGCCTGACACTTTTCTTAAAACATTAGGCATATGTCTAAGAGTGATAATATAACCAGTATCATTTATAACTCCATTCTAAAAACTTATCCTTGTGTTCACAGGTAAATTCAACTCTTAACCTTCACCACCAAAACTTTTTTTTCTACAGTAGATGAAGACAATTGCAGAAATCCATAACTGTTGAGAGAATATTTTGTGTATTGTATAGATGCATTGCCTGTCAATTAAAAAAACTGCCTTTAGGATTGGTAGAATAGAAGGTGGGACATCTGGCTGGCAGAAAGGATTCTGGGGTAGTGCCAGGTGTGAGAGATTTTTCTGGGAAGATTTGAGGAAGACAGATGCATGGTACCTGAGCACAGGTAACCACGTGGCAGAATGTAGATTATAATAAATAGATTAATTTAAATTATGAGCTAATCAGAGAAGAGCCTACTATATGGCCTAGGTATTTGTAAATATATTTTGAGTCTCACAAGTCTTTATTCCAGCAGCTTAGGGCGCAGATTAAAAAAAAAACAACAACACCAAAACTCACAACTGCCAAAATGTAGAGAACATCAGACCAGAACGCCTATACCCAGTTGACACATCTACAATGCAATCACTATATGTAAGGCTCAGGGAATATCATGGAAGAGGGCAGGAAGATTATAAGAGCCAGAGGACTGCTTTGAGAGTGTCTTCTATGTATGTCAAAGAAGTTGCCCCCATGAAATCTCAAAAATATGGTCACCTAAAGAAGACCTGCATAATGACTGCACTGCTTAACATGCCAACACTGATGGGAGAATTCTCTGCTAGGCCACCCTGCCTCCAGATGAGCAGCTCCAGGCAATTAATGGTGCTAAGAGGGGAGTGTAAGGCTTCTCCAGGGATGAACACCTGATAGATTGTCCAATCCCAAGTAGTCAGCCTTAAATACACAATTCTAAAGGGACTCAGCCAGTTTCATATCAACACATACATACATATACATACACACGTATATACTATAATAAAGAAGAAAGAATATGAATTTGAGAGAGTCAGGGAAGCATAGGAGTATTTGGATAGGGGGAGAGTGGAATTGATGTGAATAAAGCGATCCTGTATGAAACCCTCAAAAAATTTTTAATTTGAAATTTAAAAAGTTACCTGGGAATGACTGATAGACCCAAATCCAAACGCTTGTGTTATAAAACTTACAGTAGAAAATACAGAAGAAAACTTTTACTGTCTTGCGTGTGAGAATGTTTCTTATGTAAGATAAATAGGAAAGAAGGCATGTAGAAATTAGCATTCATCAAATTTGTTTTCTGCACATTGACAGATACCATAACATTTCAAAGCAAGAATCCAGATTGAGGAAAAAAATTCCAAAACATAATCCTTCAACAGCAGAATTACATTGTGATTATGATATTCTTAATATCCAAACAGTAAGAAAATAGTACATAAATACGGATAAAACACATGAATAGAGATTTCATCAAATAAAGGTATGCAAGAGCTTCTTAGCCATTTGTAAAGAAAAGATATGTGAATGTCCAATACCCACATGGCAATGTGTTCAAGGTTAATCAGCAAAGAACATGAATTAAAACTATGCTGAAATGTCATTTTATGCAAGCTGGTTAGGATTTAAAACATGAGCAAGCTTGGCATGGTGCAGATGACTTTAATCTCAGCACTTGGGAGGCAGAGACAGGAAGATCTCTGTGAGTTTGAGACCTGTGTAGTCTACACAGTGATACCCTGTTTCTGAGTAATTTATGAGTATTACTACATATTGTCAAGGAGGTAGAGAAACTGCAAGTCTCATTACTAGCCAGAACTTAATATCAGTTTAAAATGTAAATTTATACACACATAATTTATTTTATTTATAATGTTATATAGTTATGATAAATATAAATTACCATCAGAGATGCCAAGAGAAGAAAAGCATAGACTATTCCAGGGTGGTAAAGACAGGAAGAGTTTTGGAAAATCACAAAAGAAGTAAAAGCAACATGGAAGTAAAAATGTGAATCTTTTAAAAGAATGTAAGAGCCCAAACCAAATATAAGGGTGGGGAGAGGAAAGAGAATGAAGTAGTACTGGACACCCCTGCCTTCTCCACCTCCAGTATAAACATCCTCATTTTTCCTTTCTGGGATGTTTTTGTTGGAGAAGCTGCATTGGTCAACATTTTTACCATCCCTGGTGACACTTCAGGAGGAATGCCTTATCTAGCAGGTAAAATTGGCAAGGCCAAGTATGTTGATGCAGGGTGTATGCACAGCATCCATCCCATCAGCGTCACTTGTCTTAAAATAATGAGCCCCGCAGAGGGAACATGTGCTATACTGCTGTGAGCAGTCCTGCGTTCTAAGCCAGACTCACTCGGGGAGAAATTGATATTTATAGAGTGTTTCATTCCTGTGAATTCATCTAATGTCAGCTTAATTGTGCGGCCATGAACTTCACAGTAATGTGTTTCCCGGTGGGTAAGAATACCCAGCATGCTTTGATTAACCAAATGATTCGGTGTCTGCAGTAATGATTAACAGTTCTGTGGTCCCTTGATGGCGCGGGGACAGCCAAAGTGTGACAATTTACACCGTCTCCTGCTCAAAAACCATCTCCCTGGGTAAAACCTTGAATGGCACTTCCCCCTGATCTTGTCTGAGGTAGACAGGATTCTTGCTCTTTGATGATGTGTTGTATGTTCTGGTGTCTGAGGTATGAGCATGTCTCAAGTCACTGCCGTCGTCTACACTGTTTACTCAGGCTGGAATTCATTTGAGGGACTTTATTTCACATCTGTGTTACTTATCAAAAGGATATTTTAAAAATTGTATGTATAGTATTCTCATTAAGTTCTGCACATTAGGAGTAAGATTATTCCTACTGGATGAAAAACAATTGAAAAAGAAAAACAAGCCGGGTGGTCTTGGGACATGCCTTCAAGCCCAATACCTGGGAGGCAGAGGTAGGTAGATCTCTGTGAGTTCCAGGCCAGCCTGGTCTACAGAGTTAGTTCCCTGACAGTCAGGGTCACACAGGGAAATCTGTCTTGAAAACTAAAAATTGAAACAAGAAAAAATAATGCTAAATAGAACTTTACCAATAGACTTTAACAGTTCATCAAAAATATTGTACAGTGGGGTTTTTCCTTTTTGTCCTGCCCTTCCTCCCACCTCAGGCTCATGTGCCTGAACTCTTGATTCTCAGTGAGTGGCACTATTTGGAAAGGTTTTGAAACCTTTAGGAAGTGCTGCCCCACTGGAGGAGTGGGTTGTTGGGGGTGGGACTTGTGGCTGGATGGTCTAACCAGCTTCCTGTTCACTTTGAACTTCTGGGGGCCAGCCTCTGCTTCCACCATCGCGCCTTCTGAAACTGTAAGTCCAACCCCCACCTCTTCTCTCTTAGGTTTCTTTTTTTCAGGATATTTTATCACAGCAACAGGAAAAATGACTAAGACAGAGAATTGGTACTAGGAAGCATGGCTGTTTCCGTGGTTAACCTGACAATGCCATGAAGCCTTTAGAGCTGGCTTGTGGGAAGAATGTGGAAAAATTTAGAAACTTTGAGTTAAAAAAACAAATTCCTTGGATGCTGTGAACAGATGAATGAACCATTCTGGTGAGAGTATGGAAGACCAGAAGGCAGAGAAAAGTTCAGACTGCAGAGGCCTGGCTCTTTAGGACTCAGAGAGGGCCAAGGACTCTAATTGGAAGTGGGCTCGAAGCCATTCACATATAGTCTGGCAAAGAATCAGGCTGAATTTTCCCTGGACTGAACTTGAGTGATGCTGAATTCAAGAGTAAAGGCCTAACTTATTTCCTGAAGGAAGCCTGAAGGCTGGACACCGAGGCTGTGGCATGGCTGGTGCTCAGTGCTCTCATCTGTTGTGAGAGAGAACAGAAACTGTGAGGTTTGGAGAGGAAGGTGTGTGATCAAGATTAAACTTATAAGCAAAGTCTGGGAAGATGGATCGGGAGTAAAGTGCTTGCTACTCAAATAGAGGTCCTGAGTTCAGATCCTCAGAACTCATGTGAAACTGTCCGTGGTAGTTCGCAGCTCTAGCCTCCACTCCTGGCCATGAGACACATAATTATACAGCTATAGACAAGGGGCATTCAGACAACATGTCAGCTACAACAGTTAAAGAGATTGGTGCTTTGAGAAAGAGGCCTGCCAATGTTGTTATAAAGAGAGAAAAAATCCCAATCGTTCAATTTCACCAATGAAGACTCAGGAACCAGATGCTGGGATCAAAGTTTGCTAGCTCAGAGAGGTGGAGAAAGCACCCAGATGACCTTCCTACTCAGCTGACATCCCAGAAGGAAAAAGCCTTCCTACTCAGCTCATGAAGCAGAAGAAAATAAAAACAAAACTTTCCTACTCAGCTCATGTCTCAGAAGGAAAACACTCTTCCTCCTTCTCCATGACGTCTTATATACCTTCCCCCTCAATGTCCCTCCTTTCTACTTCCTGTGCATCTCTCTATCCATCCTCTGGACTCCTCTCTTTCTGTTTTTTTTTTTCCATGTTCACTTCCTGTCAGCCTGGTTCCCTACTCTGCCTCCTCACCTGGGGTTGACTTTACTTAATCCTATTTACAGAAAGCTCTTGGATTAAAGATGTGTTTGCTAGGGCTGAGCCATACCACAAATACTTGTTTACAGTTAGCAGAAAGTTCTAGGATGAAAGACTGAGCCATAACACAATTAGCAACAGGTTTTTACAGTTCACAATCTCAGGGTTCACAATGGGATCAAATACCCTGCAACATAGCAGGGTTGAGGAGACAGGCCAGCAGTGAAGAGCATGTGCTTCTCTTCAGAAGACTCAGGGTCAAGTCTCAGAACCCAAATATAGTAGCTCACAACTACCTGTAATTCCAGATCCAGGAAGATTCAAGGCCTCTAGCTTCCACAGTCACTGGCACACAGGTGCACATACCCACCCATGCACCAAATTTAAAATAATGTAGTAAGTTTTGAAAGAAGCCTGGCGCTCTGCACTAGGACAGCAGGGAACGTATCTTGAGGGAAGATCCCAACCACTGGAGGCTCCAACGTAAGAAAGTGCAAATTCATTTGAAAGGGAGAATCTATGCCCAGAATGCAAAAGAGAGTGTTTCCACAGGTCAGCACATAGGAGCTAACACCCCAAAGGAGTGTGGTCCAAAGGGGCTACACCCCAAGCTGACAGTCAGCTTGGAAGCATTCTTCTTGTGATGCAAGTGTTGAAGACATGGGAGATGCAAGATTGAGGGAGTCACGGAAAGCAGCTGAAGCCAGGCCCCCTGGAACACGGTCAGAAGCCCTGAGAAGCCATTGTGTGATGCTGTTGAAGAAAGGCTTACGTTGCAATGGAGAGTTTCTAGTAGAGGAGGGCTGGCGCTTTGTTAAGAGGGTATCTTCCACAAAGCATGGGATCGCTAAATCTGATCAGACTGAACTTGGAAAATCTCCGTGGTGAAAAGGGTCATAGGCAACAGGGAACACGAAGGCTGACTGAAAACATTTTCAACGTATTCACTGATAAGCTCAATAAAATAAGCTTGGGAAATCTACAGAGACATCCCAACATCTACATAACTTGTGAAAAGGTCTGGACACTCGCTGGTTAATAGGCAGAAAAGGAAAGATTGTAATGAGAGCATGGTGAAAAGCTTTTCAAATGCAGGCTCCTAAGAGAGTGGTCCTGGGCCATAAGGTTTGGGCTCAGGGGACTGTGGCTCTGCACAGCTCCTGATCTCCTCCCTGCATCTTTGTGCTTCTCATAGAGAAGTTCATGGCTGTGCTTGTGGCTGTGTGCATGCAGCTCCCACGCCTGGCTTCCTATCATTTGTCTGCAGAGCTGTTTTAATAGACCACAAGAGTGTGGGGACCATGAACACCACCTCTCTTCCTCCACTGCCTGCCCTGTTCACCACTCAAGATAAATGACTGCCACATTGAACGTAAGCCACTCTTGCTCAGAAGCCCAGAGCTCACTCCCCAGCACATTAACGAGAGTTTGGATGGCCTGAGCTCATGATTTATAAATTATGATGAGCTTAATGCAGGAGTCTCAGAACACGAAGTGTCTGGGAAGAAGCTGGCTGTTAGGTGTGAATGCCCAGGATTAGCCAGCTGAGCTCCCTATCACCCTCCAAAGAGTGTTTTCTCCCTACAGCAGAGATTTCAGAGAGAAGCAGCATGAGGCATGGGGAAACATTTCCATGAGACATTAAGACCTTAAATCATATTAGGAAATGTGTCCACTTTAGTCCGTGCATCCTAAAGCAGAGCTGATATCAGTTTGGGCAAAAGAAAGCTACTGATCAGGACTGGAGTTCTGAATTAATAAAGACTTTGTCCTGTGTGGCTGGCTGAAGAAAAGTCCTGGATTGACCAGTCTCCCATATGGATTCATTCTTTAAAAAATGTTATTTTATTTTCAAGGTGGGAACTTTAGAAGGACTTTGGGTGGAGGGATAAGGAAAAGGGATATTTTTGCTTGTCAGCTGTACCTTGCAGGGAGAAGAAAATAAGGAGTAGAATGTTGAGAGTTATACACATATATGATTGAAAGAGAGAAAAAAGAATCTCTCTCTGTGTGTCTTTCTGTCTCTCTCCTATACCACAAATGTGCAGAAGGCAGGGATAACAGCCACCAGGAGGAAACTGGCACTTATGAAATTGCTCAGGCGTCATACAGATATAGAACTAGTTGCAGCTGCATGGTAGCAGAAAGTAAGCAGGGATACGAGATTATTGAGATAAAGAGAAATAAAGGATGAGGACAGACTCCCACAGGCCACCAACTCGACAGCTCTTTATTGAACATTGACTGAAGATCGTTGTCTGGACACCTCTTCTATAAACTAGGTCTAACATTCACCATGAAAATTTAGAAAGGGATGATGGTTAATCTTCATAGTTAGCTTGGCTGGATTTAGAATCACCATGGGGACACACTTTTGGGCGTGCCCGTGATGTTAAGAGGAAGGTTTGACTGAGGAGAACTCACCATGCATGCATCACCAGCTGCTGGGATCCTGAACTGAATGAAAAAGGAGGAAGCAAGGTGAGCACTGGAATTCACCTCAATCTACACTCTAATTGCTGATGTGGTATGACCAGCTGCCATGTTTTACCAATCATAGTGGAATGTGTACCTCAGAACTGTAAGCCAAAATAAACCCTCCCTTTCTCAAGTCACTTTTGTCTGATGTTTTGTCACTGGAAGAATAGAGTAACAGGTGTGAAGAATTGAGAGCTTTTCTGGCATGCTGTCCCATAAGTGTGCCATGTGTCCATCATTGCCACTTTGCATGCTAGTCATTGTTATTTTGTGAGAGTCAGCCATTCTGGTTATGATAGTAGCAAGGATGAACCATGAATGAGTCTTATACGACAGCACCATTATTTTCAAAGAAGAATCATGTAATGACCTTGAGAAGCAAGAAGCTGTGACAATAGGGTAGTCCATGTCACCGTGGAGACATGCGCAGGGCATCTATGGAGCTTCAGAAGAGTGCCACGTCCCTTCATTTGATGTTTCTTGTCTCTTGCCAGGGTCTTTTACTTCTACACCCCTAAGTCCTCTTCATGTCCTTTCAGCAACCTATAAGACTCAAGAGGTTAACATGTCTTGTTAAACTGCCATCCCAAGGGTAAGATGCTTTTCCTGGTGTTGGGTAACTCAGGGCTTGGCCCCCAAGTTTTAAAGATCCCCAGACCTTTCAGCTGACCAACCTCAGAATTCAATCTTGTTTAGAACATAGAAAATCCTTTCTTTGCTCTTGTTTCATGTCTTTTTGTCCCAACTTCCTTTTGTAGTTTCCATGGAGATGAAGGTTTCTGGTTGGGCTCATCCCTGAAGAAACTTTAAGGAAATTAACAGCTCCCTTGCTCTCTTCTGTTCATTTCTCACTTTTGGCTCAATGAAAAAGCTCATGATTCCAGGTCCCCATTTTCCTGGTAAAAGGGGAGGGAGGGAGGTAACATAGCAGGAATATATTTGATTTGTGGGCCACTGTTCTGCAGTGTGTCAATATGTATTGACTGCCTTGGAGTGAATCACATGGAAGCGCTCATTGCTCATGTAGACATTGGTGATGGATGGAAACACTGGCTTCTTCACTGCTAATGACCCTGGGGCCCTGGGCGGGCTGTTACCCTCATTTCAACACTGTTATAGCCAAGCCGGCTCTGTCTGTCCTAGTGCTAACTGCCGTCACTTGTCCTTCTGGAAGCCACAGTTCTGTCCCAGTGCAGAGGCATTGGCAGCAGTCTTAGCGGCCAAAGAAACAGAGGTTTGGAAAAACACGTTTGGTCTGTATAGTGCCTTGTCCAGGCTTAGAAAACCCAGGTCTCTGACACACCTCTGTGTCTGTCTTGGTGAGCAAGCCTTGGAGAACTAACATGTCAGCACGTCCCACTTACTCTCATCATTTTATTTTATGTTTTAAAATTATTCTTCTGAGACAGGGTCTCTCTGTAGCTCAGGTTGGAATTGAACTTGCTGCTATCCTCTAGCCTTCATGTCCTAAGTGTTAAAAACAAAACAAAACAAAACATGCAACCCTATATTACTTTTAAAAAAAAGTAGTTTTTATTAAGGTAACAAAATCTGCCTTTTGGTTTGCTGTTTTTGACAAGCATATTCCCAGAGCTGTCAGCACAACCGAGATTCAACACAGCCTCACATCTGCCCTCACACTCTCCCATGCCCTGCTCTGGACCCTCCTCCACCTCTGACCTCACATCTTTGTTTCCAAGAACACCACGTAATCTATCATTTTGAATCCAGCTTCTTTCTCTTCCTTGATGCCTTTGAGACAGCAATCAATTTTAAAAAGAAAGTTTGCTTTAGCTCCCAGCTTCATAAGTTTCATGGCTGTCTAGCCTGACTCTGGGGCCAGATGTGAAGTAGCACATCATCATGGGGTTTTGAGGAAGCTAAACTCTATAAGGAAACTAAGAAGCAAAGAGTGAGGAGGGACCAGAGTCCCCATATCCCATCAAAGGCACACTCCAGTATGACTAGAACAACTCCATGTATGTCTTACTTCTTAATGTTTTCATACCCTAGTGGCACCACAGGCTGGGGAGCAAGCTCTTTGGGACCTTCAGCAGAGATGTGTCTCTGCACGTGTGAGTCTCTGGTTCTCACACCCATGCTTCAAGGCCAGAGTTACCTTTGCCTTATAGATAAGATCCCCAAAACCTCAGAGAATTCAGGATCCATGAAAGCAAGAGAACTCAAGACTGTGTGATCCTAAAACTCTCTGCTCTGACTCTCTGGTAAAGCTGATGCTGCCCAGGGAGGCTACATTCTCTCCTTACCCGCCAGCAGAGGGATGCGTGAATGCTTCCATGAATCCTGGTTATTTTCCATCATGTAATAGCAGTTCTGGAAAAAGGCTTTCTGAGGCAGGCAGTTTAGTGACTTACTAAACTTCTTGCAGCAGTCCCTCTGAACCAGGAAGAGAACAGGAGCTGAGCTTCACTTTCCTTTTAATAGCATTTACTTATCTATCTATCTATCTATCTATCTATCTATCTATCTATCTATCTATCTATCTATCTATCTATTATGCATGCATGATAGGGCAGTTTGCCATGACCCATGGACAGAGCTCAGAGGATAAGCTTGTAAAGTCAATTTCCTCCTTCCATCTTTATGAGGCTTTGATGGCTCAAACTCAAATGGCCAGGCTTGCACAGCAAGTACTTTACCTGCTGAGCCTTCTGGCTACACCCCCCCCTCCTTTTTTAAAGATTTATTTATTTATTATATAGACAATGTTCTGTCGGCATGTACACCTGCAAGCCAGAAGAGAGCACCAGATCTCATTATAGATGGTTGTGAGCCACCATGTAGTTGCTGGAAATTGAACTCAGGACCTCAGGAAGAGCATCCAGTGCCCTTGACTGGCCCTTTTACAGCATTTAAAAATCAATGTAATTAAGAGTTCACTTGCATACTCTGTAGCCATGGCCACAGAACAAGTGGCCCTATCGTACATTAGCTGAACACATATCTATTATATCATAGCTTCTAGGGCTAGGACTCTAGGCCCAGCCCCGCTGGGTGACAATAGCTCGTGCTCCCTTACAGGATTGCAACTAGAATAGCGCTGGGATCTGTGTCCTCCTCTCAAGGCTCAGGTTTGACTCCGGGCTTGGGCTCTTGCTGGCTGTTGTCCAGAGGCACCAGTTCTCCTATATGAGTCTATGGTGTCTTAATCACAACAAGCAGCAGCCAGTGAGCAGAGGAGGCAATGGCTGAGGGAGAGTGAGTCTATGTGACCTCAGCCCAGAAGTGCCAAGTCATCCATTTTGCTGGTTTTGTCCATGGGAAGTGAGTCACCATGTCCAGCCCACACTCCAGGGTGGGATATTACACCAAGATTTGACAGCCGGGGATTCAGGGTCATTTAGAAGCCACCTCCTCCTTGGTTTAATACACACGCCTTGAGATGTGCAGATCTCTAATCCTCAGGGGTGAGACTTCTGACAGCTGTACATCATGTGACATCACTCAAAGTGGGATATGAGACTTCTATGTATTTAGGTTTCCTTAGCTTTGCTGTTCTCTTGTAATCCCACCATTCCTCTCCTATGCACTGCCGTCCCCTTCTCTCATTTCCTCCTTTTTTCTTCTCCTCCCTGGCCCTTCTGATAGCAGTTAGTAGGGAGAGAGAGGGCCACTTTCAGGCGCTGGGTTAAAAAGACATGCTTGTATTCCATGCTGTAGACAGGAACAGCCTATGCTGTAACCAGCCCTGCACAACAGAACGAGGGATTCAGCTAGTACCAGACCTGCCTGGTCTGGGAAACGTGGTCCTTTCTGGAGCCATAGTTCATTCTTATGAACAGATGTCATTACGCTACTCAGGAAAGTGTTTTGTGTCCCCTTTGTCAGGTGTCTACGATGTAAGACACCCTGTGCTTAGCCTTCAGGGCTCCACCCAATCATAATTAGGTAATACTTTGGTGATCGGGCTTTACTGTTTCTTTCTACCTTTTGTCTAATTCTTGTCTTGAACATTCTCAGTGCCTGACACACACTGAGCACTCAGTACAATGCTGTTATGGGAAGGGTGCATGTGAGTCCTCTCTGTGACCAGAGGAGACCTCGGAAATGGCAAGTGTAACATCCAATGGACTGGATACTGAGTCGGAAAGAGGCCAGGCATGGGACCCTGGTGGTTGCTACGAACACTTTAGATCGTAGCAATGTGTCCATATTGGTATCACAGCCTTGACAAGCGTAAGATCCTCACAGCTGAGGAAGCTAGCTGAATGGCATATGAGTTCTCTCTTTCCTCTCTGCAGCTTTTCTGAACACTTAAAATTATTCCAAGTGAAAGGCTGCTTCTTTGCCAATCTGATCTAGGAAATGCTTGAGTTGAAATTCTCTTCCTAGATATTTCTAGGTTGAGTCAAATTGACAGTTGATGTCAGTCAGGACATGGGATAAGAACACATCATCTAACTTAGCAGGGCATAAAGTGTTCCTTAAGTGTTAATTAGTACTGAAAATATAAGTTCTTCTACCACCAGGTTAGACCCCAAACAAGGCTTAATAAAGGGGTAAAAATACTTCAATGGCTCCCCTTTTTTTAGGTGTGAGCAAAATTTCCTCTGGGAAAGAGCCGGCAGGTGCCCTAGTCTCTTGACTTTACAGCCTTTTGTGCTGAGAGAATCTTTGGTCCTTCAAGGCTCACCAGAATCTTGCCTACTCTATGAAGCCAGTCCTTCCTAGCTCCAGGGACTTTTGATATTTTCTTCTCAGGAAAGAACATACAAGTTAGAAAAGACCCCATCAACCAGGGGGGTGGCAGGGAGATGAGTGGTACTGCCTTTATGATGGATATTTTCAACCTTGGCATAATGTCACACTCAGCTGGGCAGCTCTGAACACTCCCAGCATTCAGCCCAACCCCATGAAGTCAGACCCACTGACTCATACTCTTGGGGGTGAGGCTGTTGCATTGATATTTTCAGGAAGTTCCTCTTACCATTTTTAATGTGCGGCCAAAGTTAAGAATCACCACTCTGAGGACAGCCCTAGAGTGCTGGCTGCTCAGCAAAACAGGTATCCTGAGCATTTTCTAGATATGCAATGCCAGTCTCCCATGCTGACTGTTGCAGTATAATGCCTTAGTCATGGCCTTTTTCACTCAGCATCCATGTTTGTCCATCCAATGGACATCCAGCCATCTGGTAATTGGGCTGATTTTCCTCTGTAGCTCTGGCTTGATCTCTCACCCCTATCGCTCTCGCCAGGGCCTTCATCTCCATCTTGCCTTGAGCCCTCTAAAGACTCACCTGGCTTTGTGTGAACATGGCTCCCAAATTAGTTCAGGAAAATCTCTTCCTTAGGAGATTTCAAACTTAGTAAAGTCAGGGCTGTAGACGGTTTACAGGAAGGAGTAGCGTACTGTTGTGCGAATGGGAGACAGAAGCTTAGCATCTTTATATGAAACTGGAATGTCTACAAAGCCACCTGTAAAAATAAAAGACAATGTAAAACATACAGACATATGAATTAATATTATATTTGAAAGGATATATTTGAAGTGACCTACATAAAATGCCTCAAAAAGTGGTTCAGAAAAAAAAAAAAACAAAGGTAGAGATTAACTGAAACCCAGGTATTGTGGCAGCCACACCAAAGCATCTACCATTCATGTGAAGTGACCATGAAAATAGAACCTCTTGAGGTTGTTATGGATGAGTGTTGAGTGACTGGCTTTATCAGCAGCTATTAATTGCAGTCTGTGCTTAGGAAATGATTATTTTCAGCAGCAGTTTTCCTGAGGCCAGTTATTATGAGAGCTTTATGTCAGTGTGACCCAACAGAAAATAAAGGTATGTGAGTCACTCACAACACTAATAAGGTGATTTTATGACCCATCAGCTATATTATCAGGAAAGAGAACCTCAGGCCAAGTCAGTGGTTTACTTCCTCCATGAAAAGGTGCAGGTGGCTAGGTTTGGATCTCCTTCTTGCCCCATGCTGCCAGGATCTTCTTATGAAAAAAACCTGTTGTTCTTCCAGATTTGTGTTTGCCTTGATCACTCTGAAGGATGGAAGACACATGGATAGTGTCTTGTTGTTAAAGAAAAGAATGATTCTTAGATCTCTAGCATTGTCAAGTGTAGAGAGAATCCATAAGCCCCAACTCTGTATGGTCTCTTCTGCTAAAAATGAAGTCACACTAGAAATGGAAGGACCAGCTTAGCTTGAGGATGTACACGTCTGAATGTACATGTTTTGGGTGAGCTCAGATTCACGGGAGTGAGTGTCTGTGCACCTTTCCCAACAGTATATTTCTCACCATGCTGGGAGAGGATGGAACTGTGGAGCCATTGTTGATACCTCAAGGGAAGAAAGTGAAAGAGAGATTCTAGACCAGAGAGTACCCTGTTTCTTTTCATTTTAGTTGGCATGATATAAGCTTCTCTCCACAAACACAGTACAATTTCACTTCTTTCTTTCATACAGTTCAGTGGATGGCATGGCCCATCCTTCCACATCAACACTCATCAATCTACACCTGTTTCAAGTGGGACTCGATACTCCTTATGAGACACGTAGCTTTTCCCATTCAACTAATAGAAGCAGAGATACTGATAGAGGTACATCTCCCTGTATTTGCCCAGAAACAATGCACATTACTTCTTGTCACTCATTGGCAAGAGCTTAGTCACATGATCTTACATAGCCACAAGAAATTCAGAAAACACAGCCTACTTGTGTACCCAGGAACACAGGAAAATGGATTTGGTATAACAAAGTATCAAGACAAAATTATCAAGCTAGCCAAGAGAAAGGCAAATCAGTTAAAAATGAAACATTCTAAATTTTAATGTTGAAGCCCCAGTTTGCTTCAGGCTAGCTGGTCAAGACAGTCTTTGTTCAGTATTTCGTTCAGTTCAAGGTGTCACTGAGATGCCCCAGGGCACCCAGAAATGAATGGCATGATCTGAATGTGCCCCTCCTCCACAAACACATATAACCTGTGACAGTGATATAGTCTTTGGGATCTTGGAATGATACACTGTAGGAGTCTTGATTTGGTTAGTCTGTGAATGAATGTATCTCTGGCTCTTATGCCTGCTCTTGGGGCTCTTTTCCTTCTGTTGAGTTGCCTACTCTAGCCTTGATATTATGGTTTTTGTTTTACCTTATTCTATTGTATTTATTGTATGAGAAAAGAATCTATTTCTAATTTTAAAAAATAATTAAAAGGCAGAAGAAATCTGAAGCACGACATGTTAGCAGAAGAGAAATCTCAGGCACTGCAGACAGAATCAGGTGCTGAAGGAAGTTGTTTATTGGGGTGAGGAAACACACCCATGCAGACACACAGAGGGAAAAAGAACTCTCTCCTCTGCAAGGCAGAGGAAGCTGAACATTCCAGAGGAAGCTGACGGTGGGGGCTTTATATCTCTGAAGAGTTTCCTTCCCCCACTTTATGGTTGGTCAGTTTGAAAGAAGCTAGCCCGTTGATTGGCCCACAACTGTTGTGTGACAGTCCTGAGCAGACCTTGATCTTGTTGAGCCAGCCCATCAGTGGGCTGGCTGGCCCAAGACAAAGCCCTTTGTTTTAAGCTGGCAGGCTTTTGTCTCAAGCCAGAAGGGAGAATAAAAAGTCAGCCATCTTGGAAATTTGTCAACTTTATTACATACCCGCGGCCCCTCTCCCTGTGTGTCTGCCTGACAGGGAGATTAACTGCTGGTCTCTCATTCCCCACTCTCAGAGGTCACTCTAAGTGCTGCTAGAGGCTTCAGGGGTGATGACCACTCTTAGCTGCTCTAAGCTGGCAAAGATTTAACAATGGAAGAACAGGAGTCAGAGTGCCTCAAGGGAGGGCCTATCTAAGTGGCCACAATGCAACCTAACTGATGGTGATGACTCCATACACAAGACAGTCATTTGGTGATGGTTGAGTATCTCTAGAGCTTGTCAGATGAGAAAGGGAGTATTGTGACATAGAGCAAGGGTTAAAAAGGAGACTGTAAATAGAGTAGTGGTGCAGTTTCTACTGAAAGCAGTTAGAAAACTAGGTTGGGGGGTTTTGTCCTCATTAGAGGGATAGAATAGGCAAGAAACCCATCCATAGCATCTTTGGCAGCAGGCTTTGTGATGGGTATCAATGAAATTGATGAGTTGCTGTTGTTACCATGGTCTGCTGTGAGATATCTATACCTTGGAGATGCCCTCTGTCTGTTTCAAGAGTTCAAGTCAGTCAATTAAGTTCAAAAGTTAACCACTTGGTTTCTTCTATTACAATCTCATGAGGAAGACGAAGAGACACGGTTGCTGTGGAAAGTTCCTCAGTCAGGATTTACATACTTGGTTTAATGAGGTGAGGCATGCTTGTGTAGCTGGCTGGACTGTGTACCGGAAACTTTTCATTAGAATCCTGGAAAGGCCTATTGTAGTGCCTTGCCAGAAAGAGATGCCTCTGCCCTTGTGCCAGCTGTATGTCCAGTGGAGGGGACAACATGGGTCAAACCTGAGTGGTATCCAGGTTTCATTTGCTGAAATCACAACTAGACATCAGCATTAAGTCTGGCAACAGGGTATCTGGCTCCTCCTTTAATTGGGGAGCGTGACTGGGTTGGGCAGAGGACATCATATTACAACTCTGAGAAGAGCTTTTCCAGAAACAGATAGTGTTATCAGAAGGAGAATCATTACCGAGAAATAGTTGTCCAGATACCATCTCATATGTGTTAAAGTCCCTACATGCTGCAGGGTGTGGCTGCCTTCCCTGCCCTCCACCTAGGGGCAGGGCTTCTTTCCAGACACCCTTCACTATATACCCAGGCATCTTGGTTCCGTGGCCCTTTTTCTGCCCTTTCCTCTCCTTTCCCCCATTCCTGCTCTGTCTCTCCTTTCACCCCCCACCCCCACCCCAGTACAAGCTCCCCTTACCTCACTGCTCCCAATACTTGCGTGATATAATATAGCTTTGTCTCTCTATTAGCTCATTCGGTTTCATTTAATCAATCAATATGGTTAAGTATAATGGCTGAGACATACATTCTGGTCAGTTTGATCCTGGTTACACTTTCCTTCAGTGGTTTTAAGAATAAGCAGGTGGCCAAAATTAACCCCTCCTTTTTTTTTTTTTAAACTGTCAAGGCCAGTTGAAGATCTGGTCCTCACGGCTCAGTTGGGTTTGGGAAGTCTCTCTTTTGCCGTTTAATCCATCTGTGTGAGGATAAATCAAAGGATTTACTTGACAATTGTTTCATTTGGAAGTGTAGAGGATTTTTTTTTCCTTCCATATTGAACCTCTTCTTTGTAGTCTGGACCCTGGTTAGAGTCTACTCAATGGCATCTTCATGGTCTCCCTAAACAAAACAGGTGGCTTTGCACAGTCACAGGACTAATCCCACAGTTCCTCTGATTTAGTTGACCCTGGAGGACAAGGGTGAAAATATTCTCCCTTTTAATTCCTCTGACCACATTATTGTTCACTTTCTAGTGTGTTTATTGAACACCCAGACAGTCAATTGCACTGGTTTATTATTTTTCATGAATTGTGATGTTTAGGTAAAGCTTGAGCTGAAATGAAGCGCTTTTAAAATAAACTTGACTAGATACACTTAAATCTAGACATCTGGAGCCTGTGAGCCCATAGAGCTTAGCAAAATCTGGATGACCCCCAGGTGAAAGGAAAGGTAGGCACAGGAGACTTTAGGGGATTTCCCCTCTCATTTATAGAATGATGCTAACTGAAGGATGGGGTTATAATTAAGAGTTCCTCCTGGGGGCCACCTTTCATTATTTCCTAGAGGATATTCGGGCTGTGCACGGGTAGAGAAAAGAGCTAAGGCTGTCTTCCTAAGCACAGAAGGGTCTAACTTGCTCCAGGTGTCCAAGCTGGTGGGGAACTTGAAGGAATCTTGGGGGATTTTGTCCCTATCTGTAAGGTAAAAACAGGACTGGGACAGGGGGACACCTAGACAATTGAAGGGGTGGTAGGCACAACCCAAGCACCCTGTACCCCACCTGCCCTTGTGGCTGGTGGCCAGCAGCCCCCAAGGGAAGAGGAGACCCACAATAACCCAGGTATCATTATTGAGGGGCAAATACTACTAGCACCGTCCCCCAAACCCCCCCCCCTAAAAAAACGCAACTCCTCTCTAGGACAGACTGAGATGGAAAGTGCTCTAGTTGATCCTTAACTTTCTCTGTAGGACAGATCAAGGTTAAACACCATGGCTTCTTAGAGATAGAGCTTTTTTAAAAATTTTTATTTATTTATTTTTTTGTGATGTAACTTAAATAACCTCTAGTTCCTGTAGAGGAGTAGGACCCCACTGCATCTCCAAAAGTAGCCTAAATAAAAAGAGGATCAGTTGCGTGATCTAATATACAATTTTTGCTTGTTTGTTTGAGCTGTAAATCCTTATTTTTTATTTTTTAAAGCTGTAAAAATACTTTTTTCCAGATAGTAAACAAGCATGTTAAAGCACTCATGATTTTATTTTTTAACTTAGAGAACACTGCCTAAATTAGTAGTCTCTTTACAATTTGCCATATGCAAATTGGGTGTAAGTCCTTGTAATCTAGGACAGTAACGAAACAGAACAAAACAGCCTTTAAAATGACTGGGAAGGTGATCATGTTAGTTTGTTGCTGTTGTTGTTAAGTCTTGGTACTCTAACTCAAAATGAAAACAAAGCCAAACATTAAGAAAAAGAAAATAAAACAAACTGTCTTAGAGGCCCAGTGTTGCCTCCTTAGTTTAATATAAATGAGATACAATGGTAACCAGAGGGCTTAGCAGGACCAAAAAGCTCTATAAGGGCTGCACTCTCGCAGCTGTAATACAATGTCCCATGTGTTGGGGTTGATCTGGAACTACTATGTATTCAAATGCTAACTGCTTGACCCCAAGATCGTTGCTGTTCTACAAGAAAATCCTCAAGCACCTGAACTGACATTGTGTGAACCTTGCCTCCTAAATTCACGACTGGCTAATAAAATTGCCTATAGCCTGGCTGCACAGAAGAGAGGTGGGTGCGGCGAAGGTTCCAGGGCCTGTGAGGGGCAGAAAGACCATGAGGAGGAGAGAAAGGAGCAGGTCTCCATGGTTAGCAGAACCAGGAGCACATGGCCAAGAGAAGCTTGTTCTGAAGACTGGCCTGATGAAGCAGAAGCAGCCCAAATGGAACATCTGTTAGGGGAACATGTGCAAACACTTGTGGGGATTTTAGCTGGGAGTAGACAAGATAACTTACAGGGTTAATATCTGCCCAGCTCCAGAGTTTTAAGGCTTATAATAAATCCCACAAGTTTCTGTGTCTTTTATTTATAAAACAGCTGGTTAAAGAAAAACCAGCATTAATATTAATAGTCTAATTCCTTTAACAAATGCCTCAATAATTATATGAATCCATGTTAAATATTAATAATTACCCAACACCCGTGTCCTAACCAGTCACACTCCACAATAAAAGGAGGCACCAGATGCTCTGTTACCAGACTTACAGGTGCTGATGTCTAGTTATGATTTTAACCAATGAAACCTGGATTTCATTCAGGTTTGGCCCATGTTGTCCCTCCACTGGACATACACCTGGCACACAGGCAGAGGCATCTCTTGCTGGTAAGGCACTGCCAATAGGACATGTCACATAACAGTTCTGGGCCCAATCTACCATCCTAGCTTCCTTCAAACTGACTAACTCTAATTAGAGGAGAAAAACTCTTCAGAGACCCTAAAAGCCTCCAACCCTCGAGAAGAGAGTGGATTTCTGTTTTCCAAGTCCCTCTTGCAAAACAGGGGGTACTCTTCTCTGTGTGTCTGCTCTGTGTGTGTTTTCTCACACCCAGTAAAAGCCTCCCTTCAACTGCTGATCTGGTCTGAGGTACTTGAGGTTTCTCTGCGGCCACCTGTTGTGCTCCAGATTTTTCCTGCCTTTTAATTCTTTAACTGTCAGGGAAAAAAAAATGAACCTGATCAAGACCCCAAGACTGTATCAACAGTATTTATTGTGTGACCATGTGATTAATTGTGAGGTTACAGTACTCATGGCTGGAATCCTTGTACATGAGATCCTAGAGAGCTGCTGTCCCTATGGGCCAACTGGACAGCATCCCCTACACCTTCTAATCGTGTTGAAATGAAGTGACAGTTGTTCCCTTAATCAGGAGAAGGTGACCACACAGTAACTCTGTGAGATTCAGAGTGTGTGTGTACCATTCTTTCACAGGAAAGAGGGAAGTGGGGGACATGTGGGTCTTACTGAATGACTTTTTAGGGGTAACAGGCAGAACAAGGGGATAGATAGACAGTAGCCCTTAAATTGTTCTCAAATTAGAGAGTAGGGCTTGGGAACAAAACAGCTTCTGAAAGCACCTGTCCGTGTGTGGTGACACAGGGTTAGTTACCAAGGCCTTGGGGAGCACACTGGATACAGTGTTTTTTCTCCTTGGTGCGTGTAGTCCTTGGGCAGATAAAGGAACATTAGCATGAGACCTGTTCCAATATCTGCTGATATCCAAGATGCTTTATTTAAAATAATGAGTGTATCATGCGTGTTAGCTTCCTGTCACTATGACAAAATGTTAGTGTTAATGACATTTTAAGGAAAATAATCTGTTTGGGCTCATAATTTTAAAGTATCCATTTCATGGTTGGATGGCCCTCTAGCTTCAAGCCTTCTGTGTAAAGCAGAACATCATAGCATTGAGCACAATGGGAGCAAAGCTTGATGGCAGACAGGAATCAAAGGGGAAAGAAAAGGCTTCTATTAAAAAGCCTAGAAACCTGTCGGCTATGAACCATAAATAGCCTAATCCATTCATGAGGCCAGAGCCCTCATGACTCAATCACTTCCTAAAGGCCTTGCCTCTGAACCTTACTACACAAGGGTGCCATGCCTTAATGAAGGTGGGCGTGGTGACACATGCCTTTAGACCCAGCACTCAGAGAGGCAGAGGCAGCTGGAGCGCTGTGAGTTCAAGGCCTGCCTGGTTTACAAAGTGAGTCCAGAACAGCCAAAGCTACACAGAGAAACCCTGTCTCACCTTCCCCCCGCAAAAGAGTTACTGATGGGTACCCTCAAATGAGAGCCACAGTCTGAATTTATTTCTCCATCCCAAATCCATATGGAGAATGGTAATCAGTAACGTAGTGAAATATACACTTGGGAAGGACATTTAAAATCCCAACCATCATAGCAGAGTACCATATTTTGGGGTGAAATTCCCTGGGCTTCCTCAGCCTCTCCTTATTTCTAGGTACAGGTACGAGAAAGTGTGGTCTGTGAACCAGGAAGTGGGTCCTCAGCAGACAGAATCTCGGGCTGAAGTATGAGAAATATATTTGTTTGTTCATTAACCAGCTGATGCCTAACTAAGACGAGGAACCAGGACAGAGAGGAGAGGTACTGGTATATCATTCCAGCTCATCAGAGGGAGCTTCAGCTGTTTGCACTGAGGAAATCTGTCAAGGAACACAACAGCCATCTTCAAATGTGTAAAGGCCAAGGAACAAGTGCACCTGTGGAACTGTCCCTTGCTTAGAAGATTCCCCTTCCAGGCCACTGATTTCCATTATGGTCAACTCTTCTACAAGTCTGTGAACTGTAGCCATGCAAAATGGTTCTTAGATACAAGCAAATTCTCTCTGTCCCTTCCAAAAACTGCCTTACCTCCCTCCATTCATACATTTCCCTGATTTATAATTCATTCATACACTCCCTCATTTATAATGCATTTGTTCTTCAGATTTTTATTTGAACCAATTTTTCCATGAACTGAACAAAATCTTTCACATTTGCACATTATTTCACACACAGAGGAGAATCTTAGTTTTATGTTTTTCTCTTGAAAATTGCCTTCTAATGATTAGTGTGCGTGCCAGAAGATCACAGACTGATGGACAGGAAAGCAGAAGTTCACCCTCAAAGGGAAAACATGAGCGTGAGTTTCCAGTCTGAACAGTCTAAGCTCAGTTCCTGCTGGTCAAACCTCCACAGGACGGTTTGGACATACATCCTTCCCCATTTCCCCTGCTAGAAAGTGGGGCTGACAACAGCCATTTCACACGACTTTTTGGAGAAGCAATCAAAACAAATTTTAAAAAGTTTCATGTTATATCTTCCGTATGATGAGCACTTGGTTAACATTATTAGAATCGATTGTTAGTAGTTGTAGAGGTTGTTTGCCACGTGTATTAAGAAGGTCCCTGGGGGAGGCAGGCAGGAGAGCAAGGATTTGGAGTAGAGAATGAACAATTATCTTAGAAGCCTAGGGACGGGATTCATGCCTTAGGTAGGAGGAGGGACCTCTTGGTACCCAAATATAGGATAATATGCAGTACCCCTTTTGGTCTGCCAAGCTCAGGGTCATGTGTCCTCTGTAACAGCTTAGGACCAGACTGTAATAACTGTCACTTACCTTGGAAGTAAAGTGAGACGCCTTCTTGTCTACAAGGTTCTTTGTGGCCCGAGGCTGAGAGCGATCCCACTGTGTCCTCAGGGCACACTCTGTATATAGCTGAGGATTCAGCTGTTCACTTATCTCACTTTGACCACTCTTTTCCACCTGGAGTTCCCAAGGGCTAGCACAGAGCAGGCAGACCCCTTCTCATTGCTTGTTGGATGCCTAAAATCTAACAGGAGCCATCGGAATGCAGGGCAGAGTTGTGACCTCGTAGATGTGTGCAGTGCCACAATCTCCGGCATCTGCCCTAACCAAATATGCGTTTAAGTTTTTAAGTATGCGAGTTTGTATAGGCACGTGAGTGCAGGCACCACGGAGGTCAAAGGGGTTGTTAGAGCTCTGGAGCTAGAGTTACCGGTGGTTGTAAACTGCCCGAGGTGGGTTTAGGGAAACTGAATCTGGTCCTCGGCAAGACTGCTTAACCACTGAGTCATTTCTCCATCCCACAAAATGTGTTTTCAACAGAGTTAAAATGAAAACGAAAGTGTTAAGTGTTGGTTGGCACAATCCCTCTGGAAAACAGCCCCACCACATCCTCTAAAGCTGAACGTGTGTGGTCTGGGACCAGCAATTTCACTTCTAGATATATGGTAGGAATTGTATGCCTGTTCACCACATGACATGTACTAGAATGTCAAAATCAATACTACTTTCCAGCAGCTCCAAACTGGGAACTACCCAAATGTTCCCCAGGAGTGGAATATAGAATGAATTGTGGGATAAATTATACGAGCAGTACCTGTAACGTGGTGAGTTTCCATCCACAAGCGGACATGAAGCAAGTTTGGCTACACACAACAACACAGGTGGACTTGCCACAGGAATACAAGCGCAGGCAGGTAGATTCCAAAGAGCGGGCAGTGCTTAAGAAAAACAAAGGAGATGCAAAGTACCTAACCTGTGATTGATATAAAAATAAATAAATTAAAAAAAAAAAAAGAAAAACAAAGGTAGGAGCATGGGAACAAGGTTGGTGTCTGTGCTGGAGGGGGGAGCGGGGCTGAGGTAGGGAGAGGATGTTTTCTGGGGCAGGGAAGGCCTGTTCTGGCTATGACAGTTGGGTACAGGGTGTGTTTGTAGCCACTGAATCAAAATGACCATATATGTTTTTTCCCCCCTCTGAGTGTCTTATATTTTAAAAAGAAATATTTTCAAAACAAGGCTTATCAAATAAAAAAGTAAAGGGCCTTGAAGCTACACCATGCTGTGTAGCTCCATAAAACTTCATTCAGAAATTATTTATGAAGGCTCTTTCATGCCCAAGATCTTGAAAATCTAAGGATAAACAAGACAAAGCATCCCTAAGCTTGAGCAATCTATACTTTGGTCACAGACAAAGCAAGATACCTGAAAACCTGTACACAGTGGCTGTGACTCAATGCGCATTCAGTAAGTCAGAGTCTAATAAGCAGAGTATAGGCAGTTTTATGCATCCATATAATGTCCCTAAATGAAGATCCTACTATATGTTCCCATTTTACCATCACAAATACCAAGGCCAGGGTCAGATGCTTGGCATCACCTCGTTCTCACTGTCTCACTGTTACATAACCAACTTCCTGTCTGTCTGTCTGTCTGTCACATTAGTTTTCACTTTCTGTAGACGGGTCCCTGGACTTCTAGTCTAGGACGTTACAGACCTTGCCTTCTCTCCTGGGACCTTTCTCCTTTTTCTAAGCCCCATGGCCTTTCATTCATTGTTTCCTCTGCTCTGACGCTTCCCTCGGGCCCTTCATGATAGATACACTCTACTATAGTATCTCAAATCTAAGTGCAGGGAGAGCAGGGACCATGCTGGTAGTGTTTTCCTCTATTGTCCCATTCCACAACACAGTAACACATGAGCAACAAATATAAGCATATATAAAATGCCGGCTGAGCAGATCCTTTAAATGTCTGCCATGAATTTTGAGCAAGAACTATATGTAAATGACACAGCCACTTAATATAGTTCCAGCTAACTTAGTACAGTTGTTGCCTACTCTTCAAAGCCAGGCAAAGATGTTTTCATAACTCACACCCACCCTTTGTATTAAAAGGCAAATAAGAAAAATTTGAACATCTGAGGGTACACTCCGTGCTGTCTCCTATGATCTCTCACTCCACTAGGCAAGAAGGCTTTGAGTTGCCTACTTAAAGGTTTTCAAGATGAAGAAGACCTTGGTTGCCTTGCCAACCTCTTTGTTTTCTCATTTCCTCAAGGCAGAACTGTGGGGGGGGGGAGGGGCGGGGGCAGCTGGGAAAGAAGGAAGACTAAAAGCTCTGTGTCCCTGCAGAGTGTGCTGTCGTAATTGTGTTTTTCCAATTACTGCTTTTCCCAGAAGCGGGCTGGGGTAGCATACCAGCAAACTTCCTCTCCCATCTGATTGTTCAAAATACCTAGAGAAACAGTCTCTTCCTCTGTGCTTAAATAGCTTGGCTTCAGCCATCACACTCTAGAGCAGAAGTTCTCAACCCACATGGGTCACAAACCCTTTTGGGTCAAACAAGCTTTTCACAGGGGCCGCATATCAGGTATCCTGCATTTCAGATACTAACATTATGGTACATAACAGTAGCAAAACTCCATTTATGAAGAAGCAACAAAAATAATTTTATGGTTGGGGGTCACCACAACATGGGGAACTGTGTTAAAGGGTCACAGCCTCAGGAAGGTTGAGAGCCAGGGTTCTAGGGGCTTCCTTTTCATTGTCTGAGAATTCCAGCCATGTGCATAATGCACTTTTCATCCAGCACACCCCATCCTCTACCCTCTGACTTCTTTCATATTCCCACCACTTTCCCTTCCAACTTCACTGTTTTCTCTCTTTCTTAAAATCCATCAACTCCGCTTAGTGCTGCCAGCATGTGCGTGGGCGTAGGGCCATCTACTGGAGCGTGGGTGGTCTCTCACATCCTGAATTCCTTTAAAAGACTGACTCCTCCCTCCTCCAGCAGCCAGAGATTACCAATAAAGGCTCAGCTGGGAAGGGCTTCCTGATCCGCACTCTCCCCCCCCCCCCCCACCTATGCTGGCTTGATCCAGTGCAGGTCTTGCATGCTGAGCCACAGCAACTGTGAGTCCATATGCACAACAGCCCTGAAATGTCAGGCAGATGCTGTTTCACCATCTCTGACCCTTAGAGTCCCTTTGTTCTTTTCAATGATGACCCCTGCGCCTTGGGAAGAAACTTTGTGGTATAGATGTCCCATTGAGAGCTGAGCACTGCACAGCCTCTGGCTCTCTGCCTGTTGGTCAATTGTGGGTCTCTGTATTAATCTCCATCTACTGTAAAAGAGGCTTCTAGGGGTATAAAGAGAACTTAGGGGAGGCTTATTAGTATACCCATCTAGTGGAATAATAATAGTAGGTTCTCCCTTAGGGCTGATGATATAGCCAGCTACAGGTGTTTGGCCCAGCTAGTGGCACCAAGCATGAGTTTTATCTTGTGGAACAGACTTTAAAGCCCATCAGAAAGCAGTTCGTTACTCCCATACTCAGCCAAACAATGATAACACCCACACAGAGACAGAAAATAACTGACCCCTGTGGCTGCACTTTTAGTTCTGAGTCTGACCTAAGCATCTCTTTCCCTTCCTCATATCCCTCTTTCTCCTCCTCCTCCTCCTCCTCCTCCTTCTCCTCTTCTTCTCTTTCTCCTCTTCTCCCTACCCCTCCTCCTCCCATCTTCTTTCTCTTGATTATGAGTTTGTTTGTGGTGTCCTGATGCTTTGCATTGTCACTTATTTTTTTTACATGTGTCATCAGTTTTGTTTTGTTTTGTTTTGTTTTGTTTTGTTTTGTTTGTGGCAACTTCATCTTCCGGGCAAACAAAAATTCACATAAAACCTTCCCTTAATGTGTGTGAGCCCTGAAATGAGAGTTTCTAATTGGAAACAATAAATTGAAGTTTATGTTTTCTTTCCTGCTTACTCCCAAAGCGCTCAGGCTCTACAGGAGTCTCTCCAAAGAGCAGTGTGAAGATGCCAAAACACCCCAGCTATACCCTTTTGAGAGTGGTACCCACAGTCTCCCCTGTTCCAAACATCATTCACAGATGACAAAGGCTACCTTGTCAGTCTCTGGGTGTTCACTGATCTCTGAATGCAAGCTGTTTTTACAAGAATAGTTCATGGCCAGTGTGTCTGTTAAAGACTGCAGAGAAGCCCAGGGTTTCTGGAAGGCCCTTCTGAGTACTCAAGGCTCTGCAGACTAGAATTTCTCTTGGTTTCAGTGACCACTCAACCTCTTCCCCTGTGAAAATGCAGTGGAAACCCCATCCTCCAATTCCTGATTTTGCTACTTAGGCAAAGACCTGGGATGATCCATGACTCTAGAGTGAGTAACATGTCCATCATATCAGTGGGCAGGTGCAGACACTGTACAAGTGTTTCTGAGAGAGAATGATGGGACCATCCTACCAGGAAATCCTGCAGACCCTGCCTCCTCAGAAGTCACACTTGGACAGTGGAACAAAACAAAACGAAAAATTCCCAAAGGTGACAACAAATGACCCCATTTTTCCTCAGAGGAGCAGCTCTGGGGTTCTTTGTTCTCCTCCCCAAGAGAGTACTGGGGTCCTAGGTGACTGGCTTCCTTTTTGGAAGCGTGTCACTCCCGGAACTCATGGCAAGTTGGTGGTTTTGGCAATCTCTGAATTTGCCAGAGTCAGCTCAAGTGACAAGAATTTAACTTCTGGGATCTTTGTCCTTTTCCTTGCAGCTTTGAACTGAAACGCAGCACCCAGAGGCAGATATTCTTGTTCAGTTTGTCCATGGTTCTGTTTCTGGTAACAGTAGGGCTGGACTCATAGAAGATGCTCAATAAATAACGGAGCAGATCTCAGCACGGATCTGGGAAGCTGCAGGGCTTAGCTCATCTGTGGAACAGCCTTGAACACTCACCCACAAGTGGGGCCTAATTTCAGCTGTCTAGTTACTGGCAGGAAATCAAAAGAGAGCCAAAGAAGCATGTTACGTAAACATCATAAACCTGCTGCCGTCAAATCAAGATTGGGAAATTTTATAGGATTAACAACTGTCTAACAAGTAATGGCAAACAGAAAATGCATTAGAGCTCTGAAGGGAAGGTATCCTGCCAGTCAGGAACCAAGAAACACCACAAAGTCACAATGCACAACAAACCTCACATAAGAGATTTATTGAAAAACACAGCAGAAGTCTGCCTCTGCTCCAGAGAGAAGCAGCAAAGAACTGAGAAGGAAGCAGGCTTTATATAGGGCTTCTTGGGGACAGAGTTTTCCAAGGTGGAGGGAATTGGTGAGATTTCAAGTGCTGAGCTCAGAGCAAGCTCAGATATTGGTGGGATTTTGAGCTCAGTGACTGGTGGATTTTCATGCCCTGAGCTTGTGCTTTTTACCCAACAGACAAAAGATAAATTTCTAGATCAAACAAGACATGAGCCATAAAAACGACTGCATCGTGGGTTGGGAGGTAAAGTGCTTACTTTGAGTTCATGAAGGCCTCATTTGGCCTATAATCCCAGAACTGGGGAATAGAAAACAGATATATCCTGGGAGTTTGCTGACCAGCTGGTGTGACAAGCTCCAGGGTCAGTAAGAGAGCCTGTCTCGAAAGAAAGAAAGAAAGAAAGAAAGAAAGAAAGAAAGAAAGAAAGAAAGAAAGAAAGAAAGAAGAAATGTATAAACTGATGACATGACTGTGAGGGGTTTCCAGTGCAAAGATCTCCTGGCAGTTGGGAGCCAAGAAATACCACAAAGTCATACCACACAACAAACCTCACACAAGAGATTTTTGGGGGAGAAGAACAGAGTGGCGGCTGCCTCGAATGGAAAAGAGAGAGAAAGAGATATGGGTGAAAGGAAAGGGCCTTTTATAGGGTATTTAGAACATGCCCAGTGAGCTAGTGGGAAAGTACAGTGGGTACAGAAATGTCGTTTGGCCTTTAACACCAAGTCACAGGGTGGGGATTTCCAAGTCTTGGAGTTTGAGTCAGGTCAGGATCAGGGTGGTTTTCCCTGGCCCTGGTCCTGGTTTGGGGTGAAGTCAGGTTCAGGGTGTTCTTTTCTTGACCCTTTTCCTCCTAAATTTCTCCCATTTTTGCTTACTATTGATAAATAATCAGGAACTGGGGAAGTGGGCTATGCTATCACTAAACTATCTCCCCCTGTATCAGGGTACACTTGATCTTCACAATCAGGGCATAATTAGGGGTCGTAGGCCTCTGGTCCCATAGTTAGGGCCTGATAACCCCATGATAAGAACTGATTCAAGGTCTAATTAGAAATCCTTTGATTTTGTTGTAAAAAAAATCTAGACAAGATGTTTGTAAGGCAGGGAGAAATTAGAGTTACGAAAAGGGGGAGAAAGGGAGTTAAGAAACACAGTATCCAATTCCATATTGGACTGTCAATGGTCCATTGGTCAGAGGGTCAAGCTGTTCCTTGAGTTTCTGTCTGGAGTTGGCGGATCTTGTCTTTTACAATACTCAGTTGGCTGACAGAGAAGCAACACTCCTCCCTGAGGAAGAGGCAACAGCCACTCTTCTCTGTTAGTAGATCCAGTCCTTGCTGATTTCATAGCACTAAGGAGGCCCATGAGATTATTTGGTCTTGGAGGGTAAAGAGGTTTGAGCCACCAGTTGGGGGTCCTGGATGAACAGAGAGGAAAACTGACAGTAGTTAGGGAAGGAGTTATTCCTGCTGTTGCATCAACAATGGCAGTGTTTGTACCCAGGACTCCAAGAGGAGGCAGGCCCAGAGCCGTTCATGTGTTATGCTGTCCTGCTATAAACTCTGTGATGGGAACCGGTGAGCGTTCTTCCAAATTTTGGAAAAATGAACACCAGACCCATCTGAGGGTAGACAGTAATAACTGTGAGTGCTTCAGAGGATCAGACGGTGTGAGCATTTGGACACAGGGCCTGGGTGGTAGTGCTTAGGGTCAAGGTACTGTTACAGTCTGAGGAATTCAGTGTGCCCATAAAGTGTGCCCCTGAGGAGTTAAAGCAGTACAAGATACCAAGGAGAAAAACATGGGAGAGACAAGGAGTGGTGGTGATATTTGACTCGAAGCAGTTAGTGAGCAGCAAAGGTGGAAGTCTAATAGTCCAGTAGTCAAGGCCACTAATAGTGGTTATGAGTTTGACTTGGGGTAAACACAGGAGCATTCTTCAAAGCAGCCAGGGAGAGTGTTACTTAGCAGCTGTTATGCAGAAGTTAAGGTCCGAAGCAAGAGATGAAGTGACTACGAGGAAAGAGAGGTAGGGTTGGTGCTGTCCAAGAGGGAGATGTTAGGGTGGTTATAGACTCTAACCATGGATGTTGGATCATACCTATTTTTTCTGTAGATGTTGGGAGAGTAGGGTGTATAGTCTTTGTATGTTGATTGTGCCTGCTGGAAGCCTGTTAAACAGGTCATAAGACAGTTTGGCAGTGACACCTTCCTCCCATCTGGTGTCTCATGGGTCTTGAATGTAGACATGGAAGGCTCCCTCCTGTATGTAAAGAGAGGGGGGATTAGCATGGCCCAGATTTGTTCTATGGTTGCAGCACCAATATAAGAAAGTTTCCTGTCATAGAGAAAACAGGCATGGGGGTAAGCCCTGGTGAAGGAGAGATGGATAAAGGAGTTATAGGGAACTGGATCAGCCTTTGACAGACTGCTATCAAGCAATTTTCCATCCCTATTAGAATGAGATGTTGGTTAGAAGAGGTTTCTTGGATGTTAAATATCTATATGTACGAGATACCCTGGACACATGAAGATAGGAAGAAATAGAGGAGAAAGCAAGGTTAGATATGAAAGATTTTGTATCATTTGTTTCTTTAGTGGCAGAGGGTGTTTGAATTTGAGAGAATTTGAAAATGGGATATGTCAGTTTTGATCATTGTGCTGTACTGAGGTCAAGCTGTTTGTAGTATCAGAGTAAGCCTTTTAGAGATCTGAGTCCATAGAGCTAGAGAGAAAGAGTCACTACAAGTGGAAGCTGAGAGACAAGAAAGAAGCATAGGAAAGCATAGAGAAGCTGTGAAACTTCCAGGAAGAAGCTGAGGGACAGGAATGTCAAGGTGGCAGAGGCCCAAAAAAGCTTAAGGAAGTGCTGGGAGGAGAACCCTTGTTCAATCAGAAGCCACTCTAGCTTCCAGAATTCCAGGTAGGCCATCTGTCCATTGACCTCCCCCATTCTCTGTGTCCCCTCTCTGGCACTATCCCCAGCCTCCCAGCCCTTCCTCATCACCATAAGATGATCACCAAAGACCAAGCCTAAAAAGAATAGAAATAAAAAGAGAAGAATCCCAGCTCAAAGGCGCAGAAAATACTTTTAACAAAATCATAGAAAAAAAAAGTTCCTAACTTAAAGAAGGAGATGCTGATAAAGGTACAAGAAGCATACAGAATACCAAGTAGATTGGACCAGAAGAGAGTGTCTCCTCACCACATAATAATCAAGACACTAAACAAAAAGAATAAAGAATACTAAAAACCTTCAAGGAAAAAAGGCCAAGTAACATATAAAGAGAGATCTAGTAGAATTACATGCAACTTCTCGATGGAGACTCTAAAAGCCAGAAGGACTTGGACAGATGTCCTGCACATTCTAAGAGACCACAAATGCTGGTCCAGACTACTATACCCAGAAAAACTTGAAATTATCAAAAATGGAGAAAACAAGATATAATAAACTCAAATTTAAATATCTATCTATAAATCCAGCCCTATAAAAGATAGTAGAAATAAAACTCTAACCCAATAATGTTAACTACACCCATGATAGCATAGGAAATAATCAATCTCACACCAGAAAAAAAAACAAAATAAGGGAAACACACACAGCAACACCACCAAAAACAAAATAAAAGGAATCAACAATTATTGGTCATCTGTTGTGGATGTTTTGGTTTATGACATGTAAACATGTTTTTGTTAAAATTCCAATTTAGGAATTTTAGTTTGTCCACACCTGTTAAGTGTCTTATGCAGACCATGGACTTTGCCAGGTGGAATGAGTTGAATTCTGAAGACTTGGGGTGGGGGGTAGATATATAACAGCCCAGAGGAAGAAGGCAACTGTTTGGAGGAGGACTGCTTGCTGCTGGTTCGTCCTGCTGCAGCATTTACTGTTTGCTGATTTGCTGGTTACCTGGACTTCTGGATTTTTGGATAACTGATATTGGTATTGCCCCCAAAAGAATTCTATGGCCCTACCCAGCAGAAGTGGCAGAGAGACCTCCAACCCCTGTCTCCACTAACCTTTCCCTCCTACACAGTGTTGGAGGGTTGAAAGGGAAGTAGAAGTGTTTAATAACCCCAAATAAAGTAACACAACCAAGGTCAACAGGTGGCACCTAATGCGGGGCTTTATTTGTTGGCATACTTTAAAACTCTGTTATTTATGTTTCTTATATCTTCTTCTCCCTACTCCACCCCAATCCCTTCCAACACCAGGTAGGAGAGTTGGAGAGGGAGTGCAGTTCTTTCTTAGCTGTTTCCTGTTGGTCAGGGTCATCAGGTTCCTTGGAGCCAGTCCAATCCTCATTTCAGAAGATCTCCATTTTCTTGTTTCACAACAGCAACTAGAAGCAGCTAGGGAGAAGCAGGAGCAGTCTTGTTCTTTCTCCAATCTCTCTCTGGGCTCTCGAATTTATTCTTTCTCCAGAGTCCTTAGATTCAAACTATCTGCAGCTGGCAAAGAGTTCCTCTCAGAGCCCACATGAGGCAAATAGTCTGCTGCTGTGGACCATCTGAATCAGTCTCACACCCCACACCTGGGACCAAAACAAAACCATGTTTATATCCACAACAGTCATTAATATCTTTAAATATCAAAGGACTCAATTCCCCAATAAAAAGAAATAGACTAATAGAATGGATGAAAAACAGGGTCTATTCTTCTACTGCATTAAAGAACTAAACATCAACATCAAAGACACACTACCTCAGAACAAAGGGTTGGAAAAGAGTTTCTAAGCGACTGGATCTAAGAAGCAAGTTGGTGTAGCTATTCTACCATCTAAAAAATATTCTTCAAACCAAAATCAAAAGAGACAGGGAAAGACACTTCATAATTATCAAAGGAAAAATTCACCAAAATGATGTTTCAGTTCCTAACATCTATGCCCCAAACACATAGGCACCCACGTTTCTAAAAGAAAGCATAATCTAAAGCTTTTAGTAACTTGAAGCTTAAATTTCATTGACTCTCACACATTAATAGTGGGAGACTTCGATAACCCATTCTCACCAATGGACAGGTCCAGTTAAAAACTAAACAGATGTTTAGTTTAGTTTAGTTAGTTTAGTTAGATGGAGCTAACAGATGTTATAAAACAAATGGACCTAACATATATAGAACGTTTTACCAAAACACAAAAGAATAAAACTTCTCAGCACCTCACAGAACTTTCTCTAAAATTGACCACATACTTGGTCACAAAGCAAGTCTCAACAGATACAAGCACATTGAAATAACCCCCTGTATCCTATCAGACCACCATGGACTAAGGCAACAACAAAAACAACCAAAAGCTGTAAACCCACAGAAACTGAACTACTTTTTACTAAGTGAAAACTGGGTTAAGACAGAAATAAAAGACTTCCTAGAATTCAATGAAAGTGAATACATAACATACCCAAACTGATGCAATGAAAGCAGTGCTAAAAGGAAAGTTCATCGCACTAAGCATAAAATCTGGAGAGATTTTATTCTAGCAATTTAACAGCACACCTAAAAGCTCTAGAACAAAAAGAAGTAAGCACACACAAGATGGCAGGAAATACTTAAACCGAGGGCTGAAATCAGAAAGATGAAAAACAGAGAATAGTATAAAGAAGCAATGAAACAAAGAGTTGGTTCTTTGAGAAAATCAACAAGATAGAAAAAATCAACAAGATAGAATTAAAAGACAGAAAGAGAATATCCAAATTAACAAAACAGAAACAAAAAAGAGATATATCAACAAAATCATTAGGTCATACTTTTACTCCACAAAATTGGAAAATCTAAAAAAACACAGATAATTTTCTCAGTAGACACCGCTTACCAAAGTTAAATCAGGATCATATAAACATTAAATTGTAGGCTTAGATTTTTCAAAAACCTCCTTTATTTAGGGTTTTTAAATGCTTCTACCTCCCTTCCAACCCACTGACCAGAAGTAGGGGAGAAAGAAGGTTATTCGGAAAAGGGGGTTGTGGACCTTTTTAGACATAGTTTCTTTGGGATGATTCCACTCTTTGTTGTCCGGATACCAGCAATCCAGTCAAATAGCCAACACCAAAGAGCAACAGCAGGGGCACAATTCAACAGAAACATAAGACTCGGCTGAATCAAAATGAGTCAGTGGGAGTTGCAAGACTCAGCTGCAGTGCCATGTAAGTTCTCTGCTCTGGAGGTTTCTCTTCGGGAAGCGAAGTATAGAAAAGCGAAGACCAGTGAAGTGATGTGCACCTTACAAAGAGTATGCAAAAGCCTGTCTGTGGGCTTCTATTTATCCCTTCTAAGAGTCCGCACAAGGCTGTTTAAAAACCATGCCCCTTGCCCAAGACAGTTCCAGTAAAACATCATGAGTCCTCTCATGTGTCTGTTTTCAGTTGACCAAGATCATGTGCCTTCGTATGTGTTTGTTTTCAACTGAGGATGAAGTAAAAACATTTCACTACATTAAATAGACCTATAATCTCTAAAGAATTAGAAGCAATCTGGGCATGGAGGTACACACCTGTAATCCCAGCACTCAGGGAAACAGAGGTAGGTGAATTTGAGGCCAGGCTGGTCTACAAATTGAGTCCAGGATAGCCCTGTCTTGAAAACAAACAAACAAAAAAACAGAAAAGCAAGAAAAAGAAGAAGAGTGAGAAAAGAAATAGAAGCAGTCATTAGCAGTCTCTCATTAAAACAAAAAAAGCCCAGATGGTTTCAGGGCAGTATTCTACCAGACTTTCAAAGAACAGCTAATGAAGTAACATTGCCAAACTCATTCTATGAGACCACAGTCACCCTGATACCGAAACCACAAAAAGACCCAACAAAGAAAGAGAATTTCAGACCAATCCCTTATGAACACTGACACAAAAATACTCACAAACCAAATCCAAGAACACATTAAAAATATCACCCACCATAATGAAGTAGGCTTCATCCCAGGAATGAAGGGGTGTTTCAATATACGGAAATTCATTAATGAGCAAACTGAAAGGAAAAAAACCGTATGATCATCTCATTAAATGCTGAAAAGGCCTTTGACAAAAATCCAACACCCCTTCATGTTCAAAATCTTGGAGAGATAAGGGATACAAGGAGCATACTTAAATACAATAAAGACAATATACAGCAAGCCAATAGCCAACATCAAATTAAATGGAGAGAAACTTAAAGCAATTCCACTGAAATCACGGACAAAACAAGGCTGCCCACCCTCTCTGTATGTATTTAACATAACACTTGAAGTTCTAGCTAGAGCAATAAGACAACTAAAGGAGATCAAGGGGATACAAATAGGAAAGGAAGAATCAAAGTATCATTATTTGCAGATGGTATCATAATTGACATAAGCAACCACAAAACATCTACCAGAGAATGGGTAGATACAGCTAATAAATGTCTTCAGTCAGGTGGCTGAATACAAGAGCAAAAGAAAAAGTCAGTATCCCTCCTATAAATAAATAACAAATGAACTGAGAAAGAAATAAGGGAAACAGCACCCTTGACAATAGCCACAAATAATATAAAATATCTTGGGATAACTCTAACCAAGCAACTGAAAAACTTGTATGACAAAAACCTTAAGGATTTGAAGAAAGAAACTGAAGATGATATCAGAAGATGAAAATATCTCCCATGCTCATGGATTGGTAGGATTAACATGGTAAAAATGGCCATCCTGCCAAAAGCCATCTACAAAGTCAACGCAACCCTCATCAAAATCCAATACAATTCTTTACAGACCTTGAAACTTAACTTCATATGGGAAAACAAAAGACCCAGGATGGTTAAAAGAATCCTGAACAATAATAGAACTTTTGGAGATAGTACCATCCCTGACTTCAAGCTGTACTAAAGAGCAACAGTAATAAAAATTTCATGTTATTGGCATAAAAATAGACATGTTGATCAATGGAATCAAATCCAAGTCTCAGGCATAAATGCACACACCTATGGACACCTGATTTTTTTCCATAAAGAAACCAGAAAAACAATATGAAAACAAGAAAGCATCTTCAACAAATAGCACTGGTCTAACTGCATGTACAAGAATGTAAATAAATCCATATTTATCACCCTGCACAAAACTCAATTCTAAGTGGATCAAAAGCCTCAGCATAAAGCCAGATACACTAAAGAAGAGAAAGTGATAGGAGAAAAAGTAGGGAATAGAAGGAAACCTGATAGAAGAGAAATTGGGAAATAGCCTTGACTCATTGACACAGGAGGTGACTATCTGAACAGAACACTGATAGCTCAGTCACTAAGAGCAACAATAAATGGGACCTCATGAAACTGAAAAGCTTCTGTAAGACAAAGGACACCACCAATAGGACAAAGTGGCATTTCTTACAGAGTGGAAAAAATTTTCACCAACTCTACATCTGAAAGAAGTCTAATAGCCAAAATATATAAAGAATTCAAGAAACTAGGTATCAACAAGCCGAACAATCCAATTAAAATATGAGATACATATCTAAACAGAAATCTCAATAGAGGAATCTCTAGTGGCTAAGAAACACTTAAAGAAATGTTCAACATCCTTAGCCATCAGGGAAATGCAAGCTAAAAAAGAAAACAATTTTGAGATTCCCTCTTACATCTGTCAGAATATCTAAGATCAATAATACAAGTGACTGCTCATGCTGGTGAGGATGAGGAGCGAAAAAAACCACTCCTCCATTGCTGGTGCATAGCTTGCGCAGCTACTGTGTAAATCAATATGGCTGTTCCTCAGAAAATTGGAAATCAATCTACCTTAAGACCCAGATTTACCACTCCTGGGGATATACTCAAAGGATGCTCCATCTTACAAGGTCACTTACTCAACCATGTACATAGTGCCTTTATCTATGGTACCTAGAAACTGAAAAAACCTAGATCTCCATTAACTGAAGAATGGAAAAATAAATTGTGGTACATTTACACAATGGAGTATTACTCAGCAGTTAAGACAAACATAGTATGCATTCATTTATAAGTGCATATTATCTGTTAAGTAATTAGTAATCATGCTAAAATCTACAGGCCCAGAGAGGCTAAATAACAAGGAGTGCTCTAGGGATGACACATGGATCTCCCTGGGGAAGGGAACTAGATTTTATAGTTGTACTGGGGCAGGAGGGGATGGCAATAGGAGGAATTTGGGGAAGGGGATGGGTGACCCTAGTAAGGACTCTTAGTAATGAAGGATAAAGAGCCTGAACTGCCCTCTTCTATAATCTGACAAGGTTTTCAGTGGTGAGACTGGGACACCAGTCCAGCCACAGAACCTTTGACCTGTAATCTGTGCTGCCTTCAAGACGTGCTGGGGCTATAGTGGCATAGAACTTGTAAGAGCTGCCAACCAATAGGTGGTCTAGGTTGAGGCCCATGCCATGAGAGGGAGCCCATGCCCTACACTGCCCAGAAGACCAGGAACTGGAGGCTGGATAGCCCAGAAACCTAGGGTAGAACAAAACATGACTGGCTAAATAAATAAATAAATAAATAAACAAATTCAATTAATTGCTTCATAATGATGTCATGCTATACGCATAGATCCATGCCTAGTTCAGTCCTCATCAGAGAGGTTGCCTCTGGAAGCTGAAGAGAGCAGAAGCAAATACCCACAGTCAAACATTCGGCAGAGAGAGCCCAGGTTGGAGATCTCCATTGGGTTCCTCTCCTTAGAGCTTGGGAACCCTACAGAAAATGGGGAGCTGGAATTATACTATTCAGGGCCCATGTGGATTTGCAGAGACGGAAGTGGCAATCACAGAGCCTGTGTGGATCTGTGCTAGGTCCTTTGCATATACCATGCTTTTTGGCTTGGTGTTTTGGGGGAAACTCATGACAGTGGGAATCATAGTGTCTCTGACTCTTTTGCTCTTGGGACCCTTTTCCTCTTACTGAGTTCTCCTTTCCCAGCCTTCGTGTGAGGGTTTGTGTCTGGTCTTACTGTGTGTTTTTGTGCCATGCTCGGTTGATGTCCCTGGGAAACCTGCTCTTTTCTGAGGGAAGGTGGGCAGAATGGATATGTGAATGAGGAGAGGTGGGGAGGAGTTGTAGAAAAAAAATCCTATTGATGTTTACTATTAATAGCCTACAATTATTGCATCTGTTCTTGTTATATCTCTATCATATCAATGAAAGACACTGACACCTGATAAATTTTGAATAAGCCTCATTTCACCTGAGGCTGGCAGCTATAACCCCCTAAGCTCTACTGTTACCCCCAGCCCCACATCCCATACCATTTGCTTTAATCCTTCCATCTGAGCTACTTCCCATCCGTAATTCCATAAATACCCGCTTATGCTTTCCATCTGAGCTGCTTCTCTCCAACACTACCTCAGAGTAAATTCCTCCCAGACTGTGGTCCTGCTTCCTTCTCCTCTAGTACCTGTTTCTCTCCTTCCCATGAGTTTTCTCTCCTCCAAGTCCCTGAACCTTAGCTCCACCTCTCACGTCTGCTCTGTCCAGGTGTGTAGGCCTTTTATTTAGCCAACCAGGGATAATTTTGGAGGCAAGGTTACACAGCGTTGCTTGAAATATGTGCTAGTCTGCTCATAAATGGCAGTAAGAGCAGACCTCAGAGAACAAAATAATTAACAATTAGTACAAAGCACCAGACCATGTGGTAACAGGAGGAACTAGGAGGAGGGGACAGAGGAAAAGCTGCAGTCCAGATGTATTGTATGAAAGAAAAATAGATACAGATTTAAACACGAAAAGACACTGTGGGACTTGGTAAGCAGTTCCGAGGGGAAAAACAAACAGGGAGGATTCCAATAAGAAAGAAGTAAGTGCCTTAGCAACTAGAGGGTTTCCCTCTTGGTGGGGCCCTGGAGGTCATAGCAGGCTCCAGGAGCCAGAGAAAGGACACTCACGAGTAGGACAGGAGAGATGGATGGATGGCGCAGATGAAAGGAAGAAGTGGTTGAAGAGGCAGACTCTGGAATTTGGAATCAAATATGGTGGGTTGCAGAAGCCAGCAGAAACAAATTGTTCCCACATACTGAGTCAGAGAAGAAGTTTGGTTTGGAGCAGCCGAGTCCCTTTGCTAACTGAAAGGTGAGGGTAAGTTAGTTCATCCTGTTGGTTAGTGGTTTGGTCTGGGCCCGTTGAAGCTTTTGAAAAGGCTTGGTAATGGGTGCAAGGAGGGGCTCATATGAAGGGCCAAGGGCTACCTCATATATGGATTGTGAGTTGGAGTAATAGCTAGCCTAAGATAAGTTACCTACGGAGTAGACAACTGGACCCCAGAGGAACTACAGAGATCATCTGTGTATTGTATAAACTTGGATTTAGGAAGATATAAAGAGAGTAAGTCTGAGGTCAAAGCCTGGCCAAATAGTTGTGGGCTGTCCCAGAATCCCTGGGGTAGGACAGTCCAGGCAAGTTGAATAGAAAGTTGGGTGTCTGGGTGAGTACAAGTGAAGGCAAAGGTATTTTGTGATTGGGGATGGAGGAGAACAGAAAAGAAGACACATTTGAGGTCTAGGACAGAAAAAACGAGTGGTCCCTGAGGGGGATGGTAGACAGAAGAGTATGGGGATTGGGTAGCATGGGGTGAAAAGGAACCACTGAGAGTTAGAAGCCAAAGATCCTGAATCATTAGTAGGTTCCATTGGGTTTCCAAACCACGATTATGGGGGTGTTAAAGGGAGAAGATGTGGGGGCACAGAGGGCCTTTTCTTAAGAGGTCAGTGATAAGATGCTTAGGTCCCCTGGGAATTTCGAGAGAAAGTGGATATTGAGCCTGGTGATAAGATTGGTAGGAATGATGAGAAGGGGATTATGTTTGGCTGAAAAGGGTTTGAAGAGTCTATACTCAGGGATCCACGTGGGATCCAGCAAGGGAAAAGGCGTGCCAGATTATGTGATTTGTAAGAGAAGAAGAAAGGGAGTGGCCAGCAAGCCTGGGCCATCTCCAGGCTCCCACTCTGGCTAAGAGGTCCCTTCCCAGCAAGGGCAGGTTGGTACCACTAGGAAGGAGTGGGTAAGGGGAATACCCCTAAAGATACAACTGAGTGGTGGTGTTTGCTGAGGTTAGTAAGGCTGTTCCTTTACTATGAAAATAGGGGAACATAGAAGAGTAGGGGAGGTCTCGAAAACTCCATCAGGACCCAGTAGGTGACTCTGATATTCAAAGGAAGCAAATGGGTTACCCTGAGACTGTGATGACTACCCCTGATTCCTGTTGGAGATGGCAGCAGTTAGGTCAAAGGAGCTGGAGCCCCCTCCATCATCCATGGCCATCCCTCCTCCCCTCCCAGTCCCACCAAGCCCCTCCCCCATCCTCTCTTCCTTAGAAAAGGGGAGCAAGTACCCTTCTCCATCCAGACCAGTTCATCAAGTGGCCTAGCAAGGCAGTCCCACTGGGGGAAAGTGATCAAAAAGCTGGCAAGTGAGTCCGTGTCTAATGCAGTCCTCACTTCCCTTACTAGAGGACCCACATGAGGCCTAAGCTGCCCATCTGTCTTAAGCCTTGCTTTTAATGACTTTTTTTTCCTTATTTGTTATTTTTATTCTCAGGACAAAATCCATCCCAATGCAAAATATCTTAGTGACCTATTGGTCCCTGCTTGTTTAGCTTACACCACGTAGTCGCCTTTAACCACGATGGTAGTGAAGTTACACGGCATGACCCTATCTAATGCTAGCAGAGATAGCTGGAAGCCACGTGTCTGCCTCCATGCTGAGAAAGGACAGCAGCTACCAGCCACAGGTTGCATCCCCAGATGATGTCACCCCCACAGGATTCCTTTAAGATTTTTAACCATCAGTGTCCTGTGTTATGCGGTTTAAGTTACAGCTTTTTAACCGTATACTTACAAATCTTCAGGTACAGAAAGTTTATATAACAGTCTTAAAAAAAA
>CM053747.1:11622558-11687470 GCA_028658305.1 Pachyuromys duprasi
TTTCAGAGGCCCTCTTTGGGAGGTTCCTGTCTTGCTTCTTGTTTTCTCCCTCTTCCGATGTCCATCCTGTTTGCCTTTCTGAGTGAGGATTGATCATCTTATCCAGGGTCCTCCTTCTTGATTACCTTCTTTAGACATACAGATTTTAGTATGTTTATCCTATATTGTATGTCTAATATCCACTTATGAGTATATACCATGTGTGTCTTTCTGCTTCAGGGATACCTCACTTAGGATGATCTTTTCTAATTCCCACCATTTGCCTGCAAATTTCACTATTTCCTCCTTTTTAATTGCTGAGTAGTAGTCCATTGTGTAAATATACCACAATTTTTGCATCCATTCCTCAACTGAGGGGCATCTGGGTTGTTTCTAGGTTCTGGCTATTCTGAATAAAGCTGCTATGAATATGGTTGAGCAAATGTCCTTGTTGTGTACTTGAGCATATTTTGGATATATGCCTAGGAGTGCTATAGCTGGATTGAGGTTGTACTGTTCCTAATTGTGTGAGAAAGTGCCAGATTGATTTCCAAAGTGGTTGTACAAGTTTACATTCCCACCAGCAATGGAGGAGGGTTTCCCTTTCTTCACATCCTCTCTAGCAAAAGTGAAGAAGAGCCTTGAACTGATTGGCACAGGAGACTTCCTGAACAGAACACCAACAGCACAGGCTCTAAGATCAACAATCAATAAATGGGAACTCATGAAATTAAAAATCTTCTGTAAAGCAAAGGACACTGTTGTCAGAACAAAACGACAGCCTACGGATTGGGAAAGGATCTTCACCAATCCTGTATCTGACAGAGGGCTAATATCCAGAATACATGAAGAATTCAAGAAGTTAAAAATCAACAAATCAAGTAATCCAATTAAAAAGTGGGGAACGAAGCTAAACAGAGAATTCTCGATAGAGGAGTATCAAATGGCAGAGACACACTTAAAGAAATGCTCAAGATTCCTAGTCATCAGGGAAATGCAAATCAAAACGACCCTGAGATTTCACCTTACACCCATCAGAATGGCTAAGATCAAAAACTCTAGTCTCACAAATCTTAAGAGTCAGACCTTAGCAAAAGTTTTAGAGAGTTATGCCAAAACCAAAAGAAGAGATGAATAGCAATAATCTCCATTGAGAATAGTCCCATTTTTGTCTCCTTTCTCTGTCACGTAGTCAGGTGGACTGCCTAATACAGGAGAGAAATTTTGGAGGAAACCTTCAAACAAGCATGACTGAGACTTTAAAATCCTAAATGTAGAGGCTGCTATAGGAGGAAGCTGGGAGACTCACTAGCCAGCAAGGAGTACAGCCCTCACCTCTCTGTCTGGCTCTTGGATCCCACATCAGCAACAAACTTACAGATCCATCAACAGTATCTTAAAAGCAGAACGTTCACACATTCATTTGAGAGATTCGGAGTGAAGATGGGATGTGTATGAGACAAAAAAAAAAACCAAACAGGGCTTGGAGAGGAGATAATAAGAAAACTTGGAGGAAATCTCTTTCCATTTTCTGATCACTCCCAGTAATTGTAAAATACTGAAATCTAGGATGCCATTAGGTGGCCATTTGGATTGGTAATCTAAGGGATGCTGAGGCCAGACTTGCTTTCAAAAGTGAGGAAGTTTAGGGCCTTTCAGGTCAGGTGCCAGGTGGAGAGCTCAAGGTGGAATGAGAGGGTATGGATGTCACCATTCCCATGGATAGGGGTGGGGGGTATGCAAAGGTTGTAGCATTCTGTAGTCAGTGGCATCCTCAGGACCCAGGATGGATCAAAGAACATCAAGCCATTTAGTGGGTTACCACCACACTCAACAGGGGTTGGGTTTTCTAATGAGGACTGAAGGCTTGCCAGAAGGCAATGAAAAGCCTGGTTCAGGAATGAGATCTCATCCACAAAAAAGGGACAAGGAAAGGGTTACATTGTGGCATAGTATCACGAAGGCCACAAGGGTATAGCAAAACTGTAGGATTATAAACAGCTTTGAGAGGGAGCCAGAAAAGAGATTAGGGAGGGAAGAGTAACAATAGCCCAGTTGGGCCTAAGGAAATTGCAGGATTGTGGCTCTGAGGGGGAGGGGAGGAAATAGGATCAATGAAGAGGGCCTGTCATAGCCTTAAGGACCATGGCTAGGGTTACTTCTGCCTCCAAGAGTACCAGAGGGGTGCCCAACACTCAGTGTTCTCTTCCTCAGACTCAGGGAAGCCTTTGCCTTGACTGAAGGGGTACTGTACCGAATTACTGCTGGTGGAAGGAGCGCCCAGAGATCAGTGAACCTGTCATGGATGGACTGGAAATGAGAGACAGGGAGCTGCTCAGATCCTGAGGGGGAACACAGGCACTAGGAGAGCCTATCTGGATCATGAACCAGTGTAAGGGGTTTTCCACAGCACAGATGTTCTGACAGTTGGGAGGCAAGGAATACCACAAAGTAACACCACGCAACAAACCTCACACAAGACATTTATTGGAGAAAGACACAGAGAGGTACTGCCTCCAGATGGGAAGAGAGCCAGCAGAGGGCTGGGTGGAAGGGAAGACCTTTTATAAGGTTTTTAGAGCATGCCCAGTGAGTTAGTGGAAAAGTACAGGGGATGTGGAAATATTATTTGGCCATTAATACTGAGTCAAGGGGGCAGAGGTTTCCAAGTCTCAGAGAACTTGGTGTCAGGACACAGGCAGGGTTTTTTCTCCATTCCTGGTCTCTGTTTGGAGTCAAATCAGGGTCATGGTATTCTTTCCTTGGTTCTTTTTGCCTACAATGACCACTCCAAGGTATGGTTGAGGGGAAGGATTTTATTGTAGATATGAGGAAGAGAACAGACAGGAGGCATATTGAAGAGTTCAGAGCAGAGAAATTAGTAGACTGAATATGGCCAACAGACTGGAATTGCCATGAGAGAAGGGGGTGGGGGTAGAGCAAGAGAGAAAGAGAAAGAGACCACCGGGGGTAGGTGGGGGGGAAGACAAATGAAGAAGAGTGTAGTCCAAATAGCAAGGTTATAAGAAGGATGAGAAGCTGTGGGGGTGGGGGCAGCTTCTAGGATAAAGAAGGAGGTGAGAAGAGCTAAGTATTTGTGACACTGAGGGGGCCTGAAGGCTAGCATGTGGCAGCGGCCACGCAGTCTCTGGGGTGGCTTGGGAGTGTCACCTGGAGGGCTCCTTGGTTAGCAAGGCTTCCTGGATTTTCCAGCTGCTTGGCGAGACCCTGCCTGGATCGTCCTGTGGAATTCCCCATGTGCGTTTGCTGATCTGCCATAATGGAACTATTGGGGCTCCCTTGTGATGTGACCTCATAATACTTTCATAGATTTGGAGGAATTGGAAGAGAAAATACAAGATAAAGATAAAATTATAAAAATTGGCCTGACAATGGGACTTCTGAGAAACCAAGATTTTGTGAATAAAACATAGATGATTCAGTTTTTTTTCCCAAAGCGAGTTTCTAAACACAATGAAACTAACTCCTGTGATTGCTCTGATTATGGCCAGTTCCCTCGAAGTAGTTTTGACTTCCCCTACAGTTGCAATATTACCATCTTTATGTTCTGATTATTGTCTTGAGAGAGTTAATGATCTAAAAAAAATGCATACAACCAGATAGTTTTTAGATTTTAATGGAAACATCCTACATAAAAGTTTCTGATTTCTTCTAGATCCCACCATTTGCCTGCAAATTTCATGATTTCCTTGTTTTTAATTGCTGAGTAGTATTCCATTGTGTAAATTTCTGTATCCATTCCTCAGTTGAGGGGGATCTGGGTTGTTTCCAGGTTCTGGCTATTCTGAATAAAGCTGCTACGAACAGGGTTGAGCAAATGTCCTTGTTGTGTTCTTGAGCATATTTTGGATATATGCCTAGGAGTGGTATAGCTGGATCTTGAGGAAGCACTATTCCTAATTTTGTGAGAAAGTGCCAGATTGATTTCTAAAGTGGTTGTACAAATTTACATTCCCACCAACAATGGAGGAGGGTTCCTCTTTCTCCACATCCTCTTCAGCATGTGTTGTCCCTTGAGTTTTTGATCTTAGTCATTCTGATGGGTAAGGTATCCCAGAAGCAGAAAGACACCAATGGCATATACTCACTTATAAGTGGATATGAGACATATAACATATGATAAACATATTAAAATATATATAGCTAAAGAAGCTAATCAAGAAGGAAGACTCTGAGTAAGATGATCAATCCTCACTCAGAAAGGCAAACAGGATGGACATCGGAAGAGGGAGAAAACAAGAAGCAAGACAGGAGCCTCCCAAAGAGGGCCTCTGAAAGATTCTACCCAGCAGGGTATTAAAGCAGATGCTGAGACTCATAGCCAAACTTTGGGCAGAGTGCAGGGAATCTTATGAAAGAAGGGGGAGATAGAAAGACCTGGAGGAAACAGGAGCTCCACAAGGAGAGCAACAGAACCAAAAAATCTGGGCCCAGGGTTCTTTTCTGAGACTGATACTCCAACCAAGAACTATTCATGGATATTACCTAGAACTCCTACTTAGATGTGGCCTATGGCAGCTCAGTATCTGAATGGGTTCCCTAGTAATGGAAACAGGGACTGTCTCTGACATGAACTCAGTGGCTGGCTCTTTGATCACCTCCCCCTGAAGGGGGAACAGCCTTACCAGGCTACAGAGGAGGACAATGCAACCAGTTCTAATCAGACCTGATAAGCTAGGGTCAGATGGAAGGGGAGGAGGACCTCCCCTATCAGTGGACTTGGAGAGGGGCATGGAAGTAGATGAAGGAGGGAGGGTGGGATTAGGAGGGAATGAAGAAGGGGGCTACATCTGGGATACAAAAATGAATAAACTGTAATTAATATATAAAAAATAAAAATTAATTTTAAAAGTTTCTGGTTTCATCTCTGTGCCAAGTGCAGAGGTTCCTGTGAGAGCTGAGGTCAGAGGCTGGTCAGGACAGGATAAGAGTTATGTTGTTTTAACCATAATATATAAGTTCCCAAGATATGTAGCATATCAATTGATAGGAAGGACTTAGTATGCCCTTCCTCCATTACCTTATATTTTTACCTATAGAGATAGACAAAGGATGGTGTGGAAGGATGAAAGAAGAATAAAGATCTTCCCTGTCTAGAAAGGTTAGTCAAAGCAGGGCCCTGTTGAATAAAGCTAACTCGTAGACAGCAAAATGACTACTATAGAAAAATAGGCTGCAAGTATTGCATAAGAGATAAAGTAGAATGGGTTCTTGAGAAATAAAAGCTATTTGTCTAAATCAAACCTGGCCGTGGCTCTCACCTTGAGACCACAATAGCTGCCAGCAAGTTCATCGTTAAAAAATAGGCTTGCTGACTTGTTCATATGCTAAAATCTGTTTCTTTACTTAAGTTCATAAGTAAAAAGATAGGCAAACTGACAGAACCACTAAGGGAGGTGAAAAGGGAGGCTTCAGAATCAAGATGATGATCTCAGAAGATTCCTTCACACTTTTGAGTGCCTGAGAGCACAGCATGATAGCTTCGCTTTATCTGTGTGTAAATAAAGAAAGCCTGGAAGGCAGCTATGCTCACTATTACTCTACCAATGCAGCAGCGTTTTCATCACTTCCCTGTTGTTGTAAATGAAAAATGAGTGTTGGGCTATATAATATTTATTATTAGCCCTAAGATTATCATGGCAATATTATCTAACCTACTATCACAAATAATAATACACGGACACTTGTTAGATTTTATAATCGCCTTGTTTACCTTGGGCCGGGTAGATCACCTACACTGTCTTAATAACTTCACCATCCATCTCCCAGTCCCCATCCAATGCCATCTTCCTTAATTCTCCTCATCTGGTCTATGGTCCATCATAATTCCATGATACCTACTTGTATTTTTCTTCTGGGCCTTTTCACGCCATTATTGGAGTCCTTCCCCTCAGCACACATGGGTTTTTTGTTTTGTTTTTGTTTTTGTTTTTTTTCCATGCTAACCCATCATGGTGTCCTCCTTCCTTCTCTCTCTTCCTGTCTGTCTGCCCATGATTCTCTTGCCCTCTTCCAAACCGGGGAACCTTAGCCATGCAAACCTCCTTCTGCCCTGCCCAGGTATAGGTTGTTTAATCAACCTATCAGGTAATTCTTAGGCAGGTTTACAAAACAAGGATAGGTGTAACCAGATCTTGAGGGCCAATGACATTCATCAGACCAGCTTCCAAAACTTCCCCCTGTTGGGACTGCCTTGCCAGGCCACAGGGAAGGAGGACACACTCAGTCCTGATGTGACTTGATGGGCTGGGGTGGCTGGAAAGGGGGCTCCCCTTTTCTGAGGAATAGGGACGGGGAGGAGGAGGGAGGGTGGGACTGGGAGGCAAGGTGGGATGGGGCTACAACTAGGATGTAAAGTGGATAAAAAAAATAAATTAATTAAAAGGAAGGAAGGACACTTGCCATAAGGACAGCAGCAGAGCTTGATTCAACATCTCTGTGTAAGTCTCATTTCTTCTACCAGGACTCCATGTCTCCTCCTCGGGTTTCTGGGCTCTGCTGGAGCTGGACTCCTGCAAGCCTGAGCTTTGATATACTAATAGGTACCACAGATAGCCATTTATCCCTTCTGACAGTGATAAGAAAATGGCTCCTTTGATACAGGAGAATGGGCATCAGAATTTGGAGAAGATTTTAATTGAACCTCATTCAAATAAAGTACCTACAAAAAGAGTATTTAGGGGTAAATTATTTTTCTAACACTGGGGATTAAAGCCAGGGTCTCATGCCTGCCAGCCAAGAGTCCTGACCAGTATGCTAGCTATACCTCTAGACCACCATTTCTACTGTCTTAGAGTTTTATTGTTGTGAAGAGACCACGGCCATGGCAACTCTTCTAAAGGAAAACATTTAATTGGGAGTGGCTTACAGTTCAGAGGTTTAGTCCATGGCAGGAAGCATGGCAGCATGCAGGCAGACATGGAGCTAGGAGGTAGCTGAGAGTTCTACCTCTGTACTCACAAGAAGCAGGAAGGTGACTGACATACTTCCTCCAACAAGGCCACACCCACTCCAACAAGGCCATACCTACAAAATAGTGCCACTTCCTTTGGGCCTATGGGGGCCATTTTTTTATTCAAAGAACCACACTTACTGTTCATAAATTTTTATTTTAGATATAATACATGCGTTACAGCTAGTTTTATACTTCTTTTGGTGAGACATTCTGAAAGATTTATAGATAAGATGATGTGTCTGGAAATTATTTCAAGGTTACCTGGGTGAAGAGAAAGGAGGTGGGGTGCAGAGCAAGGCTAAGAGGAAAGGCCAGGCTCCGGGGAAGAGTTCCTTTCTTCTTTTCTTCTTTCCTTCCTTCCTTTCTGAATTTAACAGTGAGCAGGAAAAAGCTTCTATGTCTGAGAGTCCTAGCCTCACCCTGAGCTTCCATCCACTCACTGCGGTTACCGTTACACCTGAAAATGTGAACCTCACGGTTCAACATGAATCTGTGGCTAACTGAGAGCACTGAGGTCTCTCACTTGACTTGGTAATACCTCTGGGTGCTTGTTTCCCATAAGGGAGAGCAATGTCTGTGCTCAGCATCACATAAGGTCTCCATAAACCTTCCTACCCCTGGGACTATGGTGTTCTGTGCAACTTACTACCCAGAGAGGATCTTCTGCACTGGCCTGGAGATAAAAGAAAGTGACCACATTGACTGTGTCCAAACCTAAGGGCTGATTCCTGTCTGTCACTCAAAGTCTAAATCATTACTTAGAATAAAATTACCTTAAAGTAGCTTATTGCTTAGAGTCACCATTCTTGGACAGAAGGAGGGTTGCGAGGAGAGAAAGTTTAGAAAGCTCCAGGCAAGGCCACACTGTGGCCCGACTGTAGCATTCCTGGCTGGCCCGAGCTGACCACCACTAAGTTTTGCTCGTGCAAAGTCTAGCACAGGACTGAGCGGCTCACCAGACAGCACTTCCTTTGGCTCTATGCTCCTGCATACAAAAAGGTGCTTCTGAGTATTAGGATCTGTAACTGAGAGAGAAGAAGAGCCAGTGAGTGGACCACGAAGTAAATGCTTTGGTCTTAAAGTCCGGCACATCCCTTGTGTTCTTATTTAATTGGCTAGAGCTGATCACACAGAGCTGTCAATTGTCAGAAGTATTAGAAGGTCCTTGAATCTGAATAGATGAGGATTCCAGGGTTCCTAAACAGAAAAACAGCAAAGCACAAAAACACCTGCAAGAAACACCCCTGGCAGTGAAGATTAGAGAAAGGGATTGATTTCTATTCGGTGTTCAATCTAATACAGGGCCACATTGTTGTGTTTATTTTTGTTTTTATTTATTTATTTGTGTGTGTGTATGAAAGAGAGAGACTGAGGATTAAACTCAGGGTCTTATACAGGTAGTAAATACTCCACCAATGAGTTAGATCACCCAGCCCTTTTTAACTTTTTTTTATTATTTGAAACAGAGTCAACAATTCTCCTACCTCAGTTTTCTGAGTAGCTAGCTGGGCAGGCCTGCACCACCAAACCTTGGCTTGTTATTTTGTTCATGAACTGCTGATTTATTGTGCATATGTTGAAGGTTCAGGGACAATCAACAGAAATGAATCATGCAAGGGGGATGAAATGCCTTTTTGTTAGCAATAAATTGATATTGAAAAACATGGCATTGGAGTAAACAATAGAGGATTTTTCGGTATTGACTCTAGAATTGGATTTAATGCTTCTCGTGTCATTTCAGAATGTCTGATAAAAGAAATGAGTGCAGAGAGCAGAGAAAGGGTGAACAGCTTCTCATCTCTGTGCTGCAAACGAAGGCTTGCATTTACAGGTGTGTATAGTCACAACTCAAGAGCACACTACAGACCACGTATCTCAACCTGCTACCAACATATCCCAAACCTGCCAAGCCCATTAACCAACAGCAGCCATGAACAGCAACATGGCTAACCCCTTTGGGATGTGAACTGCTTTAAAATGCTCATGTAAGACAGGACAATCATTAGCTCTATAGAAATGTGCATGCTGACAGTAGAATTTTACAAATAATTTCAGGGGTGATGTGAACTGCCTGGTGTCCGTCTCTGCAGAGCTCAGTAAGAATTCCTTCAGAAGATGGAACACAGACACTATATAATTCTGACAGCATTTTGGTCACATTGCAGGGTTTTCTGGAAGCATCCTAGCGAATGCACTTGAACAACAAGGTTAAAATAAAGGAACTTTCAGAACAAACAACCAAGAGGCCAGGCCTGACAGCTCAGTTAAAAAGTTCCAGTGGCCACAGGGTCATGTTTGAAATGATGGATGACTTCATTTCTCTCTTTTGACATTTAAAAATTGCTGGGCTATTTTTTATATTTAAGGGGAAAGAAAGGGAAGGTAAATATATGCTCTGGCTTCTGAGATGTTGGCATTTCCTGGCTGGCATTGTCTCTGCGGGGGAGGGGAGACCTGCCTTCCCTCCTGGCTTGCCATTTTGGCTGCCTCTGCAGCACTCTCCAGGGGATGCTGTGACTGGATACTGGATTTTGACCACATAGGTGGTCTGGGGCCCTCCGGATTCCCATCTACATCCCTCACTTGAGCCTTAGCTTGCTTTCAGACTTGTAGCGGCTACTGTTCTCATCACTGTGACCACCTTCTTCACAAGAAGCAACTTGAAGAAGGAATGATTAGTTCCGGCTTTTCAGGATATAAGCCACGGTGGTGGAGAAGGCTTACGCCAGGTGACTTCCTGGTGGAGGGAACACAAGCCTGCTCATGCCACAGATCACCACCTGTTGCATCATGTTACTTTCAGCTGACTTGGTTCCGGACACACAGCGCTCAGACTGTACATACCAACCACACCATCATGGCATGTGCTACACACAACATCACACTATGCATTGCACAAAACCATCGCGCCATGCAGGGCCACCTCAGCCCAGACTCCAGACAACCGTGTTGGAAACTGCAATATTTTTGCCAAATTAACCACATTTTCTGCTCTTACAGAAATGTGGTTTAATTATGGAAAATAAACTTTTAATGATATTCTTCTATCATTCCTCGGCATGTAAGCATCTAACCAGGACATCTTGGATTGCATTAAGACAAGCAAGCACATCCATCATGTTTGTATAGGAATTTGCTTTCATTTTCTATGCATGGTTAAAATTATATGTATATCAAAAAAAGTTACCCTTTGTTTTTTGTAATTTGTTACCAGCAGACTTTTGATCTATCTGCCAGTTTATATATCAATATACCTGGGGTTGTATTAAAACTTCTTGCATGAAAAGAGGTAAAAAAAAAGAAGGAAAGAAAAGAAAATCAAATAAAAAAAAGAAAAGAGGTGGGAAGCAGATAGAGAAGCCTGAGCCTAAGGTTTCCACAGCCTCCCAAAGCACTACCACCACCAGGGGACCACCATCCAGGTTTAAACATGAGCTCCTAGAGGGCACCTCACGCGAAGCCACTGCAAGACCCCTGGCGCAGAACATTGAACTCTATTCCAGCACTGGTCTGCCCTAGCCCACTCCTGGTTCTGGGGCAACAGAGTGGTTCTAAGGACCAAACAGAAAATGTCTTCGGTTTGTCAAACAACGCCAGCTCCTTTTCCTTGCAGACAATTCCAACCTCTGACGAAACTGTCTGTGGGTTGTTTCCTTCATTTTCTGGTAGTGTACGGCTTAAAATGGAGAGACAATGCCACCCAGGTTCCCCTGGTTCTGATGCAGAACTGCCTGAGTTTATTTTCCTATTCTGGTGATAGGACAAGATAAGGATATAAAAAGCTGATCCTATGGGCTTCAGGGCCTTATAAAGCAAAGCACAGCACACCTTTAACTGTTAATTTTGGTGCTTGGCTGATTTAACAGGTTCCGCTAACTGCACACGTGAGTGTCTGGCGCAATCTTCCTGAAGCCATACAGTTCACCCAAAAGAGACATGCTGGAATCTGCCGTGAGCTTTGACTCGGCAACCTTGTTTGTCTGGAGAAGTTTTTAAGTCTCTTTTGTTTCTGAAAGACACCTTATCAGGTAAGGGGTTCTTGATATGTGTTTTTATTCCTTCAGGAACCTGAATGTGTCTCTGACTCTCTACTGACTTGTGAGGTTTCAGCTGACTAGCCTGGGATGGCTTATGTACAGTCCTTTACACAAAACAAGGCGCTTTCCTCTTGATACTGTTAATATTCTCTCCTTTTAAATTTTGTTAGTTATCACGCCTGCAATGCCTTCTTCGGCTGAAACCCATTCAGGTCTTTTTGGTTTCCAGTATTGTATGCTCACAGCTCTCCCTGGGTTTAACAGGGTACCAGCCATTGTTTCCCTAAGTAAGTTCTCTGCACCCCTTTACTCTCCCTCCGAGATCTCCACAATGGATGCTAACCCTCGATCACATACCATTCTTCTTGGAGGCTTCCTTCAACTGTCTGCAGTCTTTTTCCTCTTCTGACTGGATGAGGACCATCTTTGTTTTCATTCTCCTGCTAAACCAAGTGTATTGTTAAAATTAAGTATTGTACATTTTCATTTTATGACCGTCTTGCCTAGTTTTATGTTGACTTGACACAAGCTAAAGTCATCTGAAAGGACGAAACCTCAGTTGAGAAAATTCCTCCAGAAGATCAGGCCGTGGGATATTTTCTTAGTTAGTGATTGATGGGCAAGGGCCTGGCCCTCTTCGAGTTGGGGACATGCCTGGGCTGGTGGTCCAGGGTTCTATAAGAAACAGACTGAGCAAGTCATGGAGACCAAGCCAGTAAGCAGCACCCCGTCATGGTCTCTGTATCAGCTCCTGCCTCTGTATCAGGTTCCTGCCCTGCTTGCATAAGAATTGGCTTATATAGGAGTTCCTGTCCTGACTTCCTTCAGGGATGAACAGTGATTTGGAAACCTAAACCAAATGAACCCTCTCCTTCCCAACTTGCTTTTGGTTATGGTGCTTTATCAGAGCAATGGAAATCCTAACTAAGACAATGCCTTATATTCTTTAGCTCCAGGATTTGTTTAACCCTGTTTTTGCTCAAACATTGCCTGACATTGTTGTCCGATCTACCTATGTGCCTGTCAGTATTTTTGTAACCTTACATCTGAAGGCCCACAGTTTAGAAGAGTTACTGTAGGACACAGGACTCTGGGGATCAGCCCTGACATTGTATATAGCCTGCCCCTGGCTCCTGTCCCCATTTACTTTCTTATCTGTGACGTGAACATTCACCTGTGTTCCCTTGCAGCTTGCTGAGCTGCCTGAAAGCAATTGTTTGGAATTCGTTGTCATCCACTGGATATCCATTTCCTTGAGCATGTTCTGGTCATGTTATTGTGCTACTTTGGTAGTGTCATCTTTTTGTTGATTTTTTTTTTCATGTTCCTGGAAATGTAGCTTTGTACACATTTGAAGAGACCGTTTCCTCTTTTTACTCTTCCCTGTCTTCAGTAGAGGAACACACCAATCATGCCAGCTAAGTAAGTATTCTGAGACTCTCTCAGACCTTTTAAATGGATGTGTCCGGTCCACAGTGCATGTTTCTTCTTGAAAGGAAATTACATTTGTGTGTCCCTTGATCCCACAAAGCCAGACAAAGTACACAGAGTCTCTCATTTGGTTCTCTCAGGCTGATGGCTTTGAAATGCTCAATTTTGTGACCCCTCCCGCTCCTCTACACTGAGATGCACTCACCATCACAGGGTGCATTTGAGGAGACAGCCTGGGAAAAGCAGCACCAGCAGAATGAGCATATGTTACAAAGTGGAATTTACTAGAATGCCTTGCGACTGATAAGGCTGGGTAATTCAACAGCAGCTGTCTACACTCTGGAGAGACTGGTAAGCCAGTAGTTGCTCAGTCCCACAAAGCCAAGTGCCTCAGTAGCCCCAGTGTGGTGTTGAAGGCCTGGAGGAGTTTCAGTCCACATTGGAAGGCTGAAGAAACGGGAGTCTCACGTCATCACCAGATAAGATGCACTCACCAGCAAGAAGGGGAGGCAAGCAAGCAAGCAGCACCGATTACTCCTGACCTCTTTGTTCGCAGACCATCTTCTAGAGGTCTGCCCACTCCAGGGGTGGGTCATCTCCCCTCAGTGGCTCTCTCCTGAAAATGCTCTCACAGAGCCACCCAGAAGCAGGTGTCCTGGTTGAGTCTACATCCCCTCCGGCTGATTCGCCACCGCTGAAGGGAAGGTGAAGTGTGCCACTCGCTTAGGCCAGCCGTAGGTCATTATTGAGCAGGGAAACACAGTGAGGTGCCCCACCCACCTGATCAGGAGACTTTTTTCTGATGGATTCTGGGAAGTAACTAAGACCTACAGCCTCTTTTTTTTTTTGCTCTCAGCCTCTCAGTTATTGTAAGGATGAAAAATTTTAACTTGGCCCTAACCATGGGAACTGAGACTTATGAGCTTTAATCATTACCAAACCCGGATCTGATACAAAACGTTTCTAAAAGACGCCCTTCTGTAGTTATGGATACAATCTCTAACCATCCCCTAGTCACCACACCTGGGCACAGCCAATCACAGACTGCCCCTTTAGGAAGGTCCCTTACCCCTAAACCCCCTCCTGTTTTGTGGTTTTTGCCTTTATAAACTCTGTGATTCCATTGCTGGGGGCTCTGCATCACCCCCTTGTGTGGGAGCTATGTGCAGAGCCCTGGCATGCCAGCTACTAATTAAACCTCTTGCTGTTTGCATCAAGCTCTGTTTTTGTGGGTTATTGAGGTCTGGCGTCTATCCTGAGGAACGAGGGAGTCCAACATTATGATGACCGCATCTGTAAACTGGGTGAGGTGTGCAGCCTGGTGGATGGCTGGGAGAGCCGGGCACTCATTCACCATACAAGACCCTTCAGCCCGAGAGTGTGTCTGCCAGTACAAAACCACACCACGTTGGAGATGATGTGGGCCCAGTGAAGCGCCCCCTTTACTCACTGTGAGATATCTGATAGCAGATTTTATTGTCACTGCAGTAGTGTGCCAGAGCGTCTCTGCTGTCTCCTGGCCTCTGCAGAGCTGCTATTGGTCATGGGTAGTTATCACATGGAGACTGGTTGCAGGCAGTAAAACTCCTCATTCTAAGGTATTGTTACCAACCCTGCCTTTTAGAGCCAAGGTCCCCCAACCTTGGGGCCAGCTCTCCTGGCTCCTGCAGGTGACAAGGGTTGAGGAGAGAAGCATACACACACACACACACACACATGCTTCCTTCTCCGCACATACTCCATCTCATAGCACAGGAGTGGTCTGGCTAGAACCGAATTTTCTCAGCTTGAAGGTTTTCTTTCCTGTGAAAAGGAGTCTAACTCCTACAATTCACATATATATTTGTTGTTGTTGTTGTTACATGATGGTGTTTTTTTTCCAGTTCATTTGCTTACCTACTTAGTTCAAGTCACTAAAGAGCAAACATTCATTTTTTTTCACAGCCCTATGCTGGGCATCCCAAAAGCGAAGCACCAGGAGACACTGTGTTGTATCTGCAAAGGACCTGCTTTCTAGCTTGTGAACAGCCACTTTCCTGTTTATTGTCACATGGAGGAGAGGGAGAGATAGCTGTTTTATTCATCTTTCTATTTCTACCCGATAACATCATCCTTGGGACACAGCAACATTTAGGCACTGTTGAATGAAGGCATACTATGTACATAAGTGTGTGAGTGAACAGGTAAGTGGATGACTGAGTCAGAAATGTTGCTGAAGATAATCTGTGATAATCTGTGATGAATGTGGATGGCATCTTGGGTCAAAGGACTGAGAGAAGAGAGAAAGAAATCGGCTACAAAGATCTCATCCCAGTAAATGCAGAGATGTCCCAATGGTGAGTGAAATAATAGTGCCCTGGATGGTTCTGAGGACTTAGTCATCTAGTCAATATGGGCTTGTTGTGGTAGCTCACTAAGATGTGGCTTCAATCAGGGAGGCGGAGCAGAGGGCAGGGCATGGAAGGGTCATACAAAGATGAGGGTGACCATGGTACATCACTGGTGTGGTAGAGGTGTGGCTAGCTCCCTGTGCCAAAGTCACTCTTTAAGAGGTTAAACTCTTAAGTGGGATTCAGATAGGCAGACAGCCTCCTCAGCTGCCCACCCGCCACTCAAGGACCACACAGCAATTCCTGGCTGGCCTGTTGTGTCTGTTTTTAACAGAACCCTGTCAGCTCCTGAAAGTTGTTGGACAAGCTTGGAGCAGCCGTAGTCAGTTAAGCATGCGTGAAAGGTTCTGTTACAAAACCGAGTTCATACAGAAAGCATAATTTTACTTTAACTGTGGTGTAAGAATGGGGCTGCTGAGTGGTGAATCTGAGGAAGCTTATGGGAGATGAGGCCTTGCTGCTTCTCTCTGCCCTTGACCATAAAAGATGTTTTAATCACACAGAGCTGTTACTCTCCATGGTGCTTTTGTTGTCGGCTCTACAGAGACGGGAGAGAACTGAGTGTTCTGAGGCAAATGGTGAATTTAACACACTCACTGTTAGAGCATCAAGATTAAACTGTAGGATAGGCATCAGGCAGCTCTGATGAGGCTGTGAAAACTCCCAGCAGGAAAGGCAGGGCCTTGTCCTCTGGAAGTGTTGGGTCACTTCCTCTGGCCATAACAGCCGTGGAGGCAGCTCTTGTTCCATTTGTTTTAGTGTACACAGCCCTTGCTAATGGAACTACAAAGGTCCAGCATTAAGTATACAGCAGACAAGAGCTGTTCCTCCATCAGAATGTCATGCAGAGAGGTGAAACACACTTTTTCCAGAGCTCACTATGGGGGCTTCCTTCAGGAGTCAGAGGATGAGCCTGAAACCTGAACTCTCCAACATCCTGGGGAAGCCAGGCCATTGGGAGCATGTATTCTTGGCTAGGTCAGCAAGCCTTTGCTTCACTTTTAAGTTCCCATCCTCTGGACTGGAAAGTGGGGAGAAGACACCTTCACGGGAAGGTGGTGGCACCTTCCTGCAACTCACTGTGGTGAGGCCTGAGCCTCAGGGCTTCCACCAGAGCTGCTCTAGAGCTGTCAGTGTGACCCTGTCCTAGGCCTCCAGTGGCCACGGGCCATGTTGGGCACCATAGGCATCTGCCTCTAACAGGCAGATGAGCAGAAGCGGTGCAGCGGCATCGTTTGCAAGTCTGTTCCCTGCGCTGGGCTGGCCTTCCGCTGACTTTCTGAGACCTGACTTTCTATGCACAGAGCCCTTATGTGACGGCTGACAGCTGCCCAAGTGTCATCTCAATGCAAATAAGAACGTAGCTTCTTTTGCCCACACCCATCCTAGCTCCGCTTCCCTGGCCCCTGTCTTAGCTGTCTTCCTTTCTGTAAATGGCGTGATCAACTCTCTCTTGCTTTGAGGAGACATCAGTGCTGTGTTCTGAAGGTTGTGTCCTCGAATTCACAGAGGACGTATGTGGCTCCCAGCACGATGGTATTGGGGAGTGAGCATTTGGAAGGTGGTTAGGCCATGAATGGGATTATGATCCTTACAAAAGAGAGGTCAGAGAGTGAGCTGGCTCCCTTTCAGCCATGTAAGAAGAGAGGAAGAAGGTGGCTTTCTGCCAAGGATGGGGGAGGTTGTGTCTCCCCAAAAACTGAATCCCAACCCCCTGACCTTGGACTCGTCAGCTTTCACACTGCACATGTGCCTCTTGCGCCTTATTTTGTTAGTGGTCCAAGATGACTTCTGAACTCTGAACTCCTCAGCCCACTTGTAACTAAAGAAGAGAGCTTACACTGGCGCCGCCAAGCTCTAGTTTGGGACTGGTAGTCCTCAGGTCACAGGTAATACTGACATACCCCTCTCCTTTTTTCCCCCAGTCTTTCCCCTCATCCTCCTTTGTCTCCTCTCATGTCACGCTCAGTCATGGACCACTGTACCCTGGTAGGAAACGTCCTTTGATGTGGGCATAGAGAATCCTGACACTCTCTCCCTTCCTAAGATTTCAGACTTAAGTCATTCAGGGCCAAGCAAGGCAGGTGTTTTGAGTACCTACCTAGGACAGAGTACAGAAACCCATGTGACCTACAAGCCAGGCCGTCTCTAGTGTGGTCTCTGTGCCTGAGTAGAGCTGAGGCAGCAAAGAAAACAGGGGACTTCAGAGCGCCATTTATTTTGGTAATCTCTGAATCTTCTCTCACCTTTAAAATATATTATTTTTGCAGTGACTCTGTCATGTTTGCCTCATTCTTCAGAATTAAAAATAAAATGAGAATATCTGTCACCAGACAGGGAAGGATGCCAAGGGGCCGGGGGCCTGCATTGATCCTTGCATGTTACAAGCCAGGAGCAGGGTCTCCTCGTCATCCAGACAGCATTGTGCAAGGCCTGGGGGTGGATGGCCTTTCCCCTCCTCCAGCCCCTTCAGCCTCCATCTCAGGCTGGGGGAGGTCCCTGCCCACTGGTTTACTTTCTGGGGCTCTCTGAGTCAAGAATCTTCCTGGGTCGTTTTAACAATACCCACACCACCCTCACCCATCTGCCCAATCTTTGCTTCCACTGGTGCCGGGCTGGGAGACAAAGCCCTTAGTGAGGCAGGGCCGTGAGCTTTCTGGAGAAGAGAAGGTCTTGTCTCTTTATGCAGCTGCCCCTTCCAGGGCTCTTCCCAAAGATGGACTTTCCCACCCTTGAAGTTTCAAATGCCTTTCTTTGCATTTACAGTTATCTCCGAGGCAGACAGAAGCTACTCTCTGGGGCTGCAGCTCAGGATAGTGCGTGTCTAACGTGTGCAATACCCTAAATCTGTTGCCTAACATTGCATAAACCCGGCACGGTGCTCTGTGCCAGTAATCCCAGTATTTACAGGTGGAAGCAGGGGGATCAGAAGTTCAAGGTCATCTTTAGCTGCATAGCAAGCTTGAAAACAGATGGACTTCCTGGGCCCCTGTCTCTAAACAAACAACGGTACAGACAGCTCTTGTCTGTTGAGCTCCTCCCACTGAGCGTCAGATGTAGCATCTCACCGTGTGTGTGCAAAGACCCTGAAAGCCAGAGACGCACTGTGATTCCTAAGACCAACTCATGTGTTAGAGAAGACCCCAAACCCGATGTTCTAGTGTCAAAACCAAAGCTGAGTCTCCTTTTTCTGCCCCTACCTGAGAAATTTTCTGTTGTGTCCCCATAACTTGGGATCTTCTGGTTTTCAAATCAAATACAGCTTATTTTACACAACAGCCCCTGAGCGTTTGGTGAATGCTGACTCTGAGCTTAATGTTTTTATTTAATCTACTTTAATTCTCAATAATACTCTTGCTTCTTGTAATACCCAATAAGAAACTGAAACCTGGAAGAGTCAGGAGCCAAAGTCACCCAGCAGTCACAGGCAGCCTATTCGGAGGACATATTCCTAGAGTGCTTCCCCCCAAATGAAGGGAATATGCTCACCAAATAGTGAAGACTGGGAGACTTAATGTGTGTGTTTAAATGCCTGGCACATCAGTACTCGGGAAATGCTACCTTCCTTTCTCTCCTCTGTCCAGGGAGAAAAAGAAGAGATCCAAAACGCAGGCTCACTGAAGAGATTCTGCTCAAGCTGCTCCCTGGGAAAACTACCCCCTGGTGAAATTATACACGAAAACCAAACATTTACTTTCCTTGGCTTTCCTGCTTAGAAAAAAAACTGTATGTGTGTTCACATCACAGCATTCATACCTTTTGGAAGTCAGCTCTTGCCTTCCATCTTGAGGAAGGGCCTCTCTTGTTCTGTGTCCATGTTGCACGGATTCTCTTGTCTTCTACTCTGCCCTAGGAGTGCTGGGATCACATATTCATGCCACCAGATCTAGCTTTTCACTCGGAGGCCAGGCTTCTGTGCCTGAGGCACCCCTCTGGCCTCCTTACTTTTCCCACCATTATTCCTAGGAAACATCATGAGCCAGATGCTTGGTACAGGTGGGGTTTGTAAAATCCGTAAAATGAATGCTAATCTTACAGAGTTTAAAGTACGGGGGCTCTTCTTCATGGGATATTGATGTCTAGGAGAAACCCGGCCTCTCTTGACCAACTCTGCCAGAGCTCCTGGGTAACTCACTGAATGGGTCAGAAGCCCATCAAGTGCTCTGCAGACTAGTTGGGGCCAATGCAGGAGATTCCCCAGCTGGCATCGACTGCAAGCCCAGACACAGGCCCACTGTAGTAGAAAGATCTGAGATGGGAACCTATAACCCGGGGTCTCTTTCTACCTGCTCACTCATCTGGGCTTTTTGTCATTGGCTCTAAAAGTGGGATGTAGTGTCAGCTAGCGTCTCACTAAGTTTTAGTAGGGAAGACAGAAGAAAAAATCAGGCTCTTGGAGATTGCCTCTCAAGCTGGTCTTTATATTCAGCAGCAGCTCAGAGCCTGCTGCCGGAAAAGGAGGCTTGCTATGCCCTGAGCACTGTGCCTGTGGAATATTTGTTTCCTCTGTGGGATGCTCACGAGAAGTCCATGTGGAACACTACTCAGCAACAAAAGAAGGGACCCATCAACGTACGCTTCGGTGGGCCTCAGGGGCATCAGCACACTGATTGAAAGTAGTCGGTCATGAAGGGCTAAAGACTGATTCCGTCAGTATAGCATCTTCCAAATGAGAGTGATAGAGCTGTGACTGGTCAGCTGGGATGGGGCTGAGCATGTCTGTAGTGTGAAAGAATACCTTCGTGGCCACGAGTGGCTCTTTATCTGCACGACATTCATGTGCAGGCACACACACACACATGCACATGCATGCATGTAAATGTGTCAAGTCCTAAGGAAGTCTGTAGTGTAGGGCCAATGAGTCGATATTTCCTGTTTGGATACTGCCATATCATTATGGAAGGGGGTGCCTTCCATAAAGCTAGGTGTAGCACAGACATGAACTTTCTCTATTTTGCTATTTTGTTTTGTCATTTTTTTTCTTCCAGATTTCCATGTGTTCATAATTAACTTCACAGTTGAAATAGATCGAAAGCCTGCCAGAAACGATTCTATCATTAAGAGACCAAGGACCGCTGCAGTCATATAGGACCACACACTCTGAAAAGTTTTGATGCATGTATCTGGCTCCTAACTCCCGAGTCTCTCTCTACCACAGTGATCTGTGCGTGGAAAAGAAACTCCAGAATAGCCTTCAGCCGCAACCCCCTTCCAAAGCGTCCTCACGATCAGTGCCTGCACTTGCCAGAGGAGACCATTCGATCGATGTCAGTGTCACCAGGGGCTGGCAGCCAGCTTCCCCGAAAAGGACTCCGCTGCGGTGTGTTGCAAGATGCTGGACTAAGCATCCAACACCATGAGAGTGGAAGAGAGATGTCACCAGAGGGCCGAAGCCAGGACAGGCTTCAATCCTGGGTTCACTTTGTATTCGCATTTCATATTTTAAAAACCAAAAGTGGGGCAGCTACAAGGTTGTTAATGACAATGACCCACTGTTTCCGCTAATTCTCCAGGTCACTCCGTTTCAGGTAGCAGGTGAAGTCATGCGTGGCAAGTAGGCAGTAGAAGCAGTGATTAGAGTAAATCACTAAATAAATCAAGGAATCAGTATTTGCTAATTGGCCCTTTTTGCCTTGTTCTGCTTCGAGTGCCCTTGTTGCCTCCACCAGGCTCCAGTTGAGGGGGAACGACTAGCATCTGCGCCTCACCCTCAGCAGGTAAAAGCTTTTTCTCTCTGCTCCCTCCAGTCTCCCTTCGGCTTGTGGTCTTCAAGTGACCAGACTGAGGCTTGGGTGGTATGGCTGATAAAGATTCTTCCCTTGGCCAATCAGCTTGCTGAACCTTCCCTTAAGGCCCTTTAGTGAATATTGTCAGACCCTCCATGGTGTCTGATCACCTTTCATGTCAGATCAAGATCCCACATCTGCCTCCAACCAGCAATGTCTGGTACCTGTCTTCAGCAGAAATCCTATTCCTGTTGATTCCTATGATGTCAAGCGAGCTAGGACCCTTCTTGACTTGCTCATCCCCTATTCCTGAGCCTACCTTATGTCTTGGGCATCTAATTCACTCGCCCATACTGTAATACGGATTGGCCTCAATACTTCACTGGAAAAATCCCATTGCTATGGCTTCTAAACCCACTGAAGAGGTCCTGGATAAATACTGCCTTATCATGCTTTATTGGTCGAAGATGGAGGATGGAAGCTCTGTCAATGTAATGGCTACCAGACACACGTGGCTGCAGTAAGGCCAATCTCAAAGCAGACACACCACAAGCGAAAAAATTATGTCGAACTTCAAAATTTTGGTACAAAAGATGCGAAACATCTCAGGGCATTTTATACTGAAATGTTATGTTGAGCTAATATTCTGGATTATTAAATTGGTTAGGATGATGGCTAACACTCATTTTGCCCATTTCAATTCTGGATAAAATGTTTTTTTTTTTTTAATTCATACATGTCTTCCATTGTATCCCATTAGACAACTTGTCCAAACCTGATTTTGCAGCTTACTCTTTTTCTACCCCCCCCCCCCGCTTCCTTTTGCAGCAGCCAGAGTAGTTTTAGGCAATTTCTTTTTTTCTAAAATGAAATGTCTCTCAAGGGATGGTGGTATTTAAAAAGTGCTTAGATGACGGTGAAGAGCCTCAAGGGCCTCTGTACTTAGCGATGTTTCCTTTGTAACAGGCACTTCTCATATTCAGAAAGAGCAAATGAGATGAATGCTAAAATCTCAGCCCCCTTACCTCTGAATTACCGTTAGAACATGTCCTTTTATGTTCCTGAAGTTTCCATGGAAGCTTGGGTTCTATAAGACCATCTTCGCTTAGAGGTAATGTCGATTTCATTTCTGGGGGTTTGGAACTATTTTTGACAGCACTTTAGTTCCTCTCATTTTTCATTTGTGTGTGTGGGTCTGAGAAAAGCCACACAGAATCTTTAGAAACTGTCTTTTGAAAGACAATGCTTTGATTGTCCCTCACTGACAGGCCTGACAGGCCTCCCTCCTCCTTTCCCTGAGGGGCCTACCTCGAAGACGCAAAGGAGCACTATGTACTCTTCCTTTGCTTTCCTTTCAGGAAAGGCCTGCCAGAACTGCTAGTGTTATTTGAGGGCATTTGAAACAGAATGTGAACAGCTACATTTTCAATTCCACAGCTTAGCTGCTGGAACTCAGTCGCATCTGGAAAAGCCCAGAGCTGCGGGCCCAGGTCGGCAGCTGCCAACACAGCATCTCCTTCCTTCCCTGCTAGACCCCTGGGTGACAGGAGGGGGATTTCTTAGAATAAACCTCGTTCTTGGATGGATACGTGCTGAGAGCAGGTGTCCCCTTGCTTACTGTAACAGCTTCAGCACTTGCGAATGGCGATGATACACCTGGTCTGAGGAGAGCTGTGCCCCTAGGCTCCTTGTTGAACACTTGCCTTCTCCACCCCACAGGGGTGTTTGGGAGGAAGAGCTTTCCTGGAGCAAGTGCGTCACTAGGGCTGCTTTGAGGCTGGACAGACTCACTTCACTCCCAATTCTGTTTCCCATCTGCAGATGAACTGTGGAGCTGGATCCCTTCCTCTGCCACCACACAGGCCTGGTGCTATAACTTCACAAGGGACTCCATCCCTCTGGGACTAAAAGCCCAAGTAAACCTTTCCTCCCTGTGTCGCTTTCTGACAGGGTTTTTTTTTTTTTTTTTTAAATCACAGAAACAGAAGGCACTAGAATGCTCAGCTGTACTCTGGTATAAAAAAAATGACATAGAATATTAAAGTCCTTAGAAGAGGATGAGATTAGCTGCACCAGTCCGGGAGCAAAGTGTGAATGGGAGATGCTACTGCCAAGGAACAGTGCTGGGGAGTGTTTCAGAAAGGCTCTGGGTTAGGTTCTCAACCCCTACTGTGGAGGAAGGGGTGGGGGAATTAGGGCGTGTATCTGGCTGCCTTAAATTGGGCGAAACATGTGTAGCAAAGAGGACTAAGGGGCCCAGGGAAGGGTTCCCTTCTGACCCATGCTCCCCTCCTCGCCCAGCAACCTGAGGATTTGCAGTGTCAGCTAAGGACCCCTTGTATCTGGGCCCTGGACTAGGAGCTGGAGCACAGGGACAAGGAGCCAACCTGCCTCCCAGGCTTCTCGGGATGGTGAGAGGGACAGGAGTCAGCACAGTCAGGTGGAAACGTGTGGGGACTTCCTGCAGCGGATAGTAGAGAAAGGAGAAGACAGTACAGTATCCAAGGCTGAACGGCCTTTAAGGGAATGGTGCATGTGGCTGCTCCAGATGGAGGGAGAGGCCTGGGCCATAAGCCTGCAGAGATGCGCAGCTGGTAGAGCCAGCTAGGGTGGAGACAGCAGTTTCTCCAGCTCAGCCTCCAGGTAACACCACCAGGGACCCTCGCATTGACTGTACACACTGAGACCCCCAAGCTGAGGACCTGTCCAAACTCTTCACACAGGAAGCTGCAAGAAAAGCAATGAGTGCTTTGAGCTGTTAAGCGTGCAGTTGTTTGTTATAGGGCAACAGAAAATAAATGCAACACCCAGATCCCTGGGGACCTGGGAGTGTTAATAGAGTGTGAGTACATGCTAGGGACTCTGCTCAAGTTTTGTGTGCCTGTGGTCTATTAAACCCGTGAAATGTATTAATTTCTATTGTATAAGTGTTCTCCTCTTAGCAGAGTTGAGCAGGCCAGCGCATGTCCATCTGCACATGGTCCAAACAGCTCCCACCCAGGGAGCACAAACTATACTTTATAAATCAGCCTGTGGGCCTTTCATGGAGCCTTCCTTCATTTCCTGCCAGCTGGTTATGAGCAAGTGTCATGGAAGCTCCCGAATGTCACCCAGCACCAGGCAGAGATGAGCCTTAAGGAATCTCAAGACTCATTCTCTGGCTCCATCTTCAGTGAAGAGTCCTACAGGGCTCAAGAAAGACCACGACTCTCTTTGTTACTTAGAAAAGTTTTATTTAGGGGACATCATAGCACAGAACCAAAGCACCATTTGCTGCTGTCTACAGACACACAGCCTCTTTAGGTGGACATCAGTATAGGGTGGATAGGCACCTCCCACGGAAGCACCGAGTTCAGTGGTACAATTAAGTTTTCAGACATGTTCTTCACAAGATTCTTTTCTGACACCGTTCTCACATTCTGCACTTTGTGGGACGAAACTGAGGATGAACTTGGTGTTTAAAGTCTTTCTTCATCAGCTCAGTGTTTTTTACCAAATGAAACAGCAAAAACATAAGTATTTTTCTTAAAAGGTTTCAGAAAAATGTAATCATTAGAAATTTAATTTAGACTCCACCCAGCAGAGGATCCAACCAGATGCTAATACTCACAGGCAAACTTTGGGCCGAGCGCAGGGAGTCTTATGAAAGAGTAGGGAGATAGAAGGACCCAGACAGGAAGGAGCTCCTTAAAAAGACCAACAGAGCCAACAAATCTGGACCATGGGGGACCTTTAGAGACTAATGTACCAACCAAGGACTATGCACAGTAAGGACATAGACCCCCTGCTCAGATGTGGTCAATGGGCAGCTCAGTCTCTCCCTAGTAAGGAGAGAAGGGGCTGTCTCTGATATGGACTCTGTTGCCCGATCTTTGATCACTTCCTCCTGGTGGGGGGAGCCTTGCCAGGCCACAGAGGAAGAGGATGCAGGTGGTCCTAATAAGACTTGATGGCTGGGGTCAGATGGTAAGGGAGGAGGGCTCCCCCTTTCTGAGAACTAGGGAAGGGGATGGGGGGAAACAGAGATGGAAGATGGGACCAGGAGAAGATGAGGGAGGGGGCTAAGATTGGGATGTAAATAAATTACAAAAAAATAATTTAAATATAAAAGAAATTTAACTTAGCTGGACATAGTGGCACATGCCTTTAATCCCAGGACTAGGAAGACAGGTAGGGCCAAGTGAGTCTCTGAGTTTGAGGCCAGCCTGGTCTACGAAGTGAGTTCTGGAATAGCCAGGGCTACACAGAGAAACTGTATCTAAAAAAACAAAACTAAAACTAAAAAAGAAACCCTGTCTCAAATACACATGCACCACCACCACCACCAAAACAAAAAACTAAAGAAGAAGAAAAAAGAAAGAAATTTAACTCATACACAGAACGCCACTGTACTGAATGCCACCAAAGTGCAATTACGGTGTTTTTAAAAGACCAACTTGTAAAGTGGAGCTGATTGTTTTGCTTTGGAAAACTTATCACACTGCAGATCCCGACAGTTTTCTCCTGTGGTTGAGCAATGGAAAAAACACCACAAGACACAAACGTTGTACCTTTCCGGAACCTACGGACAATTACTGATTAAAAACTACATGCTTCAGTGACAAAGTACTTTACAGCTAAAAAGATCCAGAAACACAATACGTCTAATTTGATTCAGGCAGGAAGACCAACTTTGAATTAGCACCTATTACATTTCCACAGCTGACACAACAGCATCTCTGTCAATCTTCTAAAAGAGGTTTCGATGTTCTTTTGAGAAATAAGGCCAAGATGCCAACGACTGTCCCAAAGGAGCCATTCGCCTCAGTGCCCACAGACAAAACATTAATTGGCAATTGCACGTTTTAACCACTTATAAGAGGTTTATTCCGCACTGCTGAGGCCAGGACCTTAAAACTCTCACTTCCCTAGTGACTGCAAGACAGCCTTAAACTTACGCTAAACTTGGAAAGTAGTCACGACTCACCCCACATCAATTGCTAAGACTTGCCAGTCTGTACAGGGAAAGGCTGTTTGTAACACTATTCTGTTCTACTAGTCTGTGGAATGAGCTTTCCCGATACCCTCTCTTCTGTGGGGGACTACATGCCTTTTAAATCAGATCCTAAATGCCAACACACTAAGATTCCCTACTGACCCTTGCTTGCTCACTCAACCCGTGTGTACAGAGCTCGTGGTGTGTCTCAGCCGCTGATTTCAGAGTTGATGATACAGCTGCGAATCAAGACTCCTGACCTTTGTAGATCCATTTGTGCTGACACATACAGACTAAACCGAGCAGGATGTGTATCCTGAAGGGTGCGGCCAAACTTCTGTCGGGAGAGCAAAGCCGTGGGGGCTAGTCTTGGAAAGGAAAGGTTACTACAGATGTTCACACATGTTAAAACATACACTCAAACCAGAAAAGTGGCAGTTTCTAGCCCCTAACGGTACCAAGGGAAAGCAGGGTGATTTTACACAGTGGTATGTTGTACCCATCTTCCCCACACTCTAGAGACACGGAACAGAAGCAAAGATAAGGAGTTAGCCTCGTGACTCCAGAGAAAACAATGCTGTTGCCTAGTCTCTCCAGGCTGGAGGCTGGCAACCTGAGCCTGACTCTAGAAAACGAAGGTGTGTAACAGAAAGGCAGCATTCTCTCAGAAGTATGCAAACATGACTCAATTAAGGGAACATACAGCCAGGTCTCACACTGCAGGCAACAGCTTTCTCATGGGCCAGGTACACTCGGCTCAGTGTGGGGCTTGCTCTTTGGCAAGCACAAGCTATGGCAAAATATGTGTCTGTAGCTTTAAAAACAGCCTCTGTCCCGAGCTTGAGGGCCTCCATGCTGGAGGAGGCCTCCACACGTCCCTTGGTAAAATTGCAAATGTACTGGAACACGGCTTCCAGAATGATCTGTGCTGCCTCTGCTACCACACTGCTGTGTCAAACCGGGTTAGAGCTGCAGCAGTCCACTAAGGAAACAAGTCATTCGCAAAGCCTTCAAACAAGGCCAGTGGCCCCAGAGTGGTCGTTGAAGATCTGTGGATGTCTGTAATAAAAGGAGAAGTCCTTACAAAAGCCTTCCTGTCATCTCTCGAGAAGTGCTCCAAGGCAGCAGGTCGGCAGAAGGAAGGGTTGATCTCTAGACTGCTGAGCATCAGCTCCTCAGAGCTATAAACTCAGCTGCAGTACCACGTGCCCACAGGCTGCTCCCTAGGTCCTGGAAGGGAAGTAGAGAAGCCAGCTAGGCCCAACTGCTCAAAACCACGGATACTGCTTTATCCAAACTTCAGCCTCTCTAAAGAGGGTTCATGGCTGAAGATGGTCATCTGCCTCTAGGCAAATAGCAGACCCCGTAAATCACCTATGGAATTCAGGGCAGCAAATGGGCAGGAGGACCATACAATATGGCTCCTCCCAACACCACAGAGGGTTCCCTCCCTTCTGGAAGGGTCTTTATTGTGGGTATTCTATCTTCTCTTCGTGCTTACATATGTCTTTGCTACATTTCTAGGCTCTGATGCCCTCAATTCAGGGCCTGCCTGCTCATACGTGCCACAGCTAGTACCAAGTGTGATGCCTAGGATGCTGTGGGGTTGTCTTGGAGCTCAGGGTGAGGATGAGAGGGTGAATTGCAACAGGGGTTGAGGAACCCAAGCACACATTCTGACCAGAGGGTTACACACGATTAGGCTTAGACAGTTCCTGATCTTCTAAAATAAAATAGGAATTTTTACTGCCTCAAAGTACACGTTATGGGTAGGCTACAAGAGAGATGAGGCTTTTGGAAAGAAAATCCATATGCTAAAAAAATATTTTGAAGGTCATTTCAAAGCTTTAAAAAAAATAACCATACACACACACTGTAGAGAACGGTAATGGAATGTCTCAGACACGGCAATGTGAAAATACGCAGAATCCGTTCCTTAGTTACCATTTCTCAGCCACACCGTCACTCAACAGAAAGAAACATCTCGGACCTGTGCCATGCAGAGCACCCATGCAGGGCACCCACGTAGAGCACCCGGTGCCCTCCTGATACTTGTGTGTGCTTTCCCACTCAGAAACCACCATGAAATACAAACAAAACTGGTTTTTCTGTACATTCCCAAAGACAGACAACCACTTATGTAACTTCTGACCTCACCAAAAAAGCAATCAGATTAGGCAAACAATTGTCCCTAAGTTTGGTCAAAAGTAACCCGGGAGGCTCCCAAGGACATTCAACAACACGTTAAAAACCGGAAGGTCTGCAGACTAAAGAGTCTCCACATAAAGTGTGAGCACATAACATGTGCGTCTGCTCAGGATGGGACCAGGGCTAGTGAATTCTAAGTGAATTCTAAGTCAGCATACACGTTTATACGGCCAGGCCCGTAGCTCACACCTGTAACCCCACACTTGGGGGCCCTGAGGGAGGAGGACCGGTGCCATTTTGAGGGGCAGGCTGAGCTACGAAGCGAGACCATGTCACAAAGCAAAGCTGCCTATGAAGCCATGCCTGCATCTGTCCTCACCACCCATGTGTATAATTTATTCTGCAATTCTCATCAATGCTAGGATGTTCTTCTCAAATGACCTCAGTTATACAAATTAACGTGCAATTTAAAAAGTTGGGCTCAAATTTCAATAATCTGCCTCCAAATGAATGGCAAAGGTCAGTGTTGTCTCAGTGCCGCGTCCTGCTCACTCTGAGCAGAGTAACCCTCGCTGTGTTAACGTGATTCAATACCTATCAGTAGCCACTACATCCAGGTTTCCCACCCAGCTGTTTCTGAAGCCTTCCTCCTGACAGTCACCACGGTATGAGCTGACACACTTCAGACTCCGCCTCCTTTGCTGGGTTCGGTCAGCACTTGCCTCAGCCTGCTGTCCTGGCAGAGGGCAAAGGGCAGGGAGCAGTGGTCAGAGGACAACAATTAGCTGAGGCTGACAGCAGAGCTTGCACGTACAAGAGCCAGATGCTGGGTCACACCCAGTTTAGGACACTGCCACACAGGCCTGCTTCCCTGGTAGGCCAGCAGTCAGTAAGGGCACACAGAGGGCATTACTAAATCACATCCTGGCATGTTTATTATTATCTAACCAAACCAAAGTAACCCCAAAGTGCTTGCCCTCTAGAAGCTCAGTCCACAATGGTGTCTCTGAGGCTCTAGAACAGCCCTTCAGCGAGGACTCGGGACTACACCCGCTTACTCATTTCCCTATTTTGTCTTGTGGGGCGTTCCTAATCCATCCTTTCACGACACCATTGGCCATTATGTCTATCAGAGACTGAGAGGACACACACCACATCGAAACCAGAAACATCTACTGCAAACCAGCTACAGATCCAACAGGGGTGCGTCCGCCACAGAAGCCACAGGCTTGAAATTCAAGAGTGAAACTATTAGCAAGAGGAATTCAGAAGTCTCTGGCGGGAGTTCTTCTCTCCACTGTTTGCTGTCGTTTCACCGTGCAGGTCCAAATCTGTCAAAAATTAAAAGCATAATTTATAATAGAGAGGAATAGTAAGGAGCACTCATACTGAGCAACTGTGAGAAGGACTTCTCAGACACATCATTCTCCCATATTTACTTCTTAGTCTAGAGTCTTAGAAATTCCACCAAGGGGCTGGAGAGATGGCTCAGTGGTTAAGAGCACTGTCTGCTCTTCCAAAGGACCTGGGTTCAATTCCCAGCACCCACATGGCAGCTTACACACATTCCAAGGGATCTGACACTTTCACACTAATGCACCTAAAACAAAATTAAATTAAAAAAAAAATCCATCAAGGCACGAAGCCAATAACTCCCTCTTTTAAAGAAAGAAAGGCAGACCATGGCCGCTCTCCGTTATACATGAGGCCTGCTCCATAGGAGGGAATCCACACCTGTACAGCAAGCACAGTCAAAGCCCACAGCTTTAGAGGAGGACCTACTACTGTTATTTTGCTAAACAGACATGTTATCAAATTCCCTCCTAAATGTTTATGTTTATATTCAGATCGGCTGCCCTCAGCCTTGGCCAGAGAGCCTTCCTTGTGCGGTGGGCAGCAGCCAACGCAGAGACGCTGAACTGGTTCAAGTGCTGACAGCAAGTGAAGTGCTGCTGAGAGCTCAGTCCTAAACGGGACATCTGTACCAAGCCCAGCCCTCAACTCCAGGCTCAGGAAACGTCCATGAAGAGGAGCAAAGGGACATGGATAAAAGGTTGGCCTCCGAATATGTCACGGCACTCATGAACTCACTGCAGCTATCGTCAGCTACACAAGACAAAGCCTGCATGGCCAGTCACAAAAAATAAAAAAGATATGAAGGTTGGCATGGGATATAGTGGGCGCACAGATGTATCAGGGGAAGCTGGATATGACCAAGATATGCTGTAAACTGCTAGAGGAAGTTCAATCATGTTTTCAAATGCTGATTTCAGTGTCTTGTCTGGTTACTGCCCTGCCCTGGGCATTGTTGGGAATGTTGAATTATCCCCTGTAACCATGTGATGAGAAGGAATGTTCCCCAATTATCCCTGATTGGCTAATAAAGATGCTGAAGCCTATGACTGGGCCAGACGGAAAGAGGTAGGTGGAGTTTTTGGTTCTCTGGCTTGGGTTTGAGAGGACAAAGGAGAAAGCAGAAGAGGTAGAGAAGAGAGGAAGATGGAGAAAAAGGAGTTGCCACAAGACAAGATGGCGATGAGTATGTGCCTATAAGAACAGTCTGATGGGGCTATAGCTGCCCAGGAGGCATCTGAGTGCAAGTGATTGGCTTTGTGTGGGTTTTAAAGGTACTAGGATTGGAATAGCTCAGAATCTGCCCAGCATAGTGCTTCAGCTTAATATAAATCATAGTCTCTCTGTGTCAGGCATTGGGGAAGTAGCTGGTTAAATAAAATTAACACTGTAATAATTTACCGTAATAATGATAAATATAGAAAGACTAATTTACCTTTGGTAAACATGTATGACATTGTCAAAGAACACATAACAGATACTAAAAAGAGGGAGAGTCAGAGAAGGACAAAGAGATGACAGGTATAGACAGAAGACAAGACAAAGACAAGGAGAGTGCTAGAAACAGAGGCAGAGCACGAGGCAGCGAACCAGACAAGGGATGGAACAACCAGAGGAGGCTGAGAGGAAGACAGGGGGAGAAAGCATAGATTCATCCTTCCTGGGAAACTTGGGATAACACCAACTCTTGCAGTCTTGGGCTCCCCCAGGACAACACTAGGGCAATGGTTCAAGTGACAGGCAGGGTAAAGACAGACAACCCAGATGCTGAAAAGGAGTGCCCGCTCAGAGAGCCAACCTACCTTTGAAGTCCGCTATCTGGCTCCCCTGGTCCTCTCCCTTGGTCTCTAAGGACATGGGAATCTTTCCATCCATGATGTCCATCTTAATCATGCCCAGGTTAGTCAGGAGCAGCATGGGGTCAATGCCCTGCCCGCTGCTCTTAATGTTCTCCAGCACCTTCAGACACTTGTACGATTTCAGCTCGCTTATGTTCTCCTCCAGAAAAAGGTTGTAGAGGCTCAAGTCGTTGTAGCCTTCAGACTTGAAATGTAGAACATCAAAGGTGGGTAGGATTTCGTAGACTTTGAGAACATCTGTCTTCTGCCGGAACGGGACGAAGAGCGTGTAGATGACCACGGGAACCAGCAGAGCATACACAAGGAGGTTAATAAAGCTGAGCAGCTGGAAGATGCCCACGGCGATGAGCTTACACTGGAAGTGCTCGGGAATGGTGCTGTCATTTCTCAGGACGCCTGACTTGATGCTGCACAGAAACTCGTCAGAGAGTGAGGAGAGGCTGAAGTAATAGCTCAAGTACACACATGCCAGCAGCATGACCACGAGCGTCACCAGCCGGCAGCTAATGTATTTCAGGATTAAATGACTAGAGTTCTTCTTTGTTTTCAAGTACTGTTCCACGATTGGGTACTTGAAGTGGCTTTCAGATATCTCCCACAGACTGAAAAACAAGGAGATAAAAATAATTCCAGCCCTTGCCAGTCTCATCAAATGCCAAAGGCATGGACATGTCCAAAACTGTCACACTGAAAACTTCAAACACATCAACTATAACTTCATTCAGGTGCTGGTAAATAAAACAAAAACCTTTCTGCTTTTAACGCTTTTTGAACATTTAAAATTTTCTGTGAGTACTTTGCCTGCACGTGTGCAGTGCCCTCAGGAGCCAGAAGGGGGTGTCAGATCCTCTGGAACTGGAGTTACAGACATCTGTAAGCCAACATGTGGATGCTGGGAACCAAGCTCAGGCCTCCACAAGAGCAGCAAGTGCCCGTAACTGCGAAGTCATCTCTCCAGGCTCCCTTTTAATTTTTTTAAAGACAGTCTGACTGATTAAATGTGAGTTAATACTTAGTAATTTTTAGGGCAATGCCTGATACTTATGACTCAATGTCTGTTAACTAAATTTATCAGATCCAGAAGAGCAGCTGTTGGTTTGTGATTGTTGTTTTTCAACAACAATCTCCCACTAAGAATGAAAAATAGTAAAAAAAAAAATAATAATAATTCAGCCCCACTAGAACACATATGCTTCTACCAGGGAGGGCTGAGAACGTTCGCTGGCCCCAAAGGGCACAGTTTAGGCCTGTGGACCTCCCACAGCAGACTGCAGTACGGTGTTTATCCATCGTCTAGAAATAAAGGGGTAGGAAGGGAGACATGCATTCAATTAACAGCACTGCACTCAAACACAATGTCTGGAATTGTGACAGCTAGTTTTACGTCAGTCTGACACAAGCTACAGTCACTTTAAGAACGGGAACCTCTACTGAGAAAAGGCTGCCTCCCAGACTGGCCCATGGACAGTGTTCCTTTTTTTTTTTTTTTTTTTTTTTGATTGATGATTGATGTGGGAGGCCCAGGTCACTGTGTACAGTGCTAGCCCTGGGTAAAGAAGCAGGCTGAAGCACCCTTTAGGAGCAAGCCAGTAAGCAGCACGGCCCCATGGCTTGAGCTTTATAGTTCCTGCCTCGAGGTTCCTGCCGGGCTTCCTTTCAATAATGGACTTGTAATGTTGAACTGTTAGCTAAAATAAATCCTTTCTTCTTCAAGTTGCTTTTGGCCATGGTGTTTTATCACAGCGACAAAAAGCTCTGAGACAGGAATATGGCAGGTATTTTTAGAACTACGACAGCTATTGCTATATATGGTTCCTACTGACAGAACCGGAGGAAGAATGTGCGAAGCCAGGGCCTCCACCTGCTGGGCCCACCTCTCTCATCCTTTCCATATGCTTGGCTGCCTCAGAATCCTCCGTGCTTCCCCACTATAGTAGACCAAAGCAGGCAAACGAGGCCTTTGACCTGTCACCTCTGGGATAACTGCTTTTCAAAGGATGACACTGGACAGGGGAAAGAACTGACCTTAGGACAGTGAGGTCTGAAAAGAGGAGGGGTTCCTCGTCAGTTGGTGGTAGACCACCCTCCTTACCCTCTTCCCACTCCTGCCAATCAGGACCCTGGAGAAAAGGCAGGGAACTGATCCTAGGGTGACCACAGGCAGCCCTCTGGGAGCTGTTACCTTTGCCCCACATTCTCATTCACTCCTGGGGGTCCAGGTCCATCTCTCAGGTCCAAATCCCGAGCGCTCTTGGCAGCCTTGATGGCGCGGTTGTAGACTTTGTCAAGTTCTTCCATGATGAACTTCAAGTCTGAGCAGAGATGTGGGGCCGCTGCGAAGCGCCAGAACAGCGGGGGCAGATACAGGAGTATGGCAAACAACAGTAGGATGTAGGGGAAGAACTGCAAAGCAAGAGGCGTCATGGTCAGCACACCCCCTTACAACTGCAAGAACAAGCCACCATCAGCTTGCCTGGAAGCTGCCCCAACTGCTGGAAGCTGCGCTTGTCCTCATTTCAGGGACAGATGAGCATTCCCATTCCCGCCGCGGTGTCCATGGTCTCACTGACACCAGCTCGCTGCCTGCTGGTGACTGCTTTTATCGATATCTGACCCAGAGCTGACCCTTTTTCATTCAATAGACACTAATTTGAAGGAACTGGTGACTACATGTAGACAAATAGTGTTTCCTTCTAATCACAGTACAAGAAAAAAATTAATACGCTCCTCTGTCCCTCAGCATGATTCCTCATCAGAGTGCCAATTAAGGAACAGGTAAATGTCAAAGTGGCCTTTGCTGGTTTTTTTTTTTTCCTTTCATTTATTTCTGGTTTGAAGCTCTAGTTTTTTTGTTTTGTTTTGTTTTGTTTTGTTTCTTCTTTGGAATTTGGGAAAATGCCAAAGGAACATGAAAAATTCTAGCTTTCAGTGGTCTGGTAATTATACTGTAAAGCAGTTGGGATAAGCACCTAAAACCTACAGAGTGTGGAGGAAGGGAGAGGCCCTCACAGCTGGAACAGACCATCACTCTACAGTTGGACAGTGTCCTGTGCAGAGAAGCTTCACCACAGTGACAGCGAGGCACCAGGGATGGTGGACATACAGAGCAGAGCATACTCAGATATTACCGGAGTGAAGAGCATCTGGAACCCAGTCCAGTTCAGGAAGACCTTAGCTCTAAGCTCTACTGAAGTGAGGCCTTGTGACTTGGGCTGAGAGGTTACCAAGCCTCTGACCCTCAGTTTCCCCGATTTGAAGTGGTCATGTGACACAGGCATAGTGAAGATGCAACTGGATCACTTGGGAAAAGATGTCATACATGGCTGACGCCTGGCCTGTCAAAAGCACTGGAGACCACCTGGAAATACCAACAGGCCACCTACTTTAGCCCTTCAAATGACTCACAGGCCTGTGGGGATCACTCCTGCCTGAACAGGGAAGGGAAGCTTGGAGTAGTTTCTGGCCCAGATCACAAAGCTGGCAAGTGACTCAGTTAGAATTCGACCCACAAGCTACAACTCTGCATGCTCTACACAGCATTACATCACATTGTACCAGTTCCACAGTTCACTGTAGTGACACCAGGGACATTCTGACTAGACACACGATCCTCTCCTTAAACATATATAGGAGTAGGCAGGATCTGTGGTAGGCATAAGGTTACTGTGTAATTCAAACGCTGATTTCTGTACCCCCCCAATATCTGGTTGCAATCCTTGTTCTGAGAATCTCTGGTCTCAGTGTTGTGTAAACACTGCTCCCCAACTGACCCCTGGTATGCCAATAAAGCAGATTACAGCCAATCGCTGAGCAGGGGAGAGAATATAGGGCTGGACTTCCTGCCAGCCAGGGGAGGAAGAGTGAGAGGAGGAAGTAGGGGAGTCAGCTTGGGCAGAGGTCCAGGAGACACCAGGAGAGACAGCTCAACAGCAAAGCTACAAAGTGCAAGTATCTCTGGGATTTTCACGGGGTGGGGGGGGGCAGACCAGCTTAGAGAGTTAAGAATAGAGTTAGAACTGCTCAGCTGTTGTGCTGTGCTGTGAAACTTATTAAACAAATAATGTAATAGAGTCTTAATCATTTGGATAATAGCAGGGTTAAGAGAGAAACTGAGAAACAAACACAATTTTATAAAAATAACCTTAGCAACCTGGACTGTTAGGAAAGCAATGCTGCAAAGGCCCTACAGACATTCCCAGGAACCCTGCCGTCCTTCCCCATGGGAACACCTTACGCGTCCACAGCATACATGTCAACTGACACACCACTATGAAGTAAAATCTCCAGGCTTTGGTTTGGACCTCACTAGTTTTTCCATGGCTGTCGTCTTTCCTGCTCTAAGACCTGCCCCAGGCACCCATCATTCCTACAGCTCTTGTGGCTTCACAGTTCCCTTGGTTTTTGTCAAATGTTTCATTGTCTTTAAATGCACGAAGCAACACAGACAGGTTTAGAAAGGAAATGGGTTGTGCCGATACTGTTACCAACACATGAAAAAGCGAATTTGCATGAGCCTCTCTGTTACTAACCCTGAAATGGGGTCCAGTGGATGGTCTAATAACTACCACAGTTCTGAAGCTGAGGTGAGGGACCCCCACTCCATCCAGATAGAAAGTCTCTTCCTGGTAACAAAGCCCTACACATAATCTTCAACATTAAACTCTAGGAGAAGGTAATAAGAAATAGGGGATTACCTTTTCACAAACACCCCGCAGCTCCCATGAGCCCTTCTTGGGAATCCCTAACACAGAAGAAAACAGAGAAGGAAACCCAATGGCCTGAAGTCTGCATGCCGCCCCCCCCCACATGGCTATATTTTGGGGCTCACATAGGACGAGGTCCTTTCAGTGCCTGATTTGCAAAGAACTGACACACAATGGCACGCATCGTAGGCTGGACATGGCTGAACTACACTACGGCTGATGTGGTTACAGCTGGCTGCGTTCACTCCATCCTTGTCTGTTCTAGTCTCTGCCTATCATTATAAAAAGGAAAGTGACAGCCATGTTGTTCCCAGCACTCAGACAGTGAAGCACTGTCTCTGAACCGCAGGCACCAGAAATGCTTCCCTTTTTTTTCCCATTAGTTTATTTATTTAATTACTTTACAGCCTGATTACAGCCTCCTCCCTCTTTCTCCTCCCAGGCCCAACCTCAACCCCCTTTTCCCATCCTGCCTTTTCCTCTGAAAAGGGAGGCCCCCACTCCAAGGGTACCAACTCACCCTGGCACATCAAGTCGCAGCAGGACTAAGCATATTCTCTCCCACTGAGGCCAGACAGGGCAGTCCAGCTAGGGCTTGCGAAATATTTTTATGGGTCATGTTTGTTTTGAGGTAATCTGAATAACAGCATTTACCTCAGATCTCCCCCTAAATTAACAACTGTCTAAAATATCCATGGAGTGGAGCATCTAGCTCAGGAAGCAGGAGAGCATGGTCCACTGTTAATTAGAAAAACAGGTGTTTAACGGTGTTACATGGAGATGTTCACAGCTCTCCTAAATGTCCTTGTGCCCTGCTTACCTCTGCAGGAAGGTACAGGAATGCCTTGTATGCTGGTCTGCCCTAGACTTAAACTCTCCCACCCCTACTGAAAATAAAGAGGGCACTCTGCACGCTTCCACAAGGCAGTCAACTCAACTGAAATGCAGATCCAAAAAGCACTAAGCTGAAGCCTGCACAATCCTTTCGTCAGATTAAGAAGGCATCCGTGTGAGGGCAAAGCTTGGTTGCCAGCGCTGCCTGCTCCATCCTAGGTTCCGGGTTCAAGTCACTCAAGGCTCTGATTGTACCCCTTGGTACAATGTCCCAGCTGACCGGCACTGCACTCTCCCTAACAGCAAGCCATTCCGGCTGTGTGTTGTTCCTAGAAGGGGTTTTGGTTACACGACCTCTGCATGGAAGGAGCCTGAGGTGACCTAGAACAACCTCCCTCCATGGTCTAGCTCTTTCCTCATCTAAGACAAAGAGCCATGTGAACAGCTAAACAACGCTCCACAAGGATGTGCCTTACAGCAGCAAATGTGGACAGGGATGGGGTGGGGTGGAGGTGGGGGTGGATCAGAAACATTCCTGGGAATCTGCTGTGCCAGGCACAGGAAGCGCGACCCCCCGCCCCCATCCCCCACTGGTTCAAGTAGCAGCATCTTCCCAAAGATCACACAGCTTAACAATTAGAAATTCAAAACACAACACCTGAAATGAGCTACAGACAGACAAAATGGAAGCATTGCGCAGTCCCTGTCCTCCTATACCCTGGACCCCTTGACCAGGGGTCCAGTTGGAAGGCAGCCTTGGGAGCTGGAAAAACACTTCAAGATGGAGCCGAACCCTGACCTCAAGGTCCTGGCCACCAGACTCAACTTGAAGGAGGAACAGTTGAGACTTGGTTCATCCAGTGTTCCTTGGAGCAGGAGATGCACCCTCCCTTTGCCCGGCTGCAGCAGTCTGCCTGGGACAGCAACGCTTCTTGTGCTTCCCACACAGTCCACTGCTGCCAGCCACTGAGCTGGAGATACATGCTCGTTCCCATCAATCGGAGCCCTCAACCCACTGTGAGCACAACTGCTGATTCTCAACACCCCATGGGGCCACTCCAACAGCACAACCCCCTTTCTGACTCCTGGCTACACCAAACTCACCAAAATGCTGGATGCTTTCCAGAGACCTGGAGTCAATGCTTCAACACCTGGGTACCAAGACAGATGGTACTGGACACAAATGGCCCGGCAGCTGACATATCAAGCTGAGTCTCCAACCAGGGTGTCCTGTATACTCTGCAGGGCCTCACCCCACAAGCTGGAAGTTGTGGTTCCAATTCTTTTAACACCCTCTCTCCAGAGGTTGCCTGTACCCCAGGCTAGTTATCACTCAATATGTAGCAGAGGATGACCCTGATCTTCTTGGCTCCACGTCCCAAGGGTTGAGTACAGGCCTGACACACCTGCAGAACCACCACTTTTCCTGGGTTCTTTTTCCTTCTGGTTTTGTATTCTGATGCAGGATCTCACTCTGCAGTCCAGGCTAGCCAGGAACTTGAGGAGTCCATCCTGTCTCGGCCTCCCTGGTGCTGAGATGAACTGGTTTACCCTGCTAACTTTGTGACCTTTCCTTATCATTCATTTTGTGCCTATGAATATTCTTGTTTTATTTTTTTTGGAGGGGGAGGGTTACTCATGCTTCTCAAAATGCTTCTTAGGGACCTGTTTGGGAAGTTAGATCTAGGGGTAGCAGATTGATAAAATGAAATTACTGAAAAATAAAATTTCTGTTTAAAAAATGAAACAAAGAAACCAAAACACAGACATGCGTGAAGCAAAAGCCATAAAACAAGTTAGTTTAAAAAAAAACAAGAAACTTTGAGTGTGAAATTGTTTGGGAAACATCGTCATGGAACATACAGTTAGCTTTAATGAAGTCATATAAGTAGGGATAACCCCAAAACTGATGGCAGGTAAAGACAGACCATAGGAGGGAGCCTGGTGAAGGCGGAAATTGGAGACCTGCGTCTACCATCCGAGGACCGGGTGTGTGACAGCGTCCCCTGTCCCCCCTGTCAGCACTTGAGCCTGTGGATCAAGGAGAGAATGAATCCCCGCTGTGGAGTTTGTTCTGGTCTGTGGTGGTTTTTACAGAGGCTCTGAGGTACACCAAATGTTAGCCTCCCCCAACTCCCACGCTGTGCATGGCAGGAAGCCCCTGGTGGAGAGCCCATCAAAACAACAAAGCAGCAGAGAGAGCACACAGAGGTGGAAGGCAGGGGGCCTCCGCAGCAGAGGGCAGAAATGATGGTGCTCGTGACAGAGCTGCTCAGAGCGGGGGCACACACAGGATGGAAAGGTGGAAGACCCCAAGGACTACAGTGGGCTGGAGGCCTACACAGGGGCATATATATGGGTATTGGCACTGGCAGCTCACACGAGCACAGGAGGTGGACCACACACGGAGAGACGCGGTGGGAGGCAGACCTAAAGTCAGAGACACGAGATGCCTCCAGTCAGAAGACCCTGCTGGAGATGTGCAGTAACAGCTGAGAGAAAAGGGGGAATCTGGCCTGTGACTCAGGACCTGAAAGCACGGGCAGACGAAGCCAAGAGTGTGACGGTGGAGATCACCCCAGAGAATGGGAGAAGCCAGAGAGAGCACCCCCACTGGGGCCCTGTGATAAATCAGGGTCAGACAGAGTGAATATTGAAGAGACAGGAAGGTCAGGGGGTAGGAAGTGGGCCAAATGACAGCATCTTGCATTTAGGGATGAGAAATGAAGATGTGAAGGATGTTGGCCCTGGCTGTGGGATGTTCTGATAAAAAAAAAAAAAAGAAAGAAAGAAAGAAAGAAACTCCCTTAAAAACAGTTCCCAGCACAGGGAAAAGAGAATGGAAGCAATGGACCCCGAGCAGCCAGAAAATGCTGACAGAAAAGACAAGGAGACGACAATCAGGCTTTGTGGCTGGTGGCTTCCAAGCGGCGAGTGGCACCCCAGAGTCCTGGAGAAGACAGCAAGCAGAATGTCTGCATGGAAGGAGGAAACAAAACTGAGCCGGGAGATTCAGAGTCACAAGCAAGGAGCGAAGTTCTGCTTGGGCCTAAATGCTGCCTGTGGTATTGCACCCTTGTCTGGGAGCACTTTAGGATGCACTCATTCCTCCCTGCTCCTGACTGTGGATGCGATGCTCCCGGCCCTGTTCCCCTGACTTCCCCACAGTGACAGACCACAGCCAGGCACTAGAACCCGCACACTGACATAAACCACTTCTCCTGTCGTTTGTTTTTTGTTCAGGTGTTCTATCACGGCAACAGAAAGGGAACTAAGGCAGACACGGGATTGCGGGTCCGAGAAGACGTCTCCACAATGCCCAGTGACGTGCAGACGCATGCTGTTTGAGGAACACCAGTCTAAACTGGTGATGCCCACTGAGTGCTCCAAGCCAGGCCAGCAGCACCAGAATCTTTGAGATTCTGAGAAAACTCACACATACATTCCTGGCATTAACCCCAACGTTAAAAGTCCCACCCTAGCAAGTGTGGCTGGGGCTCAGACCCCTGTGTTTGCACATATTCTGGGTAATGCCAGTGGCTTCTGGTGAACCCACCAACTAAGGCTCTATGACTCTGCCCTGAAAAATATTTTGCTCATTTTGTTAAGTATATTTTTTAATTCTGATTTTCCCTCCTTTAAGGGCTCTATTTCAAAGAGAAATCTTTGCCAACACGCTGAATGTGGCGAACATTCAGAAGTCGAGCAGTCTTAGATCGCCCCCTGCTGGTTTCCTAGATGCATTCACATACCCAGCAAAGACTACCTGCTCTTACGGAAACCATCAGCAGTGGATGAGATAGGAGAGGAGGACCAGAGGAAGGGATGAGAGAAGCTAAATAAGTCTTGTCAGCAGGGGGAACGGTACCACCGACAATTCTGGGACCACGGTGACAGCCACTTAAACATTACATTGAAGAATGTCTTTGGAGGGATTGGAGTCTCCTGGTTTTACTGGCTTGAATTGAGCCATATTGAAATAAACCCTGTAGCTCTATTCCCTCACGTCGGTGAGCATGCACCTGCAGAATCAAGCCTGGTTCTACACGGGGCACACAAGCTAGGTGGCTGCCAAAAGCTGAGCACTGGGAGCTGAGTGGACACCGAGCTTGGTTTGGGAGGACAGAGCTTGGTGGATGGACAGTGGCCACCGCTTCACAATCTCCATGCAGAGAACTGTAAGCTGAACAATTAGAAATTAGGCACGGCCAGTCGCTGGATACATGTGCCACAGTGACCCACTTAGAAAAGGATGATTTTTAAAAGGGGTTTTGTATCCTAAAAATCTCCCCCACTTCTTCTATTCAAAACTTAGATCATTCTTTTGCACTGTTGTTTAATATGTAGACTGTACCACTAGAAAGAATGTTTACTTTAAGCTTTACATTAAAGATGTTTCCATACTTTATTTTTAAAAGGTGAAAAAACCTGGGATACAGAGTTAATAAAATGTAACTAATAATAAAAAAACTTTTAAAATAAAAAAAAAGGTGAAAAACATTCAATGTGGGAATACAGGAGCTATGCTACCAATTTGTGCCCAACTTGAACAGCCACATCTTTGTTCCTAGCTGGCATGAGCTGCCTTCCTCGTTAGGAAAAATCTTGGTTTCACATATTCATATATATATATGCATATATATTAGACTTATTTATTTACTTTATTTTTAATTATGTGCATGTGTGTGAACACGCCAGGTATGTGTGGGTGCTATAAAGGCCAAAAGATGGAGTCAGATTCCCTAGAACAGGAGGTACGGGCAGTTGTGAGCTGCCTGAGTGGGCTTCAGGGGACTGAGGTCCCTGAAGAGCAGAACAAGCTCCTAACCACTGAGCTGTCTTGGTTTCTAAGCCCTGCTCCCGGGGCCGTCACAAGCAAATCCCACACACGGAATGGCCGTGGACAATGTTTTTCCTGACAGTTCTGGAGGCCAAAATGTTTCCTCCAGAGGTCCTGGGGAGATCCTTCCTTGCCTCTCCCAGCATCCTTGGCCGCCCATGTTTCCGCATTGTCTCTACTCTGTGTGTGTCTACGTCCAAGTTTTCTCCGCAGAGGAGGACACCTGCCATGTTAGACAAGGGCACAGCCGACTCCAGGATGGCTCCTCGTAACCAACTGTATCAGTAACAGCTGTGTTCAAATAAAGACATATTTAAGGCACACAGGGTTATTAACACACTAAGATGGCATCATTATCTTCTAGGTGACAACATTCAACCCACGGCACCACACCCATGCAGTTCATCCTGGTCTCGGTGTCCAGCACAGCCCCGGCAGCACTGGGTACCGACAACCTGCTCTTTCCTTCAGGACAGCCTTCCCTTTGCCTCTCTGCTGCAGCTCTGCCTTCTGTGGGTCCCTCTTATCCGACCAACTCTCTAGACTCTGTCATTGTTAGCTTTTGATTGTCAACTTGACCACAGCCTTCGGTCATCTGAAAGGGGTGTGGGCGGGGTGGGGGAGAGCCGCAAATGAGAAACTGCCCAGGTTAGACTGGCCCATGGGCATGTCTGTCACGATTATTAATTGATGTAGGAGCAGCCAGCCCACTGTGGGCGGCACCATTCCCTGGGCAGGCGGTCCTAGGTTGTGTAAGAAAGGTGGCTAAGCGTGAGTCTGAGCGCGAGCCACAGAGCAAGCCAGCAAACAGTGTTCCTTCATGCTTCTTGCTCTCCCTTCCTTCCATGGCAGATTATGACCTGGAAATAAATGTAAGCCATATAAACCCTCCCCACCCTCCCCGCATGTTGTTTTTGGTGACTATTTTATCGCAGCAACAGGGAGGAACTAAAGACCCCATCCTTTCCACTCCAGAGGAGTTCAGTCTCACAGCTTCCACACCATCATCCTGACAGACGCCATGGCCCTATGACCGCCATCTCTTCTATCTCCTCGGCTCATCCCAGTGGCCACGGAGTAGCTCTGGCTACGAGCTGAGTGGAGCCATCTGATCCCCCTCTTCAGATTTCCTGCACCGAGTGTCAATCCTGGATCACATTCTGGCTCCGGTCCTCCCGTGTCCATTTAGCACAGGGGTCTGAGCCCCACCCACACTTGCTGGTGCTAATGCATGCACAAGAAGGTGGTTTTTCCTGGGAGCCTGCAAGATTCTGATGCTCACGGCGAGTGGGCACCACCAGTTTAGACTGGCGTTCCTTAAACGGCGTGCACCTGCACGTCACTGGGCATTGCGGAGATGTCTACTCGGACCTGCAACCCCATGTCTGTTTTCATTTCATTTCTGTTGCTGTGAGAGAGCACCTGAACTAAAAGAAAATGACAGAAGTGGTTTATGCCAGTTCCTCACACGCCTGGACTGTGCCCGCTTCCGCATCACCAGGCATGCCATCCCCGGGGCTGCTCAACTGCTACCACAACATAACACAGTGCCCTGGGGTGGCTTCAACAGTGACTGTGTAACTTTACTGACTGGCTGTCCACAGCAAGTTTGCTGACCCCTGGCATAGGAGAGGCTCTCCTTTCAAGACCCTATGGTGTCACCTTGTAACTGGCTGCATGGCATCAAGTCCGGCTTGTTGTTCGCACTTTCCCTTCTCAGAAACACTTGCTCCTCTCCCCTTCTGTCCTGACCAGAGCCTTCCCTGAGCCTGGCTAGTGGTCTCTCCTCCCTGACTCACTAGGCTCACCTCACCTCCCACTATCTCCTTCCCAACCTAAACTTGCCTTTTGTGCCCGGTGTGCACACACTCACTCTTTACCCACAACACTGGCTGCCACTTCTCCACTAAACCCCTGCTGCCACGGAGTAACAAGTCCAGTGAGCCGGGCTCCACCTGAGAGCAGGTAAGGGATTTAAGAGCTCAAGGCTCCGTCTGCAAGCAAGCCTGTCCTTTGGTTTCTGGGAAAACCACACTTTCCCTTTTCTGTCTTGCTTTCTAATTATTCTCTGGCATGTTCATTTCACCAAGTGAGTGAACTCTGAGCATCTGAGATGCCATCTGGGGCCTGCTGCTCCCAAGCACACATCCTAGTACAAGGAGGGCTCTCCGTCGACATCAGCTAAAAGAAAGTCCACGTCAGTGTAGATCGAAAACCTTTCGATTCTAGTTCCCTGTGGCAGCCTCCCTATATCTCAACTGAGTCTGCTACTACTGCCGAGTCTGATGGAGACTCCCTCTTGGTCTGACTTTTCTCTGGGTCTTCCTGCATTGTGGTATGTCTGCTGAATGCTGAACACCCTGCCTAAAAAGGCAGAGCACACATCTGAGGCTCTGGATGATGCTCCTTTCCTCCAGGAAGGCCTTGGCTTTCCTTTTGGCAGGCAGGTGACCTAGAGACATCGCCCAAGCCTAAGTTGTCTCATTCCTTGACATGGAACTGATTCAGACCAGGACTGTAACACCTGAGAGGGAACCCCTTACTCCCAAACTCTCTAGAGTCCTGGCCTTCTGGAGTCCTAGCCACACTGAGTATTGACCAGGCAGGTTTCTTCCATTCCTGTCTCTAGGCCTGTGAGCCTGGCAAGAGCTCTGTTCACATGCTCAGAGCCATCATAGCAAAGGAGCTCAGTACCAGAAAGAGCCCCAGCAGGTCCTCCCTTGACTAGGAAGTGGGAGTCTGCAGACCTGGGTTCTGTTTGTGCGGCCCCAGACGAGTCTATGACCCTGGCCTTGTCTCTCAAGGCTTCCTCGGTATTTCCTGGGAAAACCATCTGGAAAAAGAATTTTCTGGAGTTTTTCTTGCTCCAGTAGGTCTCACAGCGGCTACTGTCCCTGCCAACTCTCCCCTTAAGTAATCCCAGCTATAATCTGAGGCTCAGCCAACGCCAACCCGCAGACTGGTTACAACTTGGCATTTCCACAATGACATTTTAACGTGGGCACAAACTATAGCAGCCTAGACTTCGATTTACGGAGCTTCTGACCCTCTGCAAGTGTGCCCACTTGTGCTGAAGGTGATGGGCCGACAGGCAAAACCAACAAGGACCCACTCAGCACTCAGGTTGTAACTGGAAGGGAAAAGCCCAACCCAGGCATCGTGTGGCACCTCCACGCCAAATGTACAATACACGGGTGTGGGGAAGGCAGGGTCAGAGCAGGCCTGAGTCACAGCATGAAGAGGTCTTTTAAGAGAAGAACGCCGGCTGGGTGTGCAGAGGCACTTAGAGTAGCAGAGGGTTCACAGCCAGCTCTGGTGCTGCGGAAAACGCAGTCTGTGCTTTCTTCAGTAGATGAGAGTATCAGCAGATGCAAATGTTCTGGTTGTTTTTTATGAAGGGCAGAGAAACCAATGGATGAAGGACGGGCTAAATCAGAGCCCTGCTTTTTTATGTGCAGAGAAGATCCAAGGTGGCCATCACCACAGAGAAGACCCACATCTTACATCATCACTTACATTAAGACCTGAGATGTCACATCCTCGATCACAGGGGAGACCTGAAGTATCCTTCCTCCCTCACAAGGAAGTCCTGAGACGTCACGTCCTCACTCATAGACGTCACATCCTTACTGCCAGAGAAGACTGACGGTGTCAAGTCATCACTGAAGAGTGCTCTTCTGTACACACTGGCGAGCTCCAGCTGCAGTTTCTGTCTCCAGTTTCTGTATACCCAACCCCCACACTCCCCTGACCTGTAACTCTTTTCTCTAATCTGAACAGCCTGGCTGCTAACGCCTCTTGTGTAGTGTCTCTCCTTCCTTTCAGCACATGGACCTACCATAAACCCATCCAAGGGCTGTGTACCCAGGCTACTGGTGCGTGCTGCAGCAACACGGTGGCCAGAAGTGACTCAACTATGTCAGTCTTCACTTCTTCTAAGTGACCCCAGCTGTCACACAAAGGCCCTGCTCAACTCTCTGCAGGGGAATCAAGGACACAAAGGAGACAAAGACGTACATGATGCCTATCAACGAAGAGCTAACATTCAAAGAGCACCCACTTCTTATCTGCTCCTCAAAGATGTCTGGGCAGTCAGTGCTGAGGTTCCTCCTGTGTGGCTGACCTCACACCCTTGCGTGGCTGCGGCTGGCACAGCCTCCGCTTCCCTGTCTACAGAGCAAGCACGTGGGCGGGACACTGTTTCCTTACCTTGTGCAGCCACAGAGGGAGGTTTCCAGACGCACTCTGCAGGGAGCTCTTCTGCTGCACAGCTGCCCAGCAGTACGAATCCACAAAGGCAGCCTGTCGCCAGGAGAAAGAACTTGGCGAGAAGCAGCTTATCTGGGTACCTGGGAAGCAAAGCGGAGAGTTCCAAATGAATGAAGCACAGGGCCTGCATCCCTTCTCCTTCTCCCCCCTCCCCCCCATCCCCACTGACTCAGGATCTTAAGTGTTGTCCATGTCAAAGCTTCCTAAACTGTACCACAACATCCTGCACCAAATGAACACAGGCATCAAAAAAATCTTGACAGCAGAAAGTTTCTGGATATACAATAACCAAAACTTCAAACTCAAATGTATAATTAATCCAAGGTTTTCTGGGAGCACTCATCCACGTCGAACTGCACAAGTTCATGGCAGCCTGGGTTCTGAACACACAGCGTACACTTAGCATCACACAACACCCTGAATACTGCCTGTAGCATCTCAGCTCACAGCCAAGAAAGACTACTGTATGCTATTGCACTAGCTTGTTTTTGTCAACCTGACACAGGCTAGAGATATGTAAGAAAAGCCAGTGGAATTATTCTATCAGACTGGCCTGTTGCATACCTGTGGGACATTTTCCTAATGATACAGAAAGACCCAGCCCATAGTGGGAGGTCTCACCCCTTGGGCAGGGGAGCTTGGGTTGTATGTGAAAGGTAACTGAGCAAGGCAGGAGCAAGCCAGTAAGAATTCCTCCATGGCCTCTGCCTCAGTTCCTGCTTCCAGGCTCCTGCTCTAACTTCTGTCAGTGACAGACTGTGACATGGAAGTATAAATAAAATGAACCCCTCCCTTCACGTTGCTTTTGGTCATGTTTATCACCATTATACAAGGCAATCCGGGAGAGTAATGAACTGCAGTGTTTCAACTGTGCATACAAGGTTTTCTACTTTCATGCGAGCATAAATGGCTATATCGCAGAAAACAGAGACTAAGTACCGTCCTAATTACACAGGGACCAAATCCGGACATCTTTGGGTTGAATTAAGGCAGCAAGCACGCCCATCCCATTAGTATGTAATTCGCAGCTGTCTTTAATAAGCGGTAAAATTATATATACACAAGAATGGTGTTAAATAAATGTATAATACACCTATATTATATACCCACACACCTGGATTCTCGTAACAGCCGTGAGTGGAAAACATTTAAGAAGTTGGATCTAGACTGTGGAGGACCAGGGCAGAGGAAGGGAAGACAGTGAAGAAAGATATACACCAGCACATACTAAAACTGAGCACTGTGGGGTACCTCTGGCTGACCCTGGCCCTGAAGCAGCTTGGACTCCACCGGGAGAAGATTCTAGAAAGAAGTGAAGCTACCATAAAAACAACAGGGAACAGCAAAAGAACCGGTCAGCATGAGCAGAAACGCTGAGTTTAGGAGGCTGAAGGAGAAGGGGTGTCCCATGGGTGGGAGGAGTAAAAGAGCAATTCAGTGCAGGTGCTCACAGTACACACACAGGTGCACACACAGGTGCACAAGTGCATGTGTACATGCAGAGGCCAGAGGTCAACCTTAAATATTCCTCTTCCCATTATTTCTTGATAGAAAGTCCTTCAATAGAACTGGGGTTCATAAACTGGACTAGGATACTAGCCAGAAAGCCCCAGGATCTTCTGGCCTCTATATCCCCAACACACATGTACCCTGGCCTTTTATGTAGATTCTGAGAATCAAAGCCAGATTAGGCAGCAAGCACTTTACCCAGTGAGAGCTTTCTCCTCAGCCCTCAGGAAAAAGGACTTTTTTTTTTTTTTTTTGGTCCCAAGAAAGAGAGGTCTGAAAGAACAATGACCATACATGACTAATGGGCAAAGCAGTAATTTTCCATTTCCTCTAAAGAAAAGGGAAAAAAAAGTGGCATAAACCAAAGGGTTACCTAAATGGTTTAGATTTAGAAGGCTAATGCCCAAGCCTATAAGCCTCCCAACAGAAGATGGAGTTGCACGGGATGAGGACAGAAGACCTGAGCCCTACTTAGGGGTCTGTTGTAAACACGTCCCTCTGGAAAGGGACTGGAGGATGTGACTTCTTCACAGCAAAGTGAGAATTGCATCACCCTGCATACACGGGTGTTTTGTGTGCTGGACCTCTCGGTAGTCACTCAACTCGTGTGGCCTTGGGGTCCAGCAGGGCTGTGCCCCTTGTCCTCATCATGTGTTTATTGGGTTGGGGATGTGTCATAGGCACAGGAGCGAGCTGCTGCTCGGTCCCCTTGCCCCCCCCCCCTTTTCTGGTCCCCCTACAGATGAGGCATGCTCTCTCCCACATCCCACGAAGCGTGAGAAGGGCCTAGTGCCTGGGCTCTGTTGCTGTATTTAAACGTCACCCTGCCACTCACTTGGGTGACTCATTGCTGGTAAACCACTTAACCTTCCAAAGCCTGGGTCTCTAATGGGGATGGCATTTACATCAACACTGCACATTGTTGTATGGACAAGAGAGGGAGGCGGCAAAGCAGTTACAGGAGTGCCTGGTTCTCACTGGTTGCTCTGTGAGTGCCAGGAAGCAATGAGCTGACTCTTCCAACATTGCTTTACAGACTAAAGCACACCCATCATTGTCTCTGGTACTCTATGGAAAGGGGGCAGAGACAGTGAGGTGCACCTCTCTATGCCCTAGAATGTAAGAGGCCTCCAAGGGCCACCTTGCCCTGGGGAGTAGATTGTCTATACACTTGTATTAAGAAAAGAAAGCAGTCTGTGGTGTCAGGAGGGTAGACTTTGGAGGTGGTGGTGGGTGCATGGTAAAAGCCCTGGGCACCCTTTCTTCCTCAGCAGGTGACTTGACCCCCAGGCATCAAGAAAGAACTTCACAGTGAGGCTTGGGAGAGATCATCCTGAAGTCACCAGCCACTGTGAAGCATCTTATAAGAGAAACAGATCTTGCCATCTGTGAGGGCATTAAGTATGAGTCGGAGTGGGTAAGACATTTCTAGGTGCCCCTGGCCCCTTTATCCCGTTAAACTCAAGATATTGCATTTTATAAAACATAGAATCAGGGTGCATGGGGCTCCTTGCACTCTTCCTGCCTCAGTGGGACCCTCCCAACAACTTCACATCACTACCCACCAAGGCTAAGTGTGCAGCTTTAATGGACAAGTGGGGTGAGTGGGCGCCAGGTTCTCTTAAATCTGCTGGTAAGTTCCGTGCTTGGGAACATCTGTGCAAATACTCATGAAAATAACAGTGCTGTTAAAAGTCCACAGAGGCCTGCCTAGCTCAGAACATATCCTCAGAACACTCATCTCCAGTATTTATGAACATTCTCCCTCAAGCAAACTACCTCGAGCTTTATCTTGGGGCTTGGGGACCTTTCCCAGGCAGCAGCAGAAACTCTTGAAGAAGAAACACATCTAGACGTTTTATAGCGAACATTTTTCAAAAGAGAAAGGAGAAAGCTGCAAGCTGGAGACTGAGTACATGCCGAGGTCCTAAGGAAAGAGAGACGACAGCAGGCAACTGGCACTCGCTGGACACCACCAGTTCCTTCAGCTGTCACCTACTCTAAGGCTCAGTCGTATGGGGAGAAAGAGCCACTTTACCTTAACCCTGGAGGGAACTAAAGCTTAAAGTGGTCCCACCATCTTTGACCATCCTTGCCCCTGGACTCCGTTACCTCGGCAACCGGCCTCTAAAGGAGTCCTCCACTAGGGGCTGTTAGGATAGCATGGCCTCAGCAGGTGGTTCCTCCAAGTGGTCAGAAGCAGAAGGCTTTCAGGCAAGGGTTGAAGACATTCCAGCAAATGAAACAGATCAAGGCCCCAGTGTTTGGTGTTTTCTGCCTAGCAACCGGAAAGTAACTCGAAGAAGCCCAAAGCAAAGCTGTGTGACACAGGACTGAGTAAAGAGAGAAACAGCACTGGACGGGCACCCAGCATACAGCCTACATCTCTCCCCTGGTGATGGTCTGACATCAGGGTGGTCAGCCATTGCTGTGGGCTTAGAGGCTTGGGACCTGGGTACTTGGCAAAAGGGCCCCACAAGACTCTCGGGCTCCCCAGCCCTGTGTCAGCTGAAGGAGAGCAATGTAGTCTCGTGGGCGTGGCAGTAGTGTTGTGTGCACCGCTCTGCACAGTGTGCATGTTGGGATCTGAATAGAAAATGTTCCTACAGGCTCACATCCCTAGAGCTCAAGGCAAAGGAGTATGAAAGATTTTTTTTTAAAGGACTGAATTATTTAAAGTGTTGTCATCTAAGATAAACTACCTCAGAGTCAAAGAATCATTTAGTTATCTGTATCACCGCCGTGCAGGACTTTAAAGCGCAAAGGGTATGTTGCTGTATTGATCTCATCCCTTTTTTTAATTCAACGCTTCATTTTGATTTTTTTTTCCAGACCTACAGAAAAGTTTCAAGAACATGTCAGGGGCATCCCATTCCATGCCAGGATTTAAGCACTGCAGCCCTCGGCCCTCAAGCCCTCTCTCCGCATCTGTGCAGCATGTGCATTCTCTTGTGGCTGAGCCACTTGGTAGCTGCAGATCTCGATCCCTTTTGTCAGTACTGCGCATCTTCTAAGAACAAGGGCTTTTTCCTAACCCGCCGCAGTCACCAAGTTAAAGTGTAGCAGCACGAACTTGATGCAGTATGCTATCTGTACAAATGTTAGCTTTAACTACCAAGCTGGTACACGGAGGCAGGGACTGCCCAGATCAGATTAGCCTGTCTGGGAGCGGAGCTGTCTCATTAATGACGTAGGAGGGCCCAGTCCACTGAGGTAGTACCCCTCCCTGAATGTGTGGTCCTGGGCTGTGTAAAGAAGCTAGCCAAGTGTGGGTCTGGGAGCAAGCTAGTGAGCACTGTCAGAAGGTTTCTTCCCTTAGTACGTAACGTGGGTTCCTGCCCTGACGTTCCTTAGGGACAACTATGACCTGTGAGCTGAAATAAACCCATCCCTCTCCTAAGCTGCTTCTGGCCAGCCAATGCTTTATCACAGCAACCAAATGAAACTAAGACAGCCTGGAACTAGAAGTGTTTCAGAACATGTGCATAGAATTTACCAGCTAAGCTCCAAAAATCAGAATTCAGAAATACTCCAAAATCCAAACTTTCCAAACATAATGTTGACGCTCAGAAGTTTCAGATTTTAGAGCCTTTTGTATTGCAGGTTATCAAATTAAGGTCAATCAACCCGTTTTCAGATTTCCTAAATTACTGTTTACAGCAACAACTTGCTTTTTCTCTAATCAGGACCACATGCTACATTTAGCTGTCATGCTACCTGATCCCGGGATGGTCCCCAGCCTGTCTGTCACCCAGCTAAGCCCAGGCTCTCCATCCAATGCCATGCCCACCTTGATTTGTGCTTGTCTGTTTTTCTATGTTTGGGACTTCCGCAGCTGGAGTAGATCACAGGGAAGGGCGGGGCTTTTTCCTTAGGATGCCAGTTTGAGAAGCACACAATGACAGCTTCTTGTTAATTGGTGATGTCACCTATGTTCTCATACTGGGTGCTACCTAGCTCTCACTATTGCAGAAGTGACCTCTCCCCTGTGAAATGCAAAGGGATCTGGGGGAGAACCATGGAGACTAAACATTGCATCATGTACACACCATACGCCTTTTCGCCTTGCTTCATTCATTACTCTGACTTGGAAACACAGATCACTCACACTCCAGGGAGCAGGGAAAAGTCACATATGAACAAGTGTATCTCCCATATCACACCGGCTTCACCCCTGCCTCCCCGAGTACAACTGTGATGGCTTGAGTCTAAAACATTCCCATAGATTCATTTTAAATACTTACGCCCCAGCTGATGCTATTTGGGGTGGTAGTAGAATGGGGGGGGGGTTTAAATAGTAGAAATAAGCCACGAGGGTCAGGCTTCTGGAGGTTATCGCCAAGGTCTCTAGTCTAATCCAAGCCACTCTTTGTTTCCTTGTCTACCAGAGGGTAAACAGCCACAACCATAGGTTCCCACAACAGACTAAACCTCCTTTGCACTGGTGGACTGAGATCCCTCTGGAACCATGAGCCATGACAAATCTTTCATCCTTTAAGTCATTTCTGTCAGGTAGTTTGGTCACAGTAATATAACAGTAACTGGTCCACACTGCATCCAATAAAGAAACCTGTGAGTTGCTGCCATCATTTCTTCCGTACAGGTGAGGCTGAGAGCATTTAGATGAGCCATTCGCTACCTGGCTGGGTCATGATTCAAGCCTGAGTGTGTGGTTATATACATACTCTCTCCCAACACCTCAGCATCCTGAGAATATGTAACCAACAACTGGAGAGGAGAACAAAACAGACAGACCCGGAGCTGGATCGTGCCTGTATGATTAGACCCCATTAGAATGCAAGGTTAGCTAATATACATGAACACACAAGACGGCCAGAATCAACGACCCAGAAATCCAATTGTGAGCTGAGACCCAAGTTCATAAAAACTGTGTCATTTAATCCATACAGGTAGGCTGGGCCAACGGCTCCGTGGTTGAAAATATCCGCTGAGCAAGCGTGAGGACCTGGGTTCCAAGTCCCAACATCCACATAAAAAGCTGGGCAGGATCGCTTGTGGGCCTATAACCCCGTACTAGGGGGACAGACGGAGGATTGCTAGGGCTTGCCTGACTCCAGGGAATAAGGAAGAGGGTGAGAGAGCTTGCCCAATCTCAAGGGAATAAGGAAGTGATAGAGCAGAACACCTCATGTTCTCTCTTCATGTGTACTCACGTATGCACAAACCACCCCCCCACACACATGCCAGAGCCAACAATATTTGTGGCTAGCAGCTGGCACACACAGATCTTATCCAAGCTCCTAGGCCTCTCTGTATTTAGAGCCAGAAAGGTGAAGGGAAGCATTTGCCTGGCGCCTACTTCACAGGAGTAGAAACTGGTCTGAACGTCACAACAGAAACAGGACATATGAGGACCAGGCAGTAAATCCTTGCACAACGCAGACTGGCCAAGCATCCAGTAGGGAAATGTGTTGGCCCTGGGCTTTGCATTTTTAGAGGGTAGTCAGAGAAGCTGGCACAGACCCATAGTGGGCACAGGAAGTGGACACTGTAAAAGGGAGATGGGGGAAATTTAAAGCTTAAGAATAATGTTGAAGAAACAGATGCTGTAAAGCCAGGGACAACTTTAGTACATGCCTTTAAGAACTGGCTGTTAGAATGGCAGTCGGGAACACAGGCTTGATTTACCGGAAGCATTCTAGAAGTCCACTAAATGTGGCCATGGGGATGTTTAGCATACAGGAAAAAATCAGGTTAGGTCCTCCCTGAAGAGAGATTCTAGAATCACTTCTCTTTACTGTTGCTTTAAAAACAAACAAACAAACAAACAAACACAAAACAATTATATTCAATAGGCACTGAGTTTCCTTTTACTTCCTATCAAGTTATATAACCTAACATTTCTCATTTATAAAGTTTCATAAATTTTCTAGAGGCATGAAAGTTGTCCAGTACAGGGCTATTCACACAGTGGGCTCAGTCAGTAATTACCTTACAAGGACCTGAGTTTGATCCCCCAGAACACTTAGATGGTAGTCTGTGCTTGTACCCCAGTGCTAGGAAGGCAGAGACAGGAGGAGCCACGGGCGCACTGGCCAGCCAGCTCAGCCCACTTGTCCAGTTCTAGGCCAGTGAGAGAACCCTCCTCACTCTCTCACACACACAAAAGAAAGAAAGAGAGAAGGAACGAGCAGCTAGGGTTTTTCTGTCAGCCAGCATGCTTCTTGAGTCGCATGCCGTATTTTCTTCAGGGCACATATGATTAATTCCTCTGTTTAACTAATTACTCATAGGTTTTACCTTCTAAAATCTGCAACAAATCCACCACCATGAAGGTGGTCCTTGAGAAATGTGGACCTTACACTTAAAAATGCCCCAGCCCAATGCAAGATTCATCTCCCTGAAAGATGAGGTCTTAAACGCTGGCTTTTACAATTCCTGATACAAAGAAACCCTTCTGTGGAGAAGCCCTCGAACATCTCCACTCCACACTGGGGGAGAAAAAAAAAAACGATTATGACCATGACAAAGTAAAAAGAACCTACAATGACTGTCACCATTATGAGGGGAGTGTCACGAGACTCCTATAAACCCAAGGACACAGATCACATGGGTTTCACTGGGCAGATCCAGACACTCAAACGGCAAGTGCTGTTCTCAAGGAGTTGTGATACAGAAAAGGGACTCAAGCTTTGTATCCAAATGAGATGTTACCTACCACAAGATCTTATGCCAACACTATACAAGCCAGGGCCTGGGGTTCCGGCCTTTCGAGGCCTGCGTCTTCATGAGCTATCTGAGCACAGCTGCCTCTCAGCAGGCAGCACAGGTCATATATACCAAAACTGAGAACAGCAACGAGAAAAATGATGAACAGCCAAGTACCCCTGCACTACGCAACAACAGTTCTCCCTGGGACAGACTGGGGAAGGCCTCTCCTAACTAACACCAGTGTCCTCAGGAGAGGTGCCTTCCGGTCACACTAGACCCACCCAGATGTTTCTTGCTGTGGGGAACAAATACCTTAAGTGTGTTCCTATTGATTTTCTGCTCTCCCAGTCACTCCAGTGTGTGCACTGGGAGCAGACGGAGTTTTCCAGAGAGGAATGAAGCCTTAGGAGGGGGAAGAAGGTTGGGAGGAACAGTCCTTGAACTCTCTTCCGTCCAAGGCCACAGGAGGGAAGAACGGCGGCCAGCGGCCAGTCCTTACCACCCAGTCACATCTCAGCAGAGCCAGGGAGCCCGCTGACCGCCTGAGTCTGAGTGGGAACCCGAGGGAAGTGGCAGCTTGTGGCGGCTCACAGTTCTCCGTCCCTTCGGAGTGGGTGACTACCAGGCCAGTGCCAGGCTTCTGTCCTTGCCTCTTGGTTCTAGCATTGAACAGGTGCTACCTTCTGGGGCGGTCAGAGGGGGAGGAGGGTCAGCCTCCCAGCCAGAGCACAGCCTAGGAGAAGCCAATTAGACCAAGTATGAAGTAGATGTTAATACTTAAAGGAAATCTTTCAAAGCCATTTATTTCCTGATAAATTGTGTATAGTAGTTTTACAACTACAGACACTAATGTGTCAGCTGACTAAATGTAAAAAGGAAGTAGGGCTCAGAAGTGAAAGCTCCCCCCCCCCCATACTTTTAGCTTAAAAAAAAAATCTGCTGGGCAGTGGTGGCACAGGCCATTAATCCCAGCACTGAGGAGGCAGAAACAGGCATATCTCTGAGTTTGAGCCCAGCCTGGTCCACAGAGTGTGTTCTGGGACAGCCAAGGCTACATAGAAAAACCCTGTCTCAAAAAAACAAATCCTGAACAAACAAAAAAGTTGAAGCAAAAAAGTTGATCTTCTCATAAGAGAGACATAGGCAAGAGGATAATGAACTTGAGACTGACCCAGGCTACATAAAACTGTCTTAAAAATGCCAGAAAAGAGTTGGGTGTGGTGGCGCATGTCTGTATTCCCAGTACTTGGGAAGGCAGAGGTGGGCAGATCTCTGCACATTGGAAGCCAGCCTGGTCTACAGAGTAAGTCCAAGACAGCCAAGGCTACAGAGAGAAACCTGTCTCAATCAATCAATCAATCAATGAGCCCTTAACCTGCTGATAGGAACATGGATTCTGAAGGGCTCCAGAAGTACCCCCAACTGCTCTCCAAGCATGGCCTGGCAACCTTGGAAGGGAACAGGGACCCTTTCCAGAAGGAGACCATGATGTTTATTTGCACTAACACCACACTGCTGTCTGCCTCTCTAATCTAGCTTCTTGTAAGTGTAGAGGAGTTTCCCAGAGGCTTGTGACAGAAGAGGGTTGAATGACAGCAGATAGGAGCTGTCATTCTGGACAGAGTTCTACTAGGAGTTTATACAAATGGAAAACAATGCCACCCAAGCTTCTGAAGTTACTTTTTAGTAAAAATGTATTACATACCACACATACTAACAGGCAAAGATCTTAATATTATTTAAGATGAATACTTCTTAAATTCCAAAGTTTTAATGTCTTTTAAAATGGCAACAGGTATAAATCATAAACAAAAGCTTTTCTGAGATCCCAACAAAATCCTCAGTGTTAAGCGTGCATGAGACCAGAGACTGAGAGCCACTGCTCCAGAGAAATGCTTGCACAAGAGCAGCACATGCAAGCTTGCCCTGAGCTGATGCATCACGACACAGCAGCTAAACAATCGAGGAGCAGTCACCCTGAGAAAGCTCTACCCTGCTTAATAAGAACAGGGGTCCAGGGGCGTGACTCAGTGGGTGAAGGCATTCGCTGCACAAGCCTGAGGACACAAGCTGCATAGGGAGAGACTGGCGATCGAGACAGGAAAAACTGCCTGGATGCAGCCTAGAACAGGAAGAGCCTGCTGAACAAGGTGCACACACACATACAAACACACATGCACACAGGCATGAGCATGAAAACATCCCCCAAAGCACACTACAGAAAAATGAACACTCTGCAACACAGTGCACATGAAATCTTTAATGTTTTATTATTTTGTGTGTATATTCATGTGTGGAGGGGTGTGTGTGCCGCTATAGGTGTGTGGAGCTCAGAGGACAAGTTGAGGGACTCAGTTCTCTCCTTTCACCACGCAGGTCCAGGGCACTGAACACTGGCTCTCAGGTTTGGCAGCTTCTTTACCCACTGAGCCGTCTTTCTGGCCATGTTTAAATGTTATAATAATGTTAAAATGTTTTTCCAACAAAAAGAAGTATACTACCCCATACAGTAGTTACCTCTGGCAAGGAGAATAAATTAGGGTACACACACACATACACACACACACACACAGGGGTTTAGTTTTCCAGTTATGGCTGGATCCTTAACAAACACACCCCCATACACACAGCCTACAGTTAACTGTACAGCCTTTGACAAACTACATTTAACCTGATTTGTGCAGCTATTTCCTCTGGGCTGAAACCTTTCCTGATGGAAGGAAATCAGGAGGCAAGGAAGACTCCGATGAAGTATCGCTGCAAGCTGAGCTGGTGCCGTAGGTACTGTTCCACTGCTGTGAAGAGACAGCATGGCCAAAGCAACTTTTATAAAGGAAAGCTTTTAATTGGGGTCTTTCTGACAATTTTAGAGGGTTAGTCCAGGATCATCATGGCAGGAGGCAGACAGAAAGAGAGTGACTGGGCCTAATGTGAGGTTTTGAAATCTCAAAGGCCACCCTAAGTGACACACCTCCTAATCCTTCCCAAACAGTTCCTCCAATGGGGGGGGGGGGCAAGGCGGGGTTGTTATTCACACAACTACAGGCCAGGAATGAAGCTTTTGCCCTCACCTCACCCTCACCTGCCCCTCCACCCTACTTCACTGCCTTGGCACACTGTGAAGAATGAATGTAAGCAGGTGGCAGGCATGCCAAGTGCATCAACTACCTAGCTTCAGCTTCTGCACTCATCTTCCCAAACCCCCTGATGCTGATATGATATACATCCAATTGATAAACCAGCATAAGCCCGCGAACAGGACAATCATTAAATCTACACAGAGAACAGTACAAAGAATCCTAAGACAGATCCACCTATCCAAAGATGACTCTAGGAAAATCACTGTATATCAATGGCCTTAGGGTTTCTATTGCCGTGATGAAACACCATGACCAAAACAATCTGGGAAGGAGAGGTTTTATATGGCTTACACTTCATCACTGTTCATCACTGAAAGAAATCAGGACAAGAACTCAAGCAAGGCAGGAAGCTGAAGGCAGGAGCTGATACAGAGGCCACGGAAGAGTGCTGCTTACTAGCTTGCTCCACATAGCCTGCTCAGCCTGCTTTCTTATAGAACCCAGGACCACCAGGCCAAGTGTTGCCCCGCCCAAAATGGGCCGGGCCTCCCCACATCAATCACTAATTAAGAAAATGTCCTATAGGCTTGCCCCAAGCCTGATTTTATGGAGACACTTTCTCAATTAAGGCTCCCTCCACTCCAATGATGTAATGTTAAGTTGGCATAAAACTAGCTAACCTTCCTAGTAAGTGACAGTGGGAGATAAGCAATAACAGTCTTGTTATCTTATTGAAAGAGCCACATGGTAAATGTGAAATAAAATTACTGAAGATGCTTAAATGGATGGTCACCTGCTATAAGGCTGAGATAGCATTCGAGTAATAATGGAGTTGAAGACATAAAATAGGTTTCTTTCTGTTTGGGTGGTTGCTTTTGAGACGGTTTCTCTGTGTTGCCTTGGCTGCCTTGGAACCAGGATCTGTAGACCAGGCTGGCCTTGAACTCACAGAGAATTGCCTGCCTCTGCCTCTTGAGTGCTGGGATTAAAGGTGTGTGCCACCACTGCCCAGCAATTGGTTTCCTTTTTAAAAGATTTCTACATTCCTTTATTTATCGATGAGTGTGTGAGGGGTTCTTGTGTACCCATACGGAAGTCAGAGTACAAAAGAAGAAAAATGCATCAACATGTTAAAACTTCCAAGCCTGGTAGCTGAATGTGCAGGCATCAAGTCTGGACAGGACCCACAGCATGTGTTCTTATACTTGGCTGAAATACAAACTTAGGAATGCAAAGTCATTCTGGGAGATGAGTTCATCCTTCTGGAAATTGATATTGTTCTCATCTTTCCCTTCGGTTCGAAGAGAAGGGGAAATTTTTCAGAGATAATTACAAGCAGAATGTATGCGTCAGAGCTGAACTTTGGAAAGAATTTTAGTGTGTGTAACAGGGGGCTGTTCAAACGACCTATGGCTTGAGTACACTATGCTACAGGGTATTATTCTGCCATGAGGAAGACAGTGAGGGCTGTCAAAATGGTTCAGTGGTAACGGCACTTCCACCCCAAGCCTAATGACTCAATCTGAAGCCCAGGACCAACCCACAAGTTGTTCTTTATCAACACACATGCACGTGGTGTAGCATGCACGTGCCCACACATGCACAGATACACAGACACATTAAATAAATGTACACAAACAAAGCAACAACAACAACAACAATAATAATATTATAATAAATAATAATATTTGTTTAAAAACCCAGGGAGATGACACTTGTGTTATGATCCCAAATGCACACTCTCCCAAATGTACCAAGTAGAGAGAACAGGTTACTAAGGCAGAGCTGCTGCCTGCTTAATACATACAATGTATACATGCGGGGTGCAGAGGAGGAGGGCAAAGTGCAGTGTCCACTACGGTTAGCTCTACACACAGTCACAGAGGACGACGAATTTACCACTCAGGCTTTACAAACATCGACCAGGTCAAATTTCAGTGCCAGAGGACCACTCTCTCGCCCTCCACCCCTCTTCCTGGCTCTCTGACTCTGAGTGTGACTTGAGGGTGTGCTGTTACAGGGAAGCTAAGTATTAGTCCACGCTTAGCTACACAGTATCAGTTATTTGTAGCAACTGAAGGGAGAGGTTTACTTGGCTCACTGTAGGATCCCTCCCCGAGGGGAGACATGGCAACAGACATCTCCACAGCAGAGGCAGCTAGCTACCCCCTATATCTCAGTGGACTGAAAATCAGACCGAAGAGACGGTAGAGCATAAACCTTAGGCCTTCCCTAAGATGTACCCAGCACACACCGCACAGATTGAGTGCTAGGCCAGGGAAGGGCTGGTAGAGAAGTTGGCACAGACTCCGCCTTCTCTATCCCCAGTGGCAGGATTACATTTCAACTGTCTTTTTCGCAGTGGAAGAAAGGTATCCAAACTAGCCACAGCAACTGCCCCACTGAGTTCTGAGTTCTTATGTTCAGTTCAACAATTTGTACTTGCCTGTCTAAACTCTTCAAAATGCGAGCAAGGACTTGGAATTGAGGAGCATCTTCCAGCAGCAACCTGCAGAGGGTCTGTGCATGTAACTGTCATCACCGTAGGGTCAGTTAGGACCAGTGAGCAGCCCCATCCCCAGGTGTCTGCAAAAGCTACCCAAACCACCTTAACCACAGCAGATTCTTCAGCTTCTCTAGACTACACCCCTCCTGAGAGAACCCACAATTCACTGGGAGAGCAAGACCCAGTGAGTGGGCAAGGTAGGGATTCCTCTGCTCTCTTCACACTGCAGGCATCACCAGCCCAGATGGCCTGTGTGAGCTGCTGCAGAGGCAGCAGGGGTTAGGGGCGACACAGAGCGGTGACTTTAATTAAGGCTTTCACGGACACTAGTTTATCAGTATAAACAGAAGAGAGGAAAGGTGATACAAGTAGCCAAGAACAAGTTCTAATTTTAATTAAATTAAATTAAACTTAAAAGTTCTAATTTTCTATCTGTCCTCCAATGCAGACTGCAAAGCGTGCAGACAGCATTCCTGCCCACCTCCACACGGATGGTCCGATCCACTCTAGAGGTGATTGTGTTGTTGGAGCTCTATTGGCCACACAAGTCTCACACCTCTCAGCTGTGCCTCACCCTGTCTCACACGCTGGGAATCCTTCCTCAAAGCTCACCAACACTGTTCCTGTGAGTGGCAGAAACCCCTCCGTCTCTCTCATCCGGCAGCAGCCTTATATGCACACCCTCTGCGCTACTCGGAGCCCAGCTTGTAAAATCTTGTTTTAAGGGTTTTCCACATCCAGCTGTTCCTCTGGGCCATCCCTGAAAGGCAGACTAGAAATCTTGCGTGTTTCTACACTCTGTTGCCAAGCACCGGCAGGTTGCATAACTGGCTCAATAAACACCTGATTGTGTCCAGGTCGGTCACCTTTCAGTCATTCAAATAATGTCTGTAAAGTGGCTTCGATGTACTTTGCCACAGGGATGGATCAAGAAGTACCTCAGGTGAGACAGCCATATGGACAGGCTACGTGACAAGAGTACTCCAGACCACAAGTGGGAAGGGTAGGACCAGGAGTAGGTCACACGGCCGTGCTTGGAGCTGTCAAGTCCTGGCTGTCCTCCCTGGCAGTGTGGTGGCCAAATTGCTTGCTTCATTTAAATGGCCCCACTACCCCTGCTTGTCTAATTTAAGGTTTCTATTGCTGCACTAAACAGCATGACCAAAAGCAACTTGGGGAAGAAAGGGGTTATCAATCATGTCACTGAGGGAAACTCATCAGGACAGGAACCCAGAGGCAGGAACTGAAGCAGAGGCCATGGAGAAGTGCTGCTTACTGGCTTGCCCCTCTTAGCTTTCTCTTACACCCCAGGACCACTCCACCCAGGGGTAGCACGATGCAGTGACCTGGGCCCTCCCACATCAATTATCAGTCTGATGGGGGCATTTTTCACTTGAGGTTCCCTCTTCCCAATAACTCTAGCTTGTGCAAATTTTCATAAAACTAGCCAGCACGCTGGGGTTATTATAATTTTTATTCTCATCTTTTCTTTTTCTTTTTCTTTTTGATTTGCCCTTGATGTCACACAGTTAAACTGCACAAAATCAATCACTGATCACAAACAGATCTCCTAGGACTTCTGTTGGGTTCATCCCACACACCTGTCTTCCCCTTGAAACTCTTGAGCCCTTCAGAAGACAAGGGAAACCACCTGAGAGTTCACCTAAGCACCAGCCAGCCTGGTCCTCAGAGTTCCCACTGCCTTATCCTGAAATCCTACTGGTGAAGGATGTCACAGGTTAGGAGACTAGGATCCAGCTGGGTGGCAAACTCCCACAGGCAGGCAGGGGACCACGCTTCAGCATCCTTTCCTATTCCCCACACTGCACAGCAGTGCTCACACATGGCAGAGGCAGAGCCTTGATGGCTGAGCCCACTTTCCATGGCCCCCAAGATGCCTGTTACACAGCACATCCACCTGTAGCCACACAAAAGACACAGGTGCCTCAGGAGCCCTTCTGGTCAGGAGGACTTCACAGTGATCATCTCCTTCCTCCCTGTTGGCACTCTGCTCACACCAGACGTCCAAGACTTGCTTCTTCAGCACAGAGACATTTCCTCCCGGGGTCTTGATGGCTGGCACTTGGTTCAGCCCACAGATACAAGTCAGAAACTATCATCAGGACCCAAACAACATTGTGGTTTTCCTTTCAGCAGAACTCTCCCTGCCCAAGAACCAGAAAAGCCAAAAGCTCATTCTGCACCATTACTTCAGCAACCTTCTGCTACACTGACCCGCCATGCCCTTTCCTAACCAAGCCTTACCTCAACTCCAGTATCCACCAGCCTGCTCATGCAGGTCCATATATACTCTTTATGTAAGTCCACTCTCTTCTCTGCGCAGCCTGTTAAAATCCAGGTACCAAGGAGCTTCCTATTGCTCACCCAACTCTCAGGACCCCTCATCTTCTTCCTCCATTCGTCCTTCATCCACACACAAGACCTCAACCGATGCAGGGCATTCACTTGCCCAGATCCCCCCTCCCTCCTCCTCCATCCATTACCTATGTGCTCTCACGGTTACTCACTGAATGCTGTTGTTGGCCAGTCTGTCCATCAATAGCCTCCCCTTCCCAAGTGAGTAAGCATGTGGCTTTCTGTGGTAATCTGACCCAGGCCCACATACCCTCAGCTCCTGGAGTGTCCAAGGAAGCCCACGCTCCTGGCTGGCACAGCACTTCTGGCCTCCCTCCAGGAAGCTTCCTTCCTGGAAGCATGTAACTGTCACCTCACAAGGTTGATAACAGTCTCACCTGGGCTTATCCACACTCCACCCACCCTGGCACAGGCATTCGGCAAGGTCCTCCCTCACCTGCAAACGCTGTTAATTACTTACCTGCAATTCACACACTCACTCAGGCTATCAAAGTCAGGACAGCCAGCAAATAAGACCACTCATTCTGCCTCATGGTCTCGCCCCAAACACTAGACTTCGGAATACCACATAACTAGTAAGACGAAATAAAAATTTATGTGAAGGGGATTAGGTAATTTCTTCATCTTTCATTCATTCATACCAAGGTCTAAATGGACCTCTCCTACCTCTCAGGGCAGTTACTCCCTATCACACAAAACCCTAAGAACTCAAGTATCATTTCAAGGCAAGACAGTGAAACAGCACACTGTACTTGGAACGCTTGTCGTTACATCCTCCCTGGAGCCTCTCAGGAACTTCTTTGATACGAAATTTTAGATGACAACTACTGACCAATTACTGGGGAGAGCAGTAGAAAGGGCCGGGGGCGGGGGGGGGGCGGTGGCGCCCTTCTAAGGGCAACAGGCTGAATGTAAACTCCAAGCCGCAAATATGGGGCGGGGGGAGACAAAGGAACTGGAAGGAAGATGCCAGGAGAGTCAATAGAGGTAACCCAGGTTGCGCATAGGCAAATAAGGCTTCAGACACAAAACCTGGTAAGACCAGGGTGGCGAAAATATCCCGGCTGTGTGCACTGAGATCTCCTCTCAGCAGGCCCTGCTAGCCCCAGACAATGCCAGCCTAGCCCTGGCTGCCCCCACGCCCCCCGGGCCTCACCGATGGAGATCTCCTGGGCGAAGGCCAGCGAGATGAGCAGCAGAGGCAGACCCACAGCAATGCACGTGACCATCTTGTCCACCGCCAGCTCCAGCCGCAGCCCCTTGAACTTGGGTTCCGTGGGCTCCTTCAGCAAGAAGTCTGAGAACACATACTCCGTGGCCAGGTGGGCGATGGCCATGGTCACGGCGCGCCGGGTGCAGCGAGACCCGCAGCCGAAGGCAGGCGCGGATGCAGCGGGCAGCTGGGAAGAGGCGCCGAGTGCTCGCAGTCACCGACAGGGCGCGCGGCTTCCGCTTTCCCTTCCCGGGCTCCCGGGCGGGCCCTGCATCGCACCGCCTTGGCGCCCACCTCGCAGGGACCGCACGCGAGCCGCAGCTGCCTCGGACCGCCCGAAGCTAAGCAGGGCGCACGAGCTCCGGAGCTCCGCTGCAGCGATCGCACCCGGGGCTCAGCCCCCGCGCGTCCCCGGCGCGCGCGACACCAGGACTCCGGCCTCTCGGGGCGCGCAGGGCAACAACGTGCCGGGAACAAAGCACTTTGCCACGGCTGCCCGCGCGCAGGGCTCGGGGAACCGAGCTCTTCCGGAACCTACCCGGGGAAAACCGGGTTCCCAGGGGCGTGCAGTTTCCGGAAGCGCGCTGACGCGAGCGAGGTGGGCGCGGCCGCACCGCGACCCTTGAGTCCGGACTGTGGAAGGATAGCCCCACCCTGACTCCCTGAGGACAGCCTCGTCCCTCCCATCCCTATGCTCTCAAGTCTTAACACATAAGATTTTTTTTTCCCCAATCCTTTCCCCTGAACGCGAACTAGCCCCTTTCTAAGCCTCTCCCACCATTGTGTGGACGTGTGATGCTGAAGATGAACCCACCCATGTCTTGGGCACCTTTTCAGGCTAGAGAGGCACTCTACCACAGCGCCACACCACAGGATGCAATCGACGCTCTGTAAAAACCTAAACAAAAACAAGGACCAGCTGGTGCATACAAAGGTCGAGAAAATCATGCGGTAATGACCGAAAGTATGTCGTAGAGGGGGCCCTGCACCTTTCCAGAGCTCTAAAAGGGGGCGTGGGGGATGAGAGCAGTGAGTGTGTGGTTTCCGGCCCAGCCCTTTGAGCTTTCCTCTACCTTCCTGTCCGAAGCAGTAGCCAGGGCGGCAGAGGCCTACCGACTGGTGGGTGTATGGTTTGGGGAGCTACAGAGAGCTGCTTCTAAGTACCTCACTGGAAGTAGGTAATGAGGCAATCAAAAAATGCTGGAACCATTTGCTGCAGCCGGCCTTGGAAGGTGAAGGTGCGGAGCATCCTTCTAAGGATGGTCCAAGGGCCACAGGAACCTCTCTACTAGATTAGTCCTCTTAGGACCATAGAGACCTCCACACTCCTGCGGTGGCGAAGCTCATGGTCAACCCTTACCTCAAACCCCAGCTGCTGTCTTCTACGTTTCCCTAACCATTGTTGGTGTCAGCACCCTAGGTAGTAGCCTGGTGTTCTATTTTTAGAGTTTCCATCGCTCTTGACAGCTGCCCCAACAAATTCTGAATTTTTGTGCTTCTCTTTCCTAAATATGGCAGACCTAACAGCTTCCCCAGCTGCACAGCTAACAACCAGTTTACCCCACCATCATTTAACTGCTTACCGGAAGTTATCCTCCAGACACCCCCCCCCACACACACACACACTCCACGGCCTTTCTCCAAATGGCTGTGATGGGCTGGGAGATAAAAGTGGTATGCATTTACATTAATTAATTTTATTCAAACGGTCAATAAGTGAATCTCTTTCACCTTGAGTGTTTTTTTTTAATTTATTTATTTTTATCTCAATCACAGGTTAGGTACTTTGAATCCCAGGCATAGCCCCCTCCCTCAGTCCCTCCTACCCTCCCACTCTCTCCCTCATCTCCCTCCTCCCCGCCCCCTCCAAGTCCACCAACAGGGGAGGACCTCCTTCCCTTCCATCCAACCCCAGCTTATCCTGACTCCTCAGGGCTGGCTGCAATGTCCTCCCCTGGGATCTAGCCAGTCTGTCACTCCCCAGCTTGTATGGGGGAGGGTCAAAGAGTCAGCCATCAAGATCATGACTGAAACAG
>CM053747.1:11687970-11814684 GCA_028658305.1 Pachyuromys duprasi
GGTTTTCACTCCTGTCTATTCCCCTCAAGGCAAGTGGTATGGGATTGGGGTAGCACAGGATAGTGGGCCTGGAAGGATGAGTCTGTTTGGGGCAGGCAGAGCTGAGATGATTGTTTTCTAGGAACCAGTAAGTCGAAATGCAGTTGCTCTTCTCTTCCTGACAAGATCAACTCATCCAACAGGGAAAATGGCCCCTTCGGGAACCTTCTCATGAACTCATCCCCTAGTTGGAATGAGTCAGTCACTCTGTTGATGCTTCCCTCCCGACTCTCTAGCATCCAGCTCACTCCGGGGAGGTGATAGTGGGTTGCATATCTGCTCCATGGTCACTTAATGGACTTCTGAGGTTCCGGCTTGCGTCTCAGCAGTTTTATAAACTTCCCACCATCCTGGCAGTTCTGTGCACCTGTTAGGACATCAATCAAAGATTACGCTTAATATAGAGACAACAAAGAGCAGTTGCTGGGGACTGAGAGGAGACACCTGACACCAGTGTGGGGTCAAATATGGGAAGGCAGGGTCAGAGCATAGTCTGAACTCTTTCCAGGAGACAATAGGGAGTGTTGGGAAGGAAACAGATTAGAGAGTTGTGCCTTAAAACACCCACCCTTCCACAGCGTGTTGAGTAGGCTGGAAGGAGAGCTGAAGTGAAGTGGCTTTCGGAGTATACATAAGAAGTAAACATAGCCTCAGGCCGATGGCAGACAAAAAAACGGTATCCAAGGGCATGATAGTTGAGGGAGCCATTTTTCTAACAAAAACACAAACAAAAAAAACAAACAAGAGAAAACTGTCCTAGGCCAACATTCTTGGGAGAAACCCAGAAGGTAAAAGCAACGAGCCTAGTGCCTAGGTTTGTGTCTTGCTTACTTGCTGTGTGACCAGGGATGTTTCACTAGAGATCCTTAAACCTCAGTCTGTCACCCAAACAAGGATGGTTGTATAGGCTCCCCTCAAAGATTGTCCTTAGAATCAAATGGGATACAAAAGGAATTTCATGACACAAACTTGCAATCCCAACACTTGAGAGGGAAAGGCAGGAGGACCAGAGTTCAAGATCATCCATGACTACACGGTGCACTCTGGGCAGCCTGGGCTACATGAGACCACTCCAAATCAGGGGTACTGGATTGTGTATACACCCTTAGCATTAACAATCTTGGTCTCTAACAGGTCAGATGAAAGCTTAGGCAACAGTGTGTGTGTGTGTGTGTGTGTGTGTGTGGTGTTTTAAAAATAGACCTTAGATTTTTATTTAAAGTTTGTCTGTGTAGAAAGCAGAGGTCTATGTCAAGGATGCTATTCTGTCACTTCCCACCCTATTTTTTGAGACAAGGTCTCTCTCTCTCTCTCTCTCTCTCTCTCTCTCTCTCTCTGAAGCTGGAGCTCATCAGATCAGCAAGACAAACTGGCCAATGAGTGTCAGGTTCCTCCTGTCCCTGCTGCCCCAGCACTTCCATTATAGGCACATACCACCATGTCTGACTCTTTAATTGCTGCTTCGGATACGAACACAGATCCTCATATCTGTGGGGCAATCACTTTACCAATTGAGCCAACTACCAACCCCAGATTTCAACGTGATTTTAGTTGATTTCCAGATTTTCAGAAGAAGTGGGCAAATGATTTGGAGTTCTTAAAAATCCACACTATTGCACTCAAATTCTTCTTCTATTGTCATCTTGCAATAGAATTGTGTGTTGGTTCCAATAATGTGGAAACATTTGTTCATGCGTGGTGGGGGATGCACATCTCATGCCCATTGATTTTTAATGACATTGCCTTCTGATAATTAAAGGGAGCATTGAAGAATAAATGGCATCAAGTCCTCCTTGCCCCAATCTCTTCCTAGCTGCAGGGTGATCCATGGTGGGGTGTGGCCTTACAGCCAGTCTCCCAAAATTCCGATTGACATTCTTGGTGTTTAATTACAAAATCTTTAATCTTTAGTGAGAACAAGTCAAAGCCAAAATAGTCAAGCTCGACAGACCAGACTGCCTGAACTGTGCACATATTTGCATACTCATTGGAGAAATAGTTGCTAAGCAACTGCTGTGCACTGCGTGACCATCTCCTCTGCAGGTGCAGCAGCAAGCAGAACAGGTCAACAGTTCTCACTTCCAGGGAGCTTCCAGCCGAAGATACAGACAAAACTCAGCTAACAGGTAAAATGATTACATCCCATGATTAATGTTACAAAGGAGAACAATGGAAATCGGACCTCTCAGAAGTAGGGACCACACTGGAGAAGGCAGTCGAGGGGGGATGCATGTCTAAAGGTAAAAACCTGAGAAAGAGGAATAGGATGCTAGAGAGAGCAAAGAGAAGGAAACGAAAGGCACAGAGAGGAGCATGTGCAAAGGCCCCAAGGCAGGAACTCCGAGGAGTTCTTGGAGTAGAGAATCCAAGAAGCTGAAGAGGCGGGTGTGGGCCTCTCCAGACGGGGCCTCACAGACTCAGATAAAGAGTCTGGAGCCACTGAAAGTGTATGGAAAGATGTTGAGTACTCACCAAGAAGTAGCCTGATCAGATTTGGGAGACCACAGCAACAGATACTCTGTAGCCAGTGGATGGAAGGAATGAGAAAGGCTGTTGCAATCACCCTGCCAAACAGGACCTGTAACCCTTCAATCAAAGTCAAGATTGGAGAAAACATTTGAAATGTATTAGCATACAGATGAACTTCAGACCCATGGGCATGGATGGCTTAAACTGCAGAAAACTGCAGGAGAATAGATATAATAAACTCACTTGAAACACATTTCTTCTGCCGCTCAGGAACTCTCAAGTTTAAAATGCATGTCAAAGTGTTGGTAAGGTCAGACATCTTAGGAGATCCTACAACAGGATGCATCTGGGCCCTTTCCAGTTTCTCTGGCTGCGTGCCTTGCATTTCTTGGCCCGTTGTCTATCCCCGAAGCCAGGAGTACAGTGTCTTGCTTCAGTGCTTTCCTGTAGTCATGTACACCTGCCTTATACTTTGTTATCTTATATTTAATATTTTATCACTTTATTTATCATTTTATTTCTTTGTTTATCATTTTATTTCTTTATTTTTGAGACACAGTCTGTAGTCCTGGCTGGTCAGGAAATCACTATATAGTCCAAGCTCAGACTCACAGGGATCTGCCTGCCTCTGATTCCCAGGTGCTAGCATTAAGGTCGTGAGCCACCACACCCTACTTTATCATGTAATTTTATTGAAGGGCTGAGGTTTGAACACAGAACCTTGTACTTCTAGGCAAGAGCTCTTCCACTGAGCCCCAGTCCCAGCAATTGCTTTTCTTTCATAAGTATACTTATAGTGACATTTAAGGGTAATCCCAGATAAACTCTCCATCATCAACAAGGTCCTTAGCTTATCATACACCTTCAGAAACCCTTTTCAAGATCTTCTTCAGAGCTTCTGGGTGAGGGTATAGAATCCTCTGGAGCATCACTTACTGTGAAAATAACAAAGGCTCAGTGGGGCTTGGCCACAAGCCTGAAAGCTTAGTACAATCCCTGGGACCATGGGAGAACGAGAGAACTGATTGCCAAGAGAGCTGTGCGCCATGGCACACTCACACCCTTACACCGTCAGATACTAATAAGGACAATAAATTTGTGATTCTTTAAAAGATAAAGGAGCAAAAAGAGGGTCCAGTGCCAAGTACTGGGTGTTGCCAACATTTGGCGGTCTGGAGAGGAGCTAGCCAAAGAACGAGAAGAAATAAAAATGGAAGAAGAAGGAAGGCCGGGTAGGGAGTCATGTTGCAGAGCCAGGGAACTTAGAAGGTTGTCCAGAAGGCAGGAACTTCCCTTCAAGGCTGAGAGTTAAGTTAGGTAAAAGTGGAGAAGCCCCTGGAAAAGGTGTTGTGGCTATCCTCCTGATGATACCTGGTTGGGGTGCTGGGCTGGGCTTACTGACTGGTTGGATGATTTCAACCATTGATGTACTTGGGTCAGATGGTACAGGGGGCAGTGGAGAGGAATTTCAATTCAGAACACAGCTGCTCTGGCAAGAGATCACATCCAAAGGCTTCTAGGTCTGTGTGATCTGGCTGGAATACAAACACATCTTTAATCCCAGGAGACAGAGGCAAGCAGACTTCTGAGTTCAAGGCAGGTGTGGTACGGAGAAAGTTTCACGTAAAGAAAAGCTTAGATCCAAGGTGCTGGTATATGCCTTTGCTCCCAAACAATGAAGGTAAAGTTAGTTTGTAGAAGGAAGCATCCATGTTTGAAAGTGATGTTTAATTGAGTGGCAGAAAAGGTGTTGAATCAGAGAAAGATGTGACAGATTAAAGTTTGCCCAACTCTTTTGAGAACAGAGGAAAGGGAAGCTACTGAAGGAGCAATACAGAAAGGAGAGGAGGCGGTTTTTACCAGGACAGTAATAGACAGGTTGCCGATAGAAAACTCAGGTGAAGACCAAATGAGCTAGAAAATGAAAAGGACCTGGGAAATTAGAGCACATTGCTTGTGTTAGTTTGAGGCCAAGCAGAGCAATTCAGAGGCCAAGAGAAAAGCAAGACTGAATAAATTAGTTGAGAGAAGAGTTTGAGCCAGAACAGCTGAGTTGAACTAGCCAGCTCACAGCTCAGTGAAAACAAGAAAAGGTGAGCTCATTAAGCAGTAAGTCTCAGATGCTAAAAAAACATTCTAGGCCTAAGTTAGATTTTATGAAGGTTGGACGCTTTCAGGACTAGGCCTAGATTAGCAGACAGAGGCAATAAGCCTCCCAGACAACAATTGAGCCAGGTAAATAAAAGTCCCTTTTACAGACCTGGGCACAGTGGTGCACACGTGTAATGCCAGCACTCTGGAAGGCAGAGGCAGGTGGATCTCTGTGAGTTCAGGGCCCACCTGATCTACAGCCAAGGCTACACAGAGAAATCCTGTCTCAAAACAACAACAACAAAGTTCCTTTACAGGGCAGGTGTGGGCAGTTCTTTATATTTTGCCCTAAATGGGGAGACAAAGTTATGAGTGAAGGAAGATTGCTCCTCTCTTCACTTTCAGTGGTGGACATGGCTGGTGATTTACTTGGATCATGGAAGGATGTGGAAGAAAAAAGAACTCATGAAAGAGGGAATCGCAGTCTTTGAAAAAGCAAAGAGGTGAAGTTCAGGGCCAAGTGGAGAGAGCCTGGCCCCACCAGGAGCAAAGTCACCCACCCTCTCCATGGTGAGAGAAGGAAATGGTGATTATCTCAGAAGAGTAAGGCAGCATACGGGAAAGGACCACATGGGAGGAGTCCTATCTTAAAACCTTTGGCAACATACGATTTTGTTCTCTTTAATAGGTATTGTCATAATGGGTAAATACCTAAGATAGTTCTGCGTTAGCCACTGAATACACACACCCTTTTTATGGCAGGAAGTTTTGAGTGAACACAAACAATGTAAATTGCCGTTTTAGAATATGTGAAACTTTATTAAAAAGAGAAATCGTGAAACAAAACTACTTTGTGGTTTGTTTTCATTAAAAAAAATAAACTAAGTGAAAAAGGAAGCAAAAACTTTTACAACTAAACAATTTTTATTTTGACTAACTAAAGGCAAGTCCTAGATGCTCGCCATACTTATTATGCAATTATGCAGCCTACCATGTCTGAACTCCACCGAGCAGGTATTTCAGAAAGCTACACAATCACATTGATAGTGGTTGTCAGGCTGGAATTCAAAACCATTTGGGTACCCTGTTTGACAAGGCGTTCAAGCAAACTACAAACAGAACTATTAGCATTTGCATCTGTTACATGTAAGGCTGTAGTTTCTGACAACTTTCCCTCACCAAGAAGATTTAGAAGAAGAAGAAAAAAAAAAGCATAAAAGATCCCTTCACCAGAGTACTTACTAGGTCCTACTCGTTCACCGGGACAGTCAAGGGACCCACTGTGAAGGCAGCGGTCTAACTCCACGTGTCTGGCAACAGCATCCAAGGGCAGGTTGCCCTGAGCTAAAGTAGATTTCCCAATCTAGTATAAACAATGTTGCTTTTATCACTCTTACATCTAAGGTCTAGGGTGCCTACAGAGAGGATGCCATGTGTCCTTATGTACTTAGCTTTGTTGTTCAATGATTTGTGTTTGTGTGTGAGTCTTGGCAGCAATGTTACTAATTTCCAACACTGATTTCACGGTTTAAAAAGCACCAGGACTCCCCCGTTCTAGCTGCCCTCTCTCCTCTTGAGGCCATATCATTAAAAAGCATAGAATGCAGGATTTTAAGAGACCTTTCTCCTCCCAGTGGTCAGTTGCATTGATGTATGTCTCCTGCCATCCCTCACATGAGGAAACCATAACTTTCACAGAAGATGGAGATGTGGGAAAATGTCCCCTAATAGAATGAAAAGTCAGACTCAAGGTTCCAGCTGTGGCTGGGAGTGTCTGCCTTGTGGTGAGGAAGTCAAGCCTGCCCCTCCACTAATTCTAGCCCTCCCACGTCCTGAAATAAAAATTCCGTAGTTGATTTTTGAAAATACAGACATTGCCAAGGAGACACACGGTAAAAATGTAGGATGAAGTGAATTGTAAACATTCAAGTATTTCTACAGGTTGAACTAAAAACAGCAGCAATGAAATAAATAACCATATAACTTTGGCTTCTATTACAAACAATGCACTGGCTCTCTACATTAAAGGGGTGAGGGGGGCAGCCTCGGAAGGATTCAGGTGCTCAATTTCCATCAACACGCACTGACTTGGACCTTCCCGTGGACCCCTCAGAGACTTGTTTACCCTGGGACAACTGAGGGAACAATTCCACACAGGTGTTGAGCCTCAGAGTGATTCCAGACACACAGATGTCTGAGGCACGCCAATGTCATCTAGAAGCCCTGGGCTGAGGAAGCATTGTTTGACTTAAAAATCACAAAAACGTCTTTCAGAGGGTAGCCCCTGAGTGATGGTCGGCAGTTCTCAATCCGGTGCCTTCTCCTTTTTCATGTGTTCTATACCTGAGAATCATTCACAGCCAGTTTTAAAAAAATAAATAAAGAAAAGCACATTGCTTTGGGTGACATTCCAGAGGCTCAGAAGCCTGATCTAGGATACAGTGTCAAAGTTCCCTTGGTGAACAATGCATGGGTCCAGTTTCCCTTTTAGCCACCATGTGGCTGTTTGTGGAACCTGACCCCTTCCTGGAGAGGAAGACCAGTGCACGGTGCACTCAAAGAGCATCTGTGGGGAGCCCGCAGGACTGGACTTCCCTGTAAGCTATCTGCCTCCTCACAGAGCAGAGTCTGAGGGAGAGAATCACGGTGACAGCCAGGAGGAGGAGTCCCAGGATGAAAAGGATGACCAGGGCTGCCTTGGCCCCTCTTGGCCGTAGATTCTTGCCAAAGAAATAGAGGTCTTCGTTGCGGGGTTGTTCTGTGAGAAAGAAAAGTAATGCATCAGGTACCTGCCTCTCCCCAAAGAGTAAAACACTGGGATACTCACACAGGATTCAAAGAAGATATCATTACCGTCAGAGGGCACTGTGGCTGTGTGGGATCCTGCTCCAGAAGGGGACTTGGTAGAATATGGGATCCTGTTGTCTGGACAAAAAATACATTAAAAATGAGTTGACTGTTTATAAAAGAAGACCCTTCCACAATACATGAAAGTCCTCTTTTTCCTTAAGGGCCTTTTACCCTCCAGTTCTGACATCTTTCTTGGATTCTTACTGGGCTATTTCACGCTAGTATCAAGTACCACCCCTCCATCTTCCCAGGACCTGTTCTTCCCAGGTCCTCCTTAAATTGTGGCATCTTAAGCCATGGCTCACGACCCAGATTATCAAACATGCCCTTCTCCAACTGCCTCTGGACCCTGGACCCTGCACTCTATTTCAGCACGTCTTTCCCCATTGTGATTACATATCCACATATTTGTCTCTCTTACTTGACTCTGAGCCCCTTGGGGTTTGTACCTGTATTTTTCTCATGCCTCCTGTTTTCCAGGTCTACAGGAAGATTGGTGCCATGAGCTGGCATCACTGACAAACAGTACCTATGTTCCTGAGGACAGTGTAGGTGGTCTCCATGCCAGCATGAATGTGGTCAGACACGTGGCAATGCAGAAGCCACGTCCCTGGGTGATCAGCAAACAGCTCAATGGTTTGAAATGTCCCAGGAAAGAGATCATACACATCTTCTCGGTAGGACTTATCTATCTGCAAAAGTCAAAAGATCCAGTCCATGGCTTCTTTTGCTCAGCATGGCAAAAAGAAAAAGAAGAGTAAAGAGACACAGAAACCAGAAGGAAGTAATGAAGGGGTGGGAGTGGGGGGAATTAATGAAAGCAAGAACAGGACATAATAGAGATGAAGAAAAGTAAAGCTGGTTTTTAGAAAAAGGTAAACTTGATAAACTTGTTTTGACCAGTGTCTACAATGCCCTCAACAACTCTCCCATCCTGATATCATAACCTTCATAGTTCCCTCCTAAGTTGTATATTCCCTGTGTGCGGAATATGTTCATGGCAGCAGAAACACTCCTGTGCAGAACAAAGCTATAAAAGACATAGTCGATGTGTTAGCTCTTCTCTTACTCTCTTTTCTCTTAGATTAGTCTGTCTGGGCTGAGCCAGCTCCCTCATCTCACCCGCGTGATAGGTAAATCAAGCCTGCAGTCAACAGACTCGTACGGAAGTGAGCTTGCAGATGGATTCTGTGGTTCCGGTCAAACCATTGACAACTACTGGCCCAACTATCTTGATCACGCCTCATGAGAGACACTAAAGCCAAGCCACCTAGCCCCACCCCTCCAGACTCTTGACTCAGAAAGAACGAGGTAGTGTTTATTGTTTGGAGCCACTGAGTTACAGAACGATTTGTTACGCAGCAGTAAAGGGACACTTCGAAATCCCCGGACAAATTGACCAGGGAGAGGGAAGGAGAAGGGGGGAGGGGCAGAGGAAAAGACAGAAACTACAGATATTGGAGGCAAAAAGAACACCACTAAGATCTTACTATGAAAAGCAAATATTACAGCCAAACAGCCCTGCATTCACCCATGAGAATTTATAGACTGTAAACAATTTGAAAGGACACAACCATTAAAGACCATTCAAGAAGAAATAACTGGGGGCTAGAGAGATGGCTCGGTGGCTAAGACCACCTGTTCTTGCAGGAGTTCTGGATTCAAGTCCAAGCACATTGATGGTACAGTTCCTAACCACCTATGATTCTAGTTCCAGGGGATCTGGTGCCTTCCTCTGACCTCTATGGCCACCATAGAGTGTGGTGTACACCAAAGAGTATGGCCGTGTACACCATAGCCATGGTGTACAGACATATATACAGGCAAAAACTCACACACATGAAATAATTATTTTGAGACAGTACCTCCTTACGTAATTGTGGATGCCTTAGAAACTCACTATGTAGACCAATACGGCCTTGAACTCACAGAAATCCTCCTGCCTCTGCCTCTCCCTCTGGAGCATTGGGATTAAAGATGTGCACCACCACTCCTGGCCCATAAAATAACTTTTTTTTGAAAAAGAAGTAGATGACCTGAGCAATACTGATTCTAAAAAAATAAACACAGATCATATTAACATTTTCCAAGAAGACCAAATGGCTTCATTGCCAACTTCTATCAATTATTTAAAGAAGTAACAGCAATCCTGAATAGACTGGTCTAGAAACTGGAGACCAAAGAACACGTTCAAAATCCCTTCATGAACTGACTTTACTCTGATTTAAATTTTTAAAAAATGCTTATTAGTCGACTGTAAAGAAGCTGATCTCAGAAGCTGAGTGTAGAGTGGTGGTCTTCAGAGGCTAAAAGAGAAGAGGAGGCCAGAATGGAACGTTGACCAGTGGATACAGTCAGAAGCAAGACACGCTGGTGGTGTCTTGTTTGGCGGGTTGACTGTAGGTAATGACCAGGTATTGCATACTTAAAAAGCTAGATGACAAGACTATGGTGTTTGGGAAACAGATGATTCCACTCTGATTTGCATATTACTCAATGTGTATATGAATGAGAATACCACACTGTATCTCAGAAATATGCATAATTTATGCTTTCATGCCTCAGTTAAAATCAAGTAAAAAGGCACAACATTTACAGGCTTCAGGAAAGAAGATTTAGCGATGGCAGGTGGAAACTCGTGAAAATGTTCAGAGTAAAGACACAGTTCAAGAGTGTGAGACACAGCTTACACAGTAAACTGACCCGGAGGTGGGGGCAGGGCATGACACGGAAACAAATTCCAAAGCGCAAGAGCTCTTGTGCATTTCCTTGGGTACCATCTCCTCAAAAACAGCATTCTTACAAACACATTTACCACATGGCTTAGCAATTCTGCACATTTTCTCAAGGAAATAAAGACTTGAGAAAAAAAAAAACTGTGTGCATCTGTTTGTAATGAGTTTGACCCTGCTTGGAAAAACCTCTCATGGTTCTTATTGGAAAAATTAATACTGGACTGTGTCCATATGGTGAACTGAAACTCAGCCACCAAGTAAAACACAGTTGTGGCACATAGGAGACGTGTGTAACCCAATACCTATGCAGATCAAAACAAGCTGGGCTTGAGATAGTGCAAGCCACACAGCTTCTCCATGACGTTCAGAATACTGAAACTCTAGAGACCATCCTAATCTATGACATTTCTTATTTTAAATTTTTTTAGAATTTAATATTTTACTGTGTGGAGATAGAGTGTGTGTGCATGTGTGCATATGAATGCCATAGTGCATGTGTGAAGGTCAGAGGACAGCTCTAGAGAATTGGTTCTCCTTACACTATGGGTCCTGGGGGCCAAATTCAAGCTATCAGTCTTGCAGCGCAAGCACCTTTGCCTGATGAGCCACCTCAAAGGCCCAAGAACAGGGAATTTTTTTTTTTTACTTGTACTTTGGGAGGGTGGGAGTCCAGATGAAGGGGCGTGCCCTGATAGGAGCCTTCTTGTTGGACTGTCCCATGGCTAAAGGTAGAAGGATACAATGTGGAAGGCAAGCGGTCAAGTTTGCAGCCTCAGTAACTGGCATCTCCCCATCTATGAGGACTCTACCCTGAAACTGGTTGCTTGCTGTCAGGCCCCACCTGCCCACATGATGATACTGGGGATCAAGTCTCCAACATGTGACTTTGGGGAGACGCATTCAGATCATAGCTGAGACAGAAATAGAGCAGTGCTAGCCAAATGCTCGGCCTGAGTCACTAGAGTGAGCTGAGGGGTGATGGGAAGCTGGGGCTGGGATGGGTGGTGATGCAGAGTCTCTGCTTTGATTGCTTGCACACTGTTAGTATTTACAAACAACCCAGGATCTTACAGTAAGTGGGATTTTATGCATTGTGAACTAAATCTCCATTTTAAACATACATGTGTAGATGAACTTTTTTGGAATTTTACCACTTTATTATCTAATATTTAAAATGTATATTGAAAAAGCCACATTCTGAAAACCTGCTCAATATGTGATGCTCCAATCACAGTTGGCTAATATTACATGTGCTTTGAAACACAGAGGTTTCAGTAGATTACTGCTGACTGCTGTATTATAGCATGGGACTGGTCCTGCTTTCTCACGTATCAGATTTGGCTATATTCCACACTGTCTTGTAGACAGCACCAGAACCTGAGATGACAGGCCATTTGGACTGTATCCCTGAACATTCATTCATCAGGTCTGGGGTGAGGTATGTTCTTTTAAACAGCTCGCAAGGCGCAGCCGGCACTGCCCTCATGGCAGAAGGTCAAGCAAGGTGCACCCCAGCTCTCTGGGGCAAAAATCAACATGAAGCTGTCCAAGCTGAAGCTCAGAAGATCTCCTTCACTAGATTCTGCTGTTCTGTTAATGAGTCAAAGGGAACAGGAGAGATGGGAGGGAAGAGACAGGAAGAAGCAAATAAAAGGAGGAGGGAGAAGGAGGGGAAGGAAGGGAAAGGAAGGGGAGGGAAAGAGGGAAAGGAAGGAGCAGGGAAAGCCCGAAACACCATGGGAGTTCATATGCAGTGTGAACAGCATACTCCAGCGCAGTCACAATTAATGATCAGACCACTGACGGCAAAGCTCTCGTCCGAAACGGGTGCATTACAGAAATCATATGGACATAAACACAGAAATACACATCTGCAGAAGGGTGTGGACACCCTGTTTACTCTTGAGTATGAGCCCCTCATAAACCTTACTGCCAACCAAGTCCCTTCCTGTAAGACAATGCAGCCAGTCCTGATGAGATATGATAGGCTAGGGTCAGATGGAAGGGGAGGAGGACCTCCCCTACCAGTGGACTGGGGGAGGGGCATGGGTGGAGAAGAGGGAGGGAGCTACAGGTGGGATACAAAGTGAATAAACTGTAATTAATAAAAGTAAAAATAAAATGTTAAAAAAAAGAAAGAAACGCCTCAGGTGCTCACTCCCAGTCTTGCTTGAGCACCCCCCTCACACTTACTTTGAAGAGAAAGCTCTCTGCATGGTAGTGAATCGTGTGTATGTCCACTTCACTTCCTATTCCGAGCAAATACCAGTTAGTCATTGTGTCTTCAGTCATTATGAGGCCGGGGAGGTTTCCAAAAATCTTTCCATTAATGGCTAAGAAGATGAAAATACAACACCCTCAGGTCAGCGGAGGACAGGTACTGCTCACCCTAGATGGTTGCAAGGTCAAGGCCACCAGCATTCTTAGAGGCCTGACAGAAAGGTGCCAGCCTCACTCACATTTGCCAGTGGCCCACTACTCTAGATCCAAAATTCAGATAGCCAAGATATCTTTGGATGTCGGGATCTAGGAAAGGAACAACCCAGTTTGTCTTCAGAGCCACATCTCAAATTAGTGTGCCCATTCGTTTATTCCGCATGCCTCGTTTGGAAGGAGTCGGTGTGCCGGTGAAAAGTCAGACCTAGATTTATTCCATTCTACACATGAGTAGACTAAGACACAAAGAATCTAGCACATGTATGTGTATGTAAAATATATGTGTATGTAATGGCTAAACCAAATATGTGTTTGTATATATATGTACACACATACATATGGATATATAGATATATATGTGTGCATATATATCTATATATAGATATATGTGTGCTGAATCAACTTGAATCTGTGTCCGTTGTATTCTTAATGCTTCGCTTTCTAAGAACTACAATAAACCTAAGTGAGTTCTCTAAAAAGAGAGCTTCATGTAGGCTGGATGGGCCTCATAATGACCTACTTCCTACTAAATTTTCACTCTGTACATTGTGGCATAACCACGTAAGTTCCATTTGCTGAAAACTGAGGACATACTAAGAAACCCCCCGAAATGGGTAAGAAAGGGCATCTGAATGGGTATCCAGCTACTGTGTCCTCATCCACATAAACCTTGCTTTGTGACCCACAGCAAGGCCTGTCTTTAAAGGCACCTCTTGGTAAGAGAGTGTGGGTGTGTCCATGCGAACACATCACTCCTGCTCAAACTATCGAAAGGCAAGCCTCCTTAAAAGGTACCCAATGTGTGTAACATACACACATTAAAAATAAAAGTCTTGAGTGATACTTCATGTGCCAGAGAATTAAACCAAACCTTTAATTTTGACCACACAGAAGCTGTGATGGATTCACATTCAAACTTAATAAGTGACAACTTGGTCTTTAAAACAAAATTACTTCTTCACAGATAAAGGTCTCAGCTTTCAACAATAGCTGTCCCTAAACAACTGGCTCAGAGCCACAGTGGCTAGGCTGGTTTACCCTGGAAAGGACTTCAGAGGGCTTTCTCTAGGCATCCCTTTGGGGGTGAGAAGGGCTCAGAGGAGTGGGATGGGGTCCATACGGGGCATGTCTCACCAACAGTCCTCCCTTTAAGCACCCTGCATACCGTGCATTTTGTTGCTCTCTTCGAAATCATCAGGGCGCTTGAAATCCCGGGGATCTTTGTTGAGATACTTCTTAATATTGTCATCCAGATACCACGATTCATTCTCATTAAATACCAGGAACAACAGAGCAAATTCATAGTCAACATCACTTCGCCTTCCCTTCTCGTTCAATATCCCTTCTCGGCATGTGATCAGAGGCCCCATCAAACCGCTATATGTATCCTGAAAGGAAAATGTAACCAAGTTCAGTGAGTGACATCCCATCCCACCTGCCATGTCCTGTAGGCACTGCCTCTGCTCTGGCTCATTCCACCTTCAGTTGTAATTTGTGTATCACAAGTATTCAATGTATCTGAGATGCATAATTGAGTAAACAAATATGTTTTCCATGCTTATCATATGCAAATGTTACTTTTACCAATGATCGGTATACTCATCTCAAAAACTCTAGAACATTAATTCACAATATTTAATATGCCACAAAGAGGAAGGTGAAAATAGCCGCTCACTTTAAAAATGATTGCATCTTACATAGGATACAATTCTGGGCTGCACTTTGGTATATGATATATGATCAAACACTACTGTAGTCTCACATAGCATAGGCACATGGCTCAAAGTCATCACTGAGTCTTTGCTTTTTATTTCTCAGACTGCTTATGACCTAAAGATTCCATAGTTTGGCTTAAGCTTGGGATGTGCTTCTCGTCCTGAGCTCTGGTAGTCTTCCAACACAAACAGATGGGCAGATGAGAAGGGATGACTCAGCCAGTAAAGGCACCTGCCACCAAGCCTAATGACCCAAGTTTTCTCCCTGGGACCCACCCAGTGAAAGGAGCGAACTGACTTCTTCGATGTCCTCTGACCTTTATATGCATGTTGTGGCATGTTCGTGGGTTTATGCACACATATATAAATGTAATTAAAATGGAAAGATTTTCCAATTCCCCAAATCATAAACAAATTCTACTGTGGGACACCCGCTTCCTTTCAAACTGGCATATTCTCATGTGATTCAAATTATATTGGAAATTAAGTAGTTTCTTTTTTTTTATATTCCCATACCAGGACTTAACAAACTTAAGACAGTTATAAAGCATTGTATTTTAAGTTGTGTGGTCTTGTTTTTGTTTGTTGCTTTGTGGGTCATACTGCCTCTGTTAGAGCCACAGATGTATGAAACTGGATTTGGCCAGTAAACTATAGTCCGAGACTCCTGTTCTAAGTCAGACCCCTTTCACATGTAGCCACCAGAATAGGGATGGCTTCAATAGCCACCTTGTAAACACCCTAGTTCCTCCCTCTGCCTTACTTACCTTCACAAAGTTTGCCGTTGAATAGTACACCCACGGGATACAGTTAGGATCAGAGGGCCCAGGACCTGATCTCTTGGGGACATTCCATCTGTAAGTTTTTATTTCTCCTGAAATTAAAGAGAAAATTGAAATTGGCGATTAGTCTTACCTGAAGAAATACAAGCAGATCTTTACATATGCTAGTCAGTAGAGACAGTTTCTCATGTGTCAGACCCTTTCTTATTAAACTCACACCTTGACTCCTACAGTTTCAAATGGATAGGGCTTATCCATGTGATTTCAGGCTCCTGCCTTCCCTTATTTTTCCTGTTTCTGTTGTCAACTAGCATTCAGGATGTAAGGATGTATGTCACAGTCCTGCCTGAATTCTATGTGTCCTCCCAACCTATCCTTTGTCACACTTTGTCCTCAAGGACCTCAGTCTTTGCCTCTGCCACCATGATGACGAATGCTGACTGCCAACATGGAGGATAGTGAATCACCTAGGAGACAGACTGCCAGGCACACCTGTGAGGGATTATATAGATAAGTTAGCCTTTCAGTGAGTCCATGAGGGAACATCTTGCTATGCTAACTCAGGCAGGAAGATCCAAGGTACCATTGGCCTGGGATCCTGGACAGAATAAAATGGAGAAGGCAAGCTCAGGACCATCGTTCATCTCTGTCTACTTACTTCCTGACTCAGTGTGGCCCACCACCTCACATTCCCAGAACGTGAATTCCGAGACAGGATGAGTAGCAACCTAGAACACCAAGCCAGAGTTAACTCTCCCTTCCTGAAGTTTCTTTGCCAGAATATTTTACCAAGAAACAGGAAAAGGAACTAGCACATGTGAGAGTTGCCAGGGACTATTGTAACTGCTTTTCCTTGATCCTCCTCTTTTCCTAGTCCTCCCCACAGGCTGGGATTTGAGCACCAATGTTTTGAAAGCTTCTCATGTGGGACCAGAGTAAAAGAGACCTAATTCCAAATATCTCCCTAAGGTACTTATTTGTTTTTGGGGGGGTTTGGGAAAGGAGTCTTGCTATAGAACCTATGCAGTCCCCAAATTCACAGTTCTCTTGCCTCAGCTTCCCAACCACTCAGCATGTACTGCCATATCTCGCTGGAGCTTTCTGTTTAAATTCATGTTTGACAAACTACTAAACTCCTTTCGTTTCCTTCGTAATTCCTTCGTAAATTAGGTTAGTCTTTGTGTTTGGGGACTTTTGTAAGGATTAATTGAAATTGTGTAATTAAATTCATGGGGCAGTACTTCACTCCAGGGAGTCAATAAATGGTAGGGTTTTTTTGTGTATGTGGTTGTGGTTTTTGTTTGTTTTGTTTCTGAAGCAGAGTGTTCGAATGTAAGTAGCACTGAATAAAAACAAAAAATAGGAAGCTCCTCAGTCACACAGAGGCTGCCTTGGCTAAGCCAACACTTTTGTTTTCTGGGCGATAACTCAAACAACAGCATTAACAGCTGAAGAACCAGGCTTAAGGAAGTATCAACCCCTGTGACCTTTGACTCTAACCTTATCAGTACCCTCGAATAAACCCGAACAGCACACCATAAACCACCTCCAGTTTCACCTTCGGTTCCTTACAGTTAGAGAACTAAAACAGATCATTCCAAACTGAATCTTTAAACTTTGTTTAATCTTTGAACGTGGCTGGAAAAATTACATCATTTGAACAATGTGACATCAGCAGCTATAAAACCGTATTTACAGTTATGGTTAAGATACTTAGAATGCCATTCTATCTCCAGAGAAGCCCTTTCCCCCCCCCCCCCCAATGCCTTGGCTGTGTGCGGTCCTCTTCTTAATGAACTCCAATTTTGCTTCATGCTGATCATGAAACCGTCTTCTACACAGAAGTTACAATCCCTGTTGCGCTCACACGGAGACCTCTGGAAAGGTCTCCCTGAGGGGCATAGGCTTCAATGCCATGTAGAAGGTAAGAGGTCAATAGACAGGGTGCATCTCTCACTGTTGCTGACAGACTAGTTGGCCTCAGACTTGAGGGCGCTCACCTGACCCTCCTGAGTACTCATAGGCGCACGCCACACCCAGTTGGTTTTCTCATGCTTTAATAACAAGCGTACACACCCTATGAGTAGGCACCATATCTTGCCCTGAGTCAATACAGTCATATTAACTAGCACGATAGCCACATTGAAGAAGATCCAGCTAAAAGCTTGTTCTAAGTCATCAGTTCTGTGCATTATGTACAACTTGTTTCCATCCAATAAAAACAATAAACCTTTGCCTTGGTGTGTGCGCACAAGGTGAAAGAGAAGGGATGCTTTGATGCAACGTCACTTTTTTTTTTCCTGATGTAACAGTGGGTAGGAATTCAACTGTAGGTGTGATTTCTATCGTTTCTCCTTGGAGCCCCTTTGCCTTGTGAATGATGAGACAAACAGCTGGTATTTAACTTCAGAAAGGCAAGAGGCTTCAGGTATGGTGGTATTTAAATTAGGATAATCTGTTGTTTGCCCAAGGGAAGTGCAAAGATGTTCAGTAAATGCTGAATGAATGGCAGTGGAAGACTGAATGAGGAAAGTCTCCCAGATGCTTCTGCAATTAAACACTTGCTCCCTAATTGGTGACACCGTTGGGAGAGGGTGGTAATGGACCTTTTAGGAGGTACAGCCTTGCAAGAGAAGTACATCACTGTGGGTGGGCCTTGAGAGTTGGTAACCCTGCCCCACTTTGAGTTTGCTCTGCCTGGCTCTGTGTTTGCATTTGAAGATGAGCGTTCTCAGCCTCCCACTCCGGTGGCTGGATGCCATCCCTCCTCCAGTGTTATTGCTCCTGTCCGTCTGGAACTGTGAGCCCAACAAACTCTTCCTTCTATGAGTCGCCCTGGTCATAGCGTTCCAGCACAGCAACAAAAAGTAGCTAATGTGATGGCTTGATTTAAAAAGACCAAAATTATTGCGTCCTCTTAATTTTCATTTTTTAAAAAAATGTATTTTTTATTATTGTATCTGTGTACATGTGCATGATGATGACTGTGTGTGTGTGTGTGTGTGCAGGTGGTGTGTGTCATGCATGCACAGGGTCAGAAGACAACTTTCAGGAGTTCGTTCTTGCCTTCGCTTTGTGGAGGAGCGACCCTCTGGCTGTGAGAAATACTTGAGGCTGGCTGGCCCATGAGATCCTGGCTGATTCTCCTGGCCCCACCATCAGGAGTGCCGGAATTACAGATGCACACCACTGCATCCGGCTTCTCACGTGAGTTCCAGGACTGAGCTCAGGTTATCAGGCTTGCACTCAAAGCAAAGACTCAACAGACGCCTCACGGAGGAAGGCACGCAGAGGGCAAAAATGTAACTAAAAGATAATCAACATCATATGTCATGGGGGCATTGCAAATTAAAGTAATGGGTTGCTGCCACCATATACCCGTTGGAATGACCAAAGTCTAAAAAAGAAAAAAAAAAACTCGTGTTGATATGGGACAAAAAGGTCCTCTCACTCCAAGTGGAAGCACAAAACAGCCACTTCTGAAGACAGTTGACAGTTCCTTTGAAAACTGCCACATCCTCACCACACCATCAAGTGACTGTGTTCCTTCATATGTACTCAAAGGAGTTGAACATTATGACCCTATAAAAACCTTCAGGGTGAATATTTCAAGAAACTCTGCACCGTTTGAACTTATCTTGTATCACCTCTGCTAGTACCAATACTGTTCATCTTGGCTGCCTTCTCCCTGCTCTACTCATCTTAGTCACTTCAGAGAAACGAGTGGTGAAGAGGTCAGGTCCTGAAGTCAAACATACAGCGTGTCCATCACCATTCACCCAGGGCCTGGCTTAGTCATTTGCTGTCCTGTGCCTTCATTGGTTGTTAAATGAGAAGACTATACCTATTTCGTCAGCTGTCAGGGTAAAACTTTCCCTTTTAAACATATCTGGTTTGGAGGCATCTTTAAATTTGTAACATTATAGTTTAATTGACAGTGTGTTTTTTTGTTTGTTTGTTTTAGTAACAGATAAAACAGCAGTGGACACTAAAATTAACTACTTCAGAACGATAAAATAATGTCTGCACTTTCCAAACCCGAACCCAAACTAGATTGTTGTATGGGTGGTTTTAAGTTTTTTGTTGTTTCTTTTTTATTTCAAATTTAGAACATGATCTCTGATACAAGGTAACACTCAGTGTGTATTTGCTATTGGTTGTGGGTCAGAGGAGCCATGTGTCTTGGGGAACCAGGCTGGAGCAAGAGTGAGGTTGAAGTGTGTCCAAACCCTGAAAATCTCATCCTGAGAACAGCAGGAGTAGGACTGTTCCCTCTCAGCTCTGGGCTTGCATGTCCCAGAATACATAGGCTTATGGCTCTCACCTCTGCCCCCCTTGAGGTGGACACGTAGACCTGTGGCCAGGTTCAGGTTAAACTTCCTTATAAGGTCAGCAAGCACTTGAAATTCCTCTTCATGCAAATAAGGCATTCTCAGCACCTTGGCACTGGCCAATGACGTACACTCACCCCAAAGCCTCTAACCACTCCCCAAAGGTATAAATAGACTTTGTTCCAACTACATGAGCTGCTCAAAGGAGCCTGCATCCTGAGAAGTCTGTTTCTCATGCACTCACTGGAGCCTGAAGTCTGCACTCCCCCGGCCCCATCCTGGTATCCACAAGTTGTGGTCTCCAGTCACAGGTGGGGGAGCAGCCCAAGAATGGCAATGGGTATTTCTGGCTAGCCTGTGAGGTCTGTGGCAGGGCCCTATTTTGAGTACCTGGGTCACTAGATAAATGATGAGCTCACGCCCCCAGAGACTAGGTAGAGAGACATTGGAGGACAGTTTTCCCAGGCCCTCAGAGGCCAGAAGGGGAGATCCTGGTGTCCATGTCAGGATGGAGCAGACATTTGGTGTGACTTACCCGGCTTTGTGACAGGCACTTCAAGGCGCTTCCCACTGTCTGAGTCCTCCACACCCTGGGCTGCAATGGAGTAGGGCCGGCTGGCTTTGTTTTTAAAGATGATGAGAATGGAGTCCCCCACCTCTGCGTGGATCATTGGTCCTAAAGGCCAAGCACAGACAGGTACATCACAAAGATCATGTCATGCTTAGCTGTCTGACCAACCTGAGTTCAAATTCTTCCTCCTTCCTTTAACAGGAGGCCTTGGGTGAATTGTATAATCAGAATCTCAATTTCCTCATCTGTAGAATGGGCTCACTAAGACTGTTCCCATAGGACTGGTAGGTAGCATTGTATGTGTATTATAGAGTTTAGTTCTGTCCACCAACCAAGTATTCAATGAATGCTTAACTTCTTACTGCTAAAAAGCAACAGAGTTCTGGATGCAATCTGTGGTCCATTGGATGAGAAGTGTCCCCCATAGTCTTGGACATTTGAATACTTGGAAGCGCTGATTGGGAGGTTTAGCTGGTAGCCTGGGTATGTCAGTAGAGATGGGCGGTGAGATTAAAATCTTCCTACCATTTCCAATTTGCTCCCTCTGTTTTGGGCTTGCAATAAAGGATGTGAGCACTCAGCTTCCTGCTCTTAATTGCCATGCCTCCTGCCTGCTCCAAGCCTTCTTGCCTTGATGAACTCATCTCTCTGGGACCATGGCCCAGGTAATCTCTTCCTTCTATTAGTTGCCTTGGTCATGGTTTTTCACTGCAACCGAAAAATAACTAATGCAAAAACCTGTGCAAAACCTTAAGGAACCTAAATTTGCTCTTGATCCAGTAAATAAATCTGTTACTAGTAATGAGGCTCCCATGGAATGGTGGGTACTAAAGGGATTATGGTAGCACAGTCTTGCCACTAATGCCTGTCGAGTGCCGACACTCAGTATATGGCTATTATGATGGTTGGTTTAAACACAACTTGGCGTACCTGAGTCTTAATGTGGGATTGTCTACAACAGCCAGACCTGTGGACTTGTCTTGATTCCCTTAACTGATATAAGAAGACCCAGCCTGAAAGTGGACAGTCTTGGGGCCCTGGGCTGTCTGAGAGTAGAGAAAGCTAGCTGAGCAGTAAGCATGATCTATTCCTCTCTGCCCTTGACTACGGATGATGTGACCAGCTATCTCCAGCTCCTGCTACCTTGACTTCTCCATCATGAGAGGCTGTAGCCTGGAACATAAAGCCATTCTCCTCTCGGTTGGTTTTGTTTTTATGACAGCAACAGAAATGATACTAGATCAGACGCCTTGAGCACACACATGCTCTCTGGCCTCTGGCCTCTCCTGTGCGCACTTTCCTGCTGGGAGCAGCTGGCTTCTGTGTGTCCATCTACTCGAGTGAGAGAGGTTGTGCCAGCCTGACTGGCGATGCCTTTCTCATGCCAAGCGTCTCTTGCTTTTCAGTGCTAGGAAGCACCCCAACAAGGTAGAGTGTGGGGCCCACCGTCGTCTTCACGAGGCACAGAGGCAGACCCTCTCCTTAGAAGTATCTCCCACCTGATCACTAAGTTTCCCTCTTCAGGGTTTGGTGTGTCCTACATTCAGCCAGAGATATGCCCTTAGATGGTCAGGGGTGTGACAGCACTCATTCACTTGTCACTGAAGTGAGCCCACAAGCCCAGCTTTGACTCTGAGAAACATGGTTAAAGTCATTAATAACATTTACATTTTGTTAAACTATAGTTAGCTTCAGAAGTAAAAAGAAAGAAAGAAAAAATAAAAGAAAGAAAGAAAGAAAGAAAGAAAGAAAGAAAGAAAGAAAGAAAGAAAGAGAAAGAAAGTGCCTGTACACTTAAGCAGTAGGCATGGGCATAGTTCAGACAGTTTGCATGCGTTAAAGCCACCATTTGCCACTGTTTCCCACTCCACGGCCGGAGCCTCGCCGTTCTGGTTTTAAAAGATGGCTACAGCCAGCCATGCAACGGGATGGTGGACAGAGGTGGACCTGTCACATGCCCGCTGAGTTTCTGGGAGTCCAGGCCACTCTAAGCTGCAGATGACCAGGAGGGCCTCACTCTCCACCGGAGGATGGCTGCTAACTTGCCTCTCACATAAGTCATTTCTGTTCCTCATCAAGCTAGGCTCTTTGAGAGCGTGCCCAGCCGCCTCAGCTAGCCCAGCCCTTTTCTTTGAAGCTCAGGGCACACTCACAGCTCCAAGAGTGACTCATGAATTACTCTCGTGGAGTGACAAGCTGGTGAGTCAACAGAACACGGAGGCGTGGGGCGTGGGGGAGGGGAGCGTGTAATCATTGACAAGCTGTTGTCACATCACTCGCTGTAATATTGAAGATATGGTGTCACTCAAACTCACAAAGTTACCTGTGATGTACAAAGCAGAAAAATATTTCTGAAGTCCTATAACTTAGTTTTCTGCCTTAAAAAAAAATCTTCTTTTCAAGTGGGGTGTGTCTAGTGACTCCCAAGTGAGGAGAAAGTGAGGAAGGAGAGCAGGAAGGACATTGTTGATGGCCAGCCACACAACTGAGGCATCAGCCAGCATAGAGCCCAGGCATACACCTAGTCAGTTCTGCTGCCTAGGGGTCAGGTCAAAACCTGCCATTCTTGGCACCCACCTCACACAAGGGGGTGTCTTTTTGCTCACACTTGGTTTTATAGTGTATTCTATGTCACTGTGCCCATATGACAGGTTCCCGCAGCCACTTTGCCTGATGTCCTGACTCATCAAACTGTTTAAAAGGGAAATTTCTCAGCTCACTAGAGAGGTTGGAAAGAGTATGAGACACCAGGTTGACTGCTCTGATTACAGGGATCCTGTGAGAAGTGAAGGTTGGAATGGGGGAGGGCCCACACGCAGGGCTGGTAGTGCCCGCATGAAACCCGCCATACCCAGGAGTTGCAGGTGCTCCTCTTGAGGCGGCCGGGCCTTAATCTCCACAAATTCTCCATTTGTGTATTCCCTGTAAACCACCTTCCTGTACTGAGAGCCAATCCAGTTTTCAGTGTGGTTCATAAATATATCTCCATGTCTGCAAAGAAGAAGCGTTAGAAATCAAGGTTGTCCGAAGGTGGGAAGACTTTGAAGGTCTCTGTTATCTGGGGTACTGTGGGTTGATACTCCCCAACCCCTGGGAGGTTAGGACCAGGGTCTCCCCCGTAAGATAGCCTTTGCACCACTTCTGAGAGCAGGGTTAGGAGTCAATACCTCAGAGCTCCTCATGTCCTCACAAAAGCAATCTCACACAGACCCATGGCCATGTTCGGAAACTATCGCTGTCACCTGCTGCAGGGCTCTAAACTGGGCTAACCTCAGAGAATCCTAGTGAGCAACAGAGGCCGTGGTTCTTGGGCTGGCACGAGGTACATGCACACACACATCCATACACACAGTCTTCACAGTAAACATACACACGTGCACACGCACACACACTCTGCACAGCTCTGAACCCCTCCAGGTTTCCTGGCTGTCATTCTATATACCTTGTAGGCACTCTTCCACTCTGAAGACCCCCAAGCCTGCAGGGTACGTATCTACCGTGCACGTAGCTGTGTACAAATGTGACATTCTTGTTATTTTTATGTTCTAGAGACCCATCCAGACAGTGGATTGTATGTGTACCTGTTTAAAGACACGTTAAGATGTCAGTGATGTGTTAACAGTGACCTCTGTTCGCACCACTGTACTTGGCCTGAGCGACACCTATCTGGTTCTTTTATTTCCCACCACTGTTGTGCTTGGGAACACAAGACAGGGCTTCCGCACGCCTGCTCTTTCTAACAGTGGAATACATAAAGCACACAAATGCAAAAGCTACGGCACAAAACATGTCAAGCAGAACTCCTGATCACAATGGCAGGGCTGAAACAAGACTCGGAGATCTCCTTCCATTGCCTGTGGCTATGTGCGCCAGGCCACTGATGCTTTCACATCTCTTCTGATATCTTCGAATTATCACGGGAACTTCAAGTGTTTCTGAGTGACTTGGGGATTCTCTGGGGGAGGTGCTCCCTTACTGTGTGTCCCCAGGGCCTTCCTAGAGAGTTGGCCTTTTATACTATTCTCTAGGAGTGGGGTCAGACAGATTTTAACAAGTAGACGTCCTTGTAAGTTTGTGTGAAAAATAAGGATCAGCTTTGTGTGTCTGTCACCAAGCTAGGTCACAAAAGATGGAGAAGAAAAAAAGCTCAGAAACAGCTGGGTACAGTGGCACAGATATAAACCCAGCTGCTTGAAAGGTTGAGACAGAAGGATGCTAGTCCAGTGCCAGACTGGGTTACACAGTGAAATGTCGTCTCCAAGGGGGAAAAATCACTTTCATTTCTAAAGTAGGGTGAGTCTAATGTCCTTCACTTCTCCCAAGTTAACCACTGGCGTTCCGAACCAAGAACAGTTCTGAAAGGCTCTCCCTGCCTTTCTGCACTGAACTCCTCAGATAGAGGGATTATGCTCCCCACTGCAAATCTACTCAGTTTGCCTCGGACCCTGCATTATCTGTCTTTCCTGAGTCCTGAATCTGACTGCGATCACTGCACTCCCGAGACACATTGGTCATTCTAAGCATTTGCTCTCTTGAGTATGGTGAGCCCTCCACCCGTCCTGTCTTTGGGCATGTTGGCTGCTCTGCTAAAAACTATTTTCCTCTTCTTCCGCTGTCTTACTCTTCACATCTCATCTCAAAGACTGCTTCCTCCAGGGAGCTTTCTTGAACCATTCCCCTCCCCTACATGGGGCTGTGTTCCCCTGTGAGTTCTCACTAACCTCCCCTCTGTCAGAGGCTGCGGCCATCCCAGCCAGTTCCAGCACTGTCCTTGGGGACTGTGAGTTCAGTGAGGGAAAGCCCTGGTCTGTGCTCTACACCATTTCACCAGCAGCTTGCACAGTGGGCAGTCAGTACTTACACATGCACCTCTGAGTTGACTCTATTTATTGCGGAAGGAGAGTCTACTTTATGACCTGAGGGTCTTAGCTGTGCTCTGCTCACTGTTTCCCAGCTCTCCTCCGCTGCAAAGGCACACATCAACTGCTGTAGAAGAACTTTATCAAACCTAATGCTGGGAAGATGCTGGCTGGGTGAGTGAAGTGTGCTGTGGGGCCACTATGACAAATGCTTTATAAAAGTCCTTGCAGAAGCCTGCTGTATAATTATTGCTCAGCAGATGTTCATTATGATGATTCTAGGGATTGCTAAATTATACACATACTGGTCTTCAAGCTCAAGAGTGTTAGCACCATAACTTCAATTTTCTATAGCAATTTAATCTAGTTTTGTTTTTTTTTCCAGATTTGCTTTTGTTCACAAATCTGATGCCAATATTGTGAGGATTGGGTCCTTGTGTTACCTTTCAGGAATCCTGATGCCTTCCCAGCAAACTGGAAAAACCTCCAACAAAGAAATTCAGGTACCAAAGTAGGGCAGAGAGTCTGTGCTGGTCGGGAGAATAAGTGTCCCAGAGGTAAAAGGTACCGGGAAGTGAGTCAAAATAATAGCCCTGGGGCAAAATCAGATGTGTAAGCCAGAGATGTAGGCTATACACCTGCAAGCTTCTCCAGAGGCTGACGCAGGGGGATCAGAAATGGAATTTCAACCTGGATAACTTCATGAGACCCTGTTTCAAACAAGCAGCTGCTTGTATAGCTGTAGGAGGCCTCAGTCTGATCCTCAGTACTGAAAATAAAAAAGAATCGTAGGGGCAAAAGCTGGTGTGTGGAGGGCATTGGTCCCTCAGCTCCTGTCAATGGAGACACTGGCTACGCACTACAGGGCGTGCACATGCCGTGCTATGTGTGTCTAGATGTGGGGTCAGAGGACTTTTGGGAGTTGGTCCTCTCCCTCCGTTGTGCGATGTGGAGATTGAGCACAGGTCATCAGGCTTGGACAGCAAAGCCCCTTTACCTACTGGGCCATTTGGCTGCCCCTGTGCTCCGTATAAAATTAATAAAAGTACAGCATTTCGTACACTTTGAATGTGTGGCTCTGTCCTTATCCCATCTCACTTTTGTTGACTTAAGGTCACTAACCAGAGCACTGGGGAACTAATCCCTTTTAGCCTTCTTTCCCACTAGCACCCTCCTGGTTTTCTAGCCCGTTTAGCCCAGAGTCCCAAAGCTGTACTTTGCTCTTGTTCACATGGATGGGGACAGGAGCTTCACGTTGAAGTGAAGGCTATGCACTTTATGCACCCTGAGCTAAGGCTGCAGATGAAAGAACAGTGGGATGGCAGCCACTTCGTGAAATAATTGTTTTAGAGAAGGCCAAATTAGTCTTCATTTTCCGCAGAGAGAACATCAGTGTTTAACTTGGACCGGCAACACAAGTTGCCCCAAAGAAGTGTGTCTAGATTAACAAATTATGAGTGAATAATTAAGTAGGTTTTATTTTAATGCTCTTGCCCTCAGGGCAAACCTCCATAGTTACTTTATTTATTTTCCCCCCACTTATCTCTAAGGTGGCATTGCTGCAGTAGCTCTTCCTCAAAACAGTGGTTGTTAAGTAAGAAGAGCAACTGATGTGTTGAGCTTAAGGAAAGCATTATGTAGCGATGTCTGTGATTGCAGACATGAAGGATTTGTAAGAGATGGGTGGTCAGGACAGTGTGGGACAGGTGCTAAGGGCAACAAGGAAGGCGAGGACAAAGGACAGTGTGCTGTGTTGGCGAGAAGCTGGGTTTTCCCTGGGAAGATGTGTGTTCAGCTCCTGCTTTGCCACAGACCAGCTGGATGTCCTGCTATTCCCGTGGGACCTTCCCACCCGTGTGTCAGGACAGTTACACCCAAGCGGCAGAAAGCTGTGAGGCAGAGTGCGTTAATTTCTGGAGACTCTGCGATCTGTGCCCGAACCCTTCCTTGCGTCTGACTCTATCCCAGTGTGCCCCGAGAAACTCAGTCCCTGGACTCCAGGATTCGAAACAGTAGAGAAACAGGACACACAGACCTTTGCATGGCTTGAGCATTGCTGATGTTTCAACGTGTGACCCTGCCTGGTGTCACTTCAACAAAGTATAAGACTTTCAGATTTTCTGGATAGCTTGGAGATCTGCTCTTCCCACCCTGACTCAAGAGTCTCTCTGAAGGCAATAGCCTCAGATCATCCTAGGATGTCCCCTCCCGGATCCATGATGCTAGCACCATTTCCCAGGCTCCCCTCCCCTGCACTACTGGCAGCCCATAGTCTCACCCAGATCCACGCACCTTCTCTGCCTCACCTGGATCATTTTTCTTCCAAGTCTCACCGTTGCTGTGGTCTCACTCCTCCTCTAAACACTTCCATCTGAGTTCTCATCCAAATGCCCATCCATCCATCCATCCATCCATCCATCCATCCATCCATCCATCCATCCTCCTCAGCCATGAAGTAGACCCATCACAGCTAGGTGACTAGGGGAGGTATAGGAATCCACCATGGGGGCCCTCAGGATGACCTCTGACCTACTTTCAGGAGAGGCAACAGAAGCGTCTCTAATTTTCGGTGCTCATAAGGAAAAGTCTCTGCCTGCAGAACTATGCACATAAAGCCCGGCCGCTTGGTTTCCACAGGTGCTAAGGCCCACAGAGCATGCGCATTCCCACCGAAGAGCCGTGGCTTCGCCCATGGTACCTTTCCCCTCCTGCGTCCAAGTGCTGCTTTTCGAACTCCCAGTTTTTGTTAGGGGCATAATCCCATTCTACCTCTTCAGCGGCGATGAAAAAGGTTCTTAGCATCCCGTAAGGCGGCTCAGAAGGGTCCCTGTTGCCACAGCTGCTGACCTCATAGATCTGACCCATGCCTCTCACGAAGTGGTGCAAGGTGGAACAGAACACCTTGAAAATACCTGAGGAGAGAAGGCTTGGTGTCGTGCCCACGACTTGACATTTCTGGTGGTGGTGACCTTAACTAAACTTACACATTCTAGTCCAACATCAGTAATAGTAAGGTAGACTTTTAGATTACCTATCTCACAGCATTTTTGAAGCAGAGCTTATGACGAATAAGTTACTTTTTTGTGTATGACTCTATTTTTTAAGAGGGGAAAATACTACATAAAATTCATTTGTAGTAGGGGAAACTCAGAATATTGTTACCAAGAAAGGGCTTTCGCTGGCTCATCCCTGTTAACACACGCCTGCTTACAGTCAGTCACTCCTGGAAAATTACCGATCTCTGCCACTCTCACAGCCCTGCCCAGCTTACAGGGAACTAATTACCTGTGAGATGAAAGAGCTAGACAGCACTCAAATTAGGCCACGGTTACGGATTCTGCCCTGAAGGATTTCGTAAATTATAAAGCAAGTACGCATGAAAGTCAAATGGATTATTTCACTATAGCCTTGAGCCAGGGAAGGCTCCTGTGTATCGTGCTGATGGAAAGGAAAAAATAAAAGGAAAAGACTGACTGTACTTCTCTATAGAGTATCAACAGTGATGTATGACAGAAGTTTATATAATTTAAAATTTGAATTTCTAGATGTGTTGGCATCTGTGTGTGTTTAGAATATATATCTATATTCTAATTAAACTTACCATAAACTTACGTGAAATGGTATCATTGAAGATATCAGCTCTCAATGAAATTATTGGATCAGTCTCCCCATTCTCTAACAGACTGTTCTTATAGCCATCCTACTAGCGTGCCTATCCACAACCACCTATAACATTCGCGGGGACTGCACTCTGTCTGCACTTGCAGCTCTTGTCTGAGTACTGACCGCCATTTCTGGACGAGCAAAGCCAGGGTTCAAGGGTTCACTGGGCCCACTTTGAACAGAATCCCAATAAAGCATAGCAAATATAAATGTATTGTTAGTATTACAGACCTAGGAAGGTCTTAGTGAAAGCACAGAGAAGACACCTGGGAAAGACCTCTCTCTGCACAGGCCTGTATCCGGATAAAACACGATCAAGAATTCACTGTGGAACAGTGGAATCATTGTCTTCTCTAGAGCAAAGGAAACAGTGTGAGTTGCTACCTACCATAGGCTCTACCCTCTTCTCTCTTTCTGTGTGTGTATGTGTGTATACATGCATACACACGGAGGTCAAAGGGCAACCTGGTATATCATTCCTTAAGAGCACACGTATTTTTTTTGAGACAGTCTTTGGCCTGAGACTCAGAAATTAGGCTAGTCTGGATAGCCAGTGTGCCTCAGAGAGGATTATAAGTATATACAGATTTTTTGATTACCTATTAAAGCAGCTAAGTCATTTTATTTTTTAAAATTGAAAATAGAAAATTAAATTAAATTTAAAAAACTGAAAATTTTCATATAATATAATCTAATTATGGTTCCCCTCACCCAGCTCCTCCCAGGCTCTCTAACTCCCCACCCACACAAATCCCCACCTTTTCTTTCTCTCATTAGAATACGAACAGACATTTAAAAAAAATAAGAAAAATAACAATAGACAAACCAGAACAGGATGAAACAAAATAACTATTAGAAGAAAAAGGGCCAAAGAAAAAGCATAAGAAACACATAGATGCATAGATACACGTATTCAGACACAGAAACCCCTTAAAAACACAAAACTAGAAACCATAATATGTATGTAAAACACTGTATAATAAAAATGAGAATAGCGCCCAGACAAAGCAATATGAAACCAGGTGCATGCAATACATACAGAGTTTTCACATTGGTTCTGGGGATTGAACTCAGGTCCTGACGCTTACGCAGCCAGCACTTCACTGACTGAGTCATCTTTCCAGACCTCTACCGACTTTCTGATTATTCTTTGTAACTCACAGTTAAGGAACTGGAATTGTTGAAATAATCAGGCTTTTTGCCAGTCACAGATCTATGCTCACCATTAAACACAACCAGAAATCATCACTAGGATGAAGGTCCTTAGAAGCCCATGGCACATAAGAGTAATGATAAAGCACTGGAGTAGGATTACTACGTGTGTGCCAGCCAGCCAAGTCTTTGCGTCCCTGTTTCTATGGATTGGAATGGTTTGGCTGTTCTCTGTCCCTGCTCCTTTTTGGTGTGTTTGAAAACCAGCATCATGTTCAAGGCAAAGCCCTTGGATTGGATGATTTACAACCAATCAAGTATATTAATGCAGATGGGTGGAACACTGTAGGCGCATTCCAAGATAAAGAATACAGGGCTTCTATGTGCAGGAAGCTCTTAGGAAAAGGTTTTGATGCTTTAGCCTCAAGTTCTTAACTGATCACTCAGATTCCACCTAGATTGCCTTGAAAAATGCTGTGATTCCAGAGTGAGGTCAAGAAGTCGAAAGCTCATTATTAGATAAGGTGCCATTGGGTGCTCATCTCAGAGAGCATTGCTATGGGCTCTTGCTAAGACTGATGAAGAAGTTGAGAAGGAAACATATTGAATGCCCTTCGCAGTGGCCATCCTCACTGGCAAGTAGCATATGTTCTTATGTTTCTTGGTATCTTTTGCAAAAATGTCCCAGTGGTCTCTTTAGTTTGGAATCTCTAAGGGAAGAGGTTCCAGGAACAACATGGACTCCAAACCCAATGTAGGTTGCCTTCTGGAGAAAGCAAGGATGCTCAACAGACACAAAATAAAGAAGTCCTCAAATAACTCATTCTGAAAACATTATCCAACCCCAGGGGAAGGAGAGCAGACCACAGTGACAGTTCTAGCCACAGCCTAAAGCAGCCACCAGCTGTCCACGCCTCGAAGAATAACTTCAGCCATGTTTGTACTTAATGAGAACAATAGCATCTCTCTGGAGATGAATTAACATATTCACCTAGTATTTGTGAGGATTTACCCCAGATTCATGGGGATTCACCCGAGGCTCACATGAACTCACTGCAGGTTCATCTGGATTTACCTGGGGATCATCTGGGTTCTCCTGGGTTTATCTGGGTTTACCTGGACTCCCCAAGCATTCGTGTGGGTTAACCTGAGATTCGCATGGATTCCCCTAGGTTCATGTGGCTTCCCCAAGATCTGCGTGAACTTGCCTAAGGTTTGTGTGGTTTATCTGGGATTTGTAGACAAAAGTACATGCAGAGGACTCCCAACTCTGCATTTTGGTTAACAACTCCTCTACCATTTATGCTGTATGTTTGCACTAAAATAGCCAGCAATCTGATTTGAATCAAAACTATATCTGTTTCTAGAGTCTTTGAAGTGCTGGCTTTTTCCTGGAGGAGGATTTTATGAGGTCAAGATGGGATCTAAACATGTACGATGGCCCTGCCAGGTTTACCTGCATGGTCTGGCTGCATGAACGCCGTTGTGGACATATGCGGAAACAGAGCCAGGGAATCACGGTGAGTGCCTCGTAGGTGGATGGTGTTGCCTTGAAAATAAACTCCATGCATGTCTGTGTCGGTGCCCATTCCGATCAAGTGCCAGGAAACTCTGTCCTTCTTGCACATGCTTAGGCCTGGCTGGCTGCCATACATGTATCCATTAATAGCTGAGTGGAAAGGAGAAGGTAGTGAGTGCCCATTGTAATTTCTGCAGTCATACGAAAGACACCATCTCAGAGAGTGATCAGCAGTGTGCTTGTGGCAGAATCTCAGGATTGTGAACTGTACATACGATCCTTGTTACTAGAAAATGAACACTATTGGAAAAAAGACCCAAAGTGGCTAGAATTAACAATAAATCTGAAAATATACTAACGTTATAAAACACATTAAAAGTAGCAACACGTTTTCTAAGACTGTAATTCCAAGAATCACTAAGGAATAAATCAGGTGGTTTTTTTGCAAGTTCTTCTCACGACAAAACTCTCAGATAGCACGTTGGGATGCTTTTGAGTTAACGGTTTACCTCTGCATGTTACAGGAGCATCATCCTCATAAGAATGAGATTTGAAGAGACTGAAGAGCTGTCTCAGTGGTTAAGAACACTGGCTTCTCTGCCAGAGGACCCAGGATCAATTCCCAGCACTCACATGGCAACACAACCATCTGTAACTCTATTTTCATGGGATCCAACTCTCTCCCCTGGCTTCCATAAGCCACATGGTGCATATGCAAATATGCAAGCAAAACACCCTTCCACATAATAAAATAATAACAATAGTTTTTTAAATTAATATCAATTGACTTCACCATTTTTCCATATTTCTCCTGAAAATTATTGATACAAAACCAATTTTCTTTGAGGTTATTATCCAGTTATCTCCTTGTCAAGGGACTTTCTCAGTTGTCAACTCATTCAATTCAATTCATTTGATTCAGACAAACTCCCACTTGCATTTGCTTCTAGAAGTTATCAGGTATTCATTTACAGAGTTCATAGATTCTGAGTGATTTGGGAGAGTTTCAGTAAGTTGGCACTGCATTTGCAGATATGATCAGTGGAGATGAGTTGGGGTTTATCAGGAAGCAATATATTTTAAAAGCTTAGGACTTAAGTAAACAAGCTTGCTGTATGACGATGTCCGCTCTCCTACCCCGAGGAGATAACTGAAAAGCCTGTGGGGTTATGTGAGTATGAAGACTTTGATGGTAATTTTCACTGATGACTTAACCAGATTTGGAATCACCTAGGAGACATACCTCTAGCTGTATCTGTGAAGACATCTTCAGAAAGATTGACTAAGAGAGAAATGCCCACTCTGAACTGAATAAAAAGAAGAAAGCACCCTAGGGCCAGCATTCCTTCCCCTCCCCTCTGTCCTTCCCCCTCTCTCCCTCCTTTCCCTCCTTCCTTCTGCCCCCTCTGCTTCCTGACACTGAATACAATTTGACGCGATGCCTCATGCTTCTGACACCATGCCTTCCTCACCATGGTGGATGGTACACTCAACTGCTGAGCCAAGATAAACCCTTCCTCCCTTAAGTTGCTTTTGTCTGGAATCTTGTCAGCAGAAACAAAACAAGACAAAAACACAGCAGCAAGGAAGGAGCCAATAAAATCAATAAAATGACCCCGTGCTTTCAGAGTAACCCTCGCCTTGCCTATCAGTCCCAGTCCATCAGTGGTAGGTCTCTAGAACAATGCCTTGAGGTTGGTTTTGAAACATTGCATCCTGATTCAGTCTGGACGAATGTTTTCACTGAGCAACAGTGTTAACAGGTGAGCTCATGTAACTCTGACTCACACTTGGTATCTGACTCCCACCTAACACCAAAAGCAGAACAAAATAGCTACTACACACATGGATGGTCTTCTGGTGAAAAAAAAAATTCTTTTTATTTCTATGTCTGTCAGCCAAACCAGTGATGCTTACCAGGTGTATTTAAATTTAGGATTGTTAATAGAAAGCCCTGGGGATTCTAAAAAGAACATATTTTTAAAGGACATTGATAATATTTTTACCAGTAAACTATCTAAATCTTGTCTACAGTATTTGAGAGATTATTACCACACTTGGGTGAGTTTGAAGAAAATCTTTTCTGACTGTAAGGGTGTATTTAATGCTTCTATTTCTAGACTTTTCATTCATTCACTCACTCATGCATTCATCAAATACCATTTGACTATAGGTTATAAAATACATACAGCCCATGTCAGGGCAACATATGAAGCCTTTTATTCTTAGATTTTTGGCTTCCTCCCTTCCTTGCTATGTAAGCAAGACTAGAACTAAAACCTAGTTTAGTTATAGCAAAGCTCTCTTGAAAGCTGATACTGCTTCCTGAATTCCACAGGTCCAAGCTGGGGATTTGTTGGACCTGAGCATTGGGGATCATGGGAGTTTGTGGCCTGATTGCTGAGGGTTATTGTAACCTTGGACTTTGGGAATTTCCTGAGCTAGAGAGGGATTTGGGGGCCTGTTTATTCATTCTTCTATGTTGTTTCAAAAGATAACAAATGTTATGCTTAGAACTGAAATGAGGGTTCTCACAGCCTCTCACACATACTGAAATGCAGTACGTTACCATATTGGGCAGCTGCTTGCTCTTGGCGTTCTGTGTCTGGTCTCTTGCTTACTGCTTGGCTGTATTAGGCAACGTGGCTGACACTAACCTTTATGCTAAACACAGATAATCACTGGGTGGCTTACTATTGTGATATAAACAGAAACGGAGAAGAATTAGTAATTTCTCCCAAATTAAGGTAAATGGGAACCACTAGTGTTTGGTGAATTAATCCTTGCAGCTGCTGCTCATTCTAGTTGATTAGATCTACTTAGGCATGTGTGATTATTCTCTTTATCTTCTGTTATCAGACTGGATGTGGGAACTTCAGTCATTTTCCACACTTTGTATCACCTGTGTTCTTTGTTACTTTAAACCCTTTGTGTTGCTTTGTCTAAGGATGGCACAATGTTTTAGAAGTGTCAGGTTCACAGTAGCTCTGGGAGCTCATGAACCTGAAGGCAGAAAATGTTTTACCTCCTTGAACAGGAACAATACCAAAGACATCAAAGTTAGGCAGGCTCACGACCATTTCCCAGCTGCAGCCCAGCCTTTCGTACCATGCATCCGGTTAGATTTCACAAACTCCTTGTCTTCTTTGTCGACACTGTGGGGATGCCAAGTAAACTTCTGGATGTTTTCATCAAGATACCCACTGAAATTCTCATCAAAGACTGTGAACAGTAGGTAAAATTCCTTATCTATTCCTTTCTAAAGAAAATGAAGAAACAAAGACATACAACATAGAGTTTGAATTAGTTCTAAAATTCACGCAAAGTGAGTCCTCAACATTAGCCATAGAATTACCCATCGTTTCATAAATCAGATCGTTGAGGGTGGCCTGTCTCTTGTTGTCCACCAGTCTCTAACGTGTCTGCTATCCAAGCCCCTCTGTTCTGTTGCTTGCCTCGCAGGGATACTCTGATGCTACCCCATTGCCTCTCTCTACATGGCATGAGGCAGGCTCTGTGTCCCTCTCTCTCTACCCACATGTTCTTCCTGTATTCTACATATTTCTGTAATTGCGTCTTGAGAAAGGCAGATGGAGGGGATGAGAAGAGGAAGACAAAAGAAGGGGTTGGGAAAGGGAAATAGGAAGAGGGGTCGGAAAGAAGGAATGGGACAGAACATGGAACTTGGGAGGTTAATTGAACGGTTATGTGGAGACAAAGAATGGTCAGAAACCAGCCTAATATTACCTGACTGTACTCCATGACACTCCTTCACCTCTGGGAGAGATAATGACAACTAACCGGAAAAAAATCTCTCTCTAAGCCCCTCCCTCTCTCTACCTGCCTAGAAGAATCCTGAGCAGGTTTCAAGCTACAGAGTGACTGACATATTTTCTCTGGTACCTTTTACACTAATGGCTTTGTCTGGAGCCAAATGGTTATGGCTTTCCACTTAATATCAGGTACTTTACTGTTGTTTTTTTTTCTTGTTGCCTGTTTTTGTGAATTTTGAGTAAGCAGCATTACTATGAAATAATATTTGGCTTAGCAACATCCACTGCAGACTCTTAGGAGCTTCTCAAAGTTTTCATTGAGTAGATACAACAGGAAAAAATGAAAATGAGAACCGTTTTGCCAGTAGTTCTTGGCACTTAACCTCTTTGGCTCAGAATTTGCCACCACAGTGGGGAGCAGGTCGGTGTAAGGGAGAGGGAGAGTTGGATGCCAAGTCCCGTGTCCAGTGACCTTCAAACTCACTAGGGATAGTTCCCTGAGTCTCCCTCGGTGTCTCTGAGCCTCAGTTTCTCCACCTTTAAAATACAAACAACACGCTGCAACTGCCTTGTTGCTGTTGAGGCACAGAGCACACGCTCACTGCGTTACGCATGCACACCTTTCCAAGGTTACCTCCTTGTAGAAAGAATTGACCGTCCGAGATAGACCAACATGTCTTCTGTCCTTAAAGACTAGAGAGACAGTCCTTGAGTCCACATACAACATGGCCATACTACACCAGAGACTGTAAAATATAGCACTTAAGTGAGCTGACTTGCTGTTTCTGATCATGAGGCAATTGGTGAAATGGGTGGTTGGATGCACAGATTTTCCACTTTCCATAAATGAGCTCAAATTTCGTAGATGCAGCTTAAAATCCTATGCTTTGTCCCATCTGTCAGGGAAACCACCCAAGCCTCAGAGCTGAGACTTACAAACAGCCTATCTACATGTCTCCTCTTCCTGTCGGCCACCATGATTGATATCTTATGACTTAACAGCAACCCTCAGCTTTGGCACAGGCTGGAATCGCCGGGAGATTCTGATTAGACTTGTCTGGAGCATTTGGATAAAGGATGCTGAAAATGTTCACAGATGTGCCCAAGTCTGAGAAACCTCACTCAGCAAGAAAGATCCCAATCACACATCCATATAGATCTCTGAAGATTCTAGAATCAAGGCAACATACAGGCAAGGAAGCCGACCAAATAACAACCACACCACAAGCAGAAATGCTAAGATCCTGTGTCAGCATCTTACATTTTCAAAGCTTAAACAAGCCCTCATGACCATAAAAGTTGGTTGCATAGAAAAGAGACACTGCTTTGTTACCGGCCATCACTGCTTCATCTCTAGCCCACTGTGGGCCCCTCCCACCTACAGCCTGGGAAGAGTGTGGTGGCCCTGATGTCCTACCTGTGTCCCATCAGCATTGAGGCTGCCCTTTTTGCAGACCAACAACGGCCCCACAAGGCCAGCACTGGTGTCCTTGATTGGCTGGACTGCTGAGAAGTAAAGATAGGTCAGGCAGGGGGGATCTTCGTCTGTCGGGCTGACGCTTTCGGGCACCGTCCACCTGTAGGTGAAGGTTTCACCTGGCTTGACATGAGCCCCTGGTTTCAGAAATCCTGAGGGTGAAAAAGAAATAGTTTCACACAGCCAAAAATATTAAAACTTGCCTGGCTGGTTCTCCATCCCTGGGTAGCTCTCTCTGATGATGCATTTTATGAAAAGAAAGTTTTTTTTTTCTTACAAATTTGAACCTGATATCTCCTGGACCTCATATGCTACTTTATGAGATAGAAGCTGAAATCGAAGTGTTTCCTTTGTGGTAGATTGTATCCTATTTTGTATTCATGCCATGTTTAGCCAATAGTAAGAGAATGATAATGTTCCATTCTCACACTTGAACACAAGTTTGTAAGATACCGCCGAATATCTTCTATGTGAAATATGTCATACTCAGTCTTGCAGAAGATACCCTGAAAAGTTAAGCAAGATTCCTATTGTTGGGGGCCGGAGAGAGGGCTCAGCAGTTAAGAGTGTGTACTGCTCTTGCTGAGTACCTGAGTTCAGTTTCTAGTACCCATATCAGATGGCTCACAACTGCCTGTAACTCCAGCTCCAGGAGATCCGATGCCCTCTTCTGGTCTCAGTAGGGACCAGTACTCATGCATACACACATAAATGAGAATTTAAAAATAAATTGTTAAAACAGAACCCTAACTTGAACAAGCTTGAAATCCAGAGTCCAAATGTAGCAAATAAACCAAACAACAAAAGCCAGAGCATGTATGCAAGTGCCCAGAGTTCAGAGCTGTGAACAGGCAGCCTGGAGTTGAAACTGATTCCCAATCCTGGGCGCTTAGCTCTCAGTCTGTGCTGCCAAATGCACCCTAGTCTCTCCAACTTGGGAAAAGCTACAAGCTTGCTCTGTGCCTGACTTTTGCTCTTCAAAAAACTGCCCAGTGAGTTTTCTGAATAGAAAAGTGTAAACATTCTTGCTTTCTCCAGTGTTTCCTGTGAACTGCTCCCACCCACCCCAATTACTCTGAGCATCCTGAATTGAGGGTGAGGAAGACTGGCAGGGGTTACAATGAGCACAGGAGATAGGGTGAGGGTCTGAGGGAGCATCACCCTCCTCTGTTCTGCTTGAACCCTTCAACATCACCATAAAGCCTGCTCTCCATTGGGCCTGGCTTCATATTAGATCACAAAGAGTTATCCCTAGTGGCCATGATGTCTAGTGCAGAGATGTACCCAAAAACCTGGAGTTTGCCATGAGCAGCATCAGCAGTGTAAGGATAGTTCCTGCTGCCCCTGTGTGTGTGGATAGCCTGTGCTCCCTGCTCTGTGAGGCATAGAGGCTGTAGATTTTAGCTCACAATACCGGTTTTTCAATAAATATCTGCTGGTGGATACAATCGGAGACCACATGTGAGATGTTTATATCAACTATATGGTGAAATCAGATTTTTCCCTCAGCTCTCACCAGCAGAATTTCCTGCAACTCTTAGCAGACATGCTCTCCATGTTGGAGAACTGGAAGAGACTATAGAATAGGCCTTTTTTTGTCAATGAGGGGGAAAAAAGAAACTAACACTTCCTAAGAGATGACTGTGGAATTAGCCCAGGCCCAAATGCTCTCAGTCCAGTCCAAAGCACTATGACGTTGTTGTTAGTATCTGAATGGATAGGCAAGAGGAACAACATTCACAGGGTTTACATAATCACTCAGAATTGGGAAAGGAAGGAACTTGAGCCAAACTTGTCTCCTTCTTGTGTGTATGGTAGACACACTTGCTCTTATAAGGGGATGCATATGTGGGTACATTCAATGAAAGTTCAGAGGTCAACTTTGGATATCTTCCTCTATCACTCTCCACCTTACTTTCTGAGACAGGGTCTCTCCTTGAACAGCTAACTCACTGATTTCTACACACTGGCCATCCAATGAGTTTCAGGGATCTTTTCACACACAGACAAACAAACACACACCAATGCTGGGGTTATAGACAAGCGTCATTCTGCTCCCAGATTTTATACAGGTCCTGGGGATCCAACCTCAGGCCATCCTGCTTGCACAGCAAGCACTGTACCCACTGAGCCATCACCCTGGCACCTCTGTCCCTCTCTTAGTCCTTCCCTCACCCTTGCTATGTCCTTCATAAGCTGGGTTCAGACTCACCGTCTACATTTGGACCTGCATCAGATGCCTTGTCATAGAACACACCGTGGGGTAAAATGCTGTAGACCTTGTCAGCTTTATTGGCAAAGGTCACTAGCAGGGTGTCACCCACCTCTGCCTTGATGACTGGACCTGGGAAGCAAGAGAAGAGGATGAAAAGAGATAGAGAGGTGAATCAGAGCAGAAAAGTCGCTCTGCAGAAGTCTGCCCCCAGATGAGGACACCCCTTCAAAACATCAGGACACGGGTACCAAGGATTCCAAGATGGGCTTCTGTGTCAGAGGGTATCTTTCTTCTACTGAAAGTGGCATCAACATACTCCGTGTACCGAGCCTTCCAGTATTTCCCTCCTATTCTGTTTTCGGCTTGTGTGAAGTACATCGCGGAGTCACTGTAGGAAGACATCAGACTCGTCTCCCAGATGCAGTCATCATGGGACTCATACTGCACCCAGTCACCACCCACCTCCCCAGCAGAGCCGGCATGGGCTTCAGCACAACCCCTAGGGATCACCTCTGATCACCAGCCTGAGAACTGGTTCTCAAGCCCACGTCCCTCTTCGCCCACTTCCCTCTTCACCTTTGCATCCCATTCCCCAGAGTCCCCAAAAAGAAATCACAGGAAAATTCCTCATTTACCAGCAATGACGTTCCAGAACAGTGTCCTAAAAAGCAATAACCAGCTAACTCATTTTCCTGTAGAGCAAAAATACTTGTAGCTCTCACTGACCCAGTGAAGAGGTTTTGTACATAGCAAATTCTTTCATACCTGACATGACTAAGAAATGGAGACTGAGGCATGACGTCCAGTCAGTCAAATTGTTCAACCCATGGAGAATTGTCTACAAACTATATGACTAAAATGCCTGGTTTCAAAATGGTGAAGTACAATGATATTGCTTCTGACTCATGCTAGCTCTGTATGCTCTTAATGTATTCACAGCTGTCACTACCCATGACTCTAAGTCACAAGAGTTCACAGCTACTTTTAAAAAAATCAACTTGAAAACAGGCTAAGAGCAATTGCAGAGGGCTCTGGTTCGGCTCCCACCACCCACATGGTGGCTCACAACTATCTGTAACTCCAGTTCCAGGGCATCTGACGCCATCTTCTGGCCTTCACATGCATCAGGCTTGCACATGGTGCACAGACATACATAGAGTCAAACTACCTATAACACATAAAATTCTTTTTTTACATCAACTTGAAAAATAGTATACGCTGAAGAAGGCCAAAGACTCATGACTGGGGAGGTGGTGGTTTCAGTTAAAGAGGCAACACTAGACTTGGGTTTCAGAGGAAACAGAGCATTTATTTGGACAATGAGGAAAAGGACAGAGAGGCTGTGTAGTTGACACAAGAGTGCCAATAGACTAAAATGTTTATCTCCATCCAGAGTCCTGTCTTTTTCCTTGTCTGTTACTGTTCCACATACGCATTCTGTAGCTCAATGCTTCAAATGGCCCTGACCACTCTTGTTTGCACAGAGGAGGTGCTCAGGAAGTGTTTGATTTTTAAAAAAGGGAATGAATGAGTTGATAAATAAGTGAATGATTATGAATTAATGAATCTGTGAATGAATGAATAGTGATGACTGAATGAGAGAACAAGTGAGTGAGTGAATAAGCAGATAATGAATGGATGAGTATATCAGTGGGCAAATGAATCTGTGAGTGAACGAGTAAATGAATGAATGAATCAGGGAATAAATGTATCTATGAGTGAGTGAATTAATAAATTGATTGAATGAGTGAGTGATAGAGTGAGTGAACAAATGTTTCTGGAATTTTGATCTAGCCACCAATCACAGATAGACACTCTCCCAGTCCTCAGCAGAGTTCACGATAAGAATTCTAGCAGTGATGACATCATGACGTCCACCATCAGAGAGACACAGTGAGATCATAGGGGGAAGCCTGCTGCACACTGCTCTGTAGAGGGACTCAGAAACACCAACAGCTCTCACCTGCCAGACCCATTCAGGGGAAATCCCGTGAATTTATCATAGCCTTGCGGCCCGTAATCCCACAGGACCTTCTCCGCTGCTATGAAGTAGCGCCTCTGCTGACCCTGCATCTTCGGGTGAGGAACATTGGTCCTGCAGTTGCCCACGTTGTACTGTCCCAGCATGCCAGCTGCAGAGGAAGGAGACACACAAGCCACGGCATGGGTAAAATGCCCAGGAGAAACAGACAGCTTTCACTTCATCGGCATTTGAAACTTTTATTCAGAAAATTGGATGATAAACAAAGTTATCAAGAGAACATAAATGAGGAGGGGATTAATATATTTAAATGCAATAAACATTTTAAAAAAGTATTTTAAACATAAAGAAAAGAAGTAAATCCCCAATAGAAAATGGGTGGGGGCAGAAATGGGTTGTTCGGAAAAGAAGTAACACCAGCCACTAAACAAGTGGAAAATTCTATCTTAATGGTGATTATGCAGCACCATTGTTCATTGATAGGACTGATAGGATCTAAGAGTCACAATTATTCCCAGGGTTGTCGGGCAGATGCAGGGCAGACGTGCTGTGGGCGGGTGAGCAACAGTGCTGACAGGGAACTGGCAGTGTGCGTCTGCACTTTAAAAAACAATCCAGTTCTGATCTGGGAATCCCAAATCCAGAAGTGTCAGGAAACATAAGATGCGACAGCGAACGGGAGAGCGAGCCGAAGTGTTATTGGAGGTATCAACACCGATAAAGTCACTCTGTGATCACTAACACGGAAACACTGCTGAAAAATATCCATGAGTAGAAAAGTAAGCTGCAGGGAAGCGGAAATGGACCAGCTTCACTTCAGAGAGTATAGAGGTATCTCTGGATGGGGCTGATGGTTTTAAAAATCAAATTACAGGGGCTAGAGAGATGGCTCAGTGGTTAAGAGCACTTGCTGCTCTTGCTAGAGGACCCAGGTTTGAGTCCCAGCCCCCACCCGGTAGCCCACGACTGTCCCTAACTTCAGTAGTAAGTGACACACCATGTGGAACTTATGTTGCACACTTTGTAAATGTCTAACTACTAGTTTCTAAATTCCTTTAAGGTTACAGATTGATCTTAAGAACACCATAGTAAACATCTGGGGAGGATGCTCAATGCACACTGTGTTTCGCAGATGCTAAACAGTTAACTAAATGCATTGCATATGGGAATCTACCGAAGAGAAGCAAGGACTGTGGTGGAACCGCCCCATCCCGGGCCCTTCCGCACCGGTCTCCATCCATTTTACCTTGCAGGTGGTCACTGACTTGGCAGGTTATCATCCATTTCCCAGGATTCTCTGCTGTCATTTCTGTTGTTAGGAAGGTGGCTGGAAACAGGTTGACCACATCTGCCCTGTGCCCTCTGGTGATGAAGGTGTTACCGTAAAAATAGATGGAATGGATGTCTATCTCATTCCCCATCCCAAACAGGTGCCAGGACACAGATTCGCCGACACACATCTCAGGCTCGGGGAAGTTTCCGAAAAGAAATCCATTGAGGGCTGCAAACACAAACACACCAGTGGAAGACACTCCCCTGCGGATGTGAGCAGGCCCGAAGAGGAGCAACCCGCACGGGCCATTGCTGTGATGTTTTCCTGTGGCAATCCCCAATCTGAAAAAATGTCTTGCTGTTAAAAGTGCTGAGAATAAGGGGCTCTCAGCACTCAGCCTTAAATGGGACACCTGTATCAACCCTCCTTTGAAAAGGGCCCAGGAAACACTGTGATTGGGGGAGGGAGTGGGGAGGAACCTGAGAGCGACGGGATGGGCGGGGCGCCGTGAAATGCCGTCTCCTGGACATGGCGTGGCGGCCGCCCTCATGAACCCACAGCATCTGTGGTTCCTTATACAAGACTAATCCAGTTAAAAAGTTCAGCACAAACAAGGTAGGCTCTTCGATGCCTGATGCGGAACTGACAGCAGACGGCTGCTGAGGAAGGAAGATCCACTTTTCTTCGGAATTATGGTCACCCGGCAGGTTGCCCATGCCAGGCGGCCATGGCATGCTCACGCACAGATGGGCAACATTAATTGGACTCAGTAGGTTAAAAATAAATAAACAAATTTTAAAAGGAAGATATGATGTTGGGATGGAGATGTGATGGAGATCATTGGAGCAGGGAGTAGGGTGCATATGACCAAGATATATAGTATACATGTATGAAAATTTCAAAGAATAAGTTAAAGCACTACTTGGGGGATATAGGTTCAGCATTTAGGAGCACTTGCTGTTCTTGCAGAAGATCTGATTTGATTCCTAGCACCCACAACTGTGTATCACACTAGTTTCAGGGGATTCAGTGTCTCTTTCTGGCCTCCTTAGGTACCAGGCATAGACAAACATGCATGCAAAATACATATACATTTTTAAAAAGACAAAATTATTGTTCCTAACAAAATGGCTCAGACAGCACCATTATTCTAAGTCATTTTAGTAAATTTAAATTGATTGATCAATAAATCTTATGTTGATTTTACACCTTTTGTATATCAGTGCTTTTTTCTTTCCCAGTGATTTCTTCTATAACTGGCATGTCTCCTTTGCTGACATTGATTATGTGCAAACTCCTACGTCTGTATACAGGCCTTGCTTTTTATTCTGAAAGTTAGTTTTGCTTAAAATATTCATTTCTTCTGGGGGACCATCTCATCACAAAGGAATAACTCCTGAATGGTAGGAGGGATTTCATGGGCAGTGAGTCCTGAGGGATTTCATGGGCAGTGAGTCTGTGGTTTTCCCAGTGTTTGGGGTTTCTCCTGTTCTGAAGAGCAGCGAGAAAACTAGTGACAGCAATGACTTCCACTCAGGTCCTGTCCACCTCCCTCTTCCTTGTTTTCTTTGCTTCCTGTCCTTCTCTTTTCCTTCTCTCCTTCCCTTGTAAAACATTTGCCAAGTACCACTACATGCAAGATTGATAAAGCATCCCCGGAAAGAAGATGGCGGGCGTGTGATATAAGAGAATGTGTGCACTGACTCACGGCCCTGCCTGGATGTGTGTTACAAGCAAAGGCAGGCAAATGGAAATGCGTTTCCCATGAACTTTCTTGCTCAGGCTCTCTCAGGAAGTTCTCTGGTACAGATTATCCCCTGGCTTGAGTTTGCCATTGATGGTCTTGACCTCAGACTCTTCCATCTGCAAAATTCAGGCATCGCTCACTGTGGCTTTCTCTTTCTTTAATGATTGAAGGTCTTGTGTACAATGAGTGCTCACTGAATCTTGATGGTTTAAAGAATGCCCAGAAAACAGTAAATTCACAAGTATGTCTTTAAATTCCATGCACTGCATAGTTCTGAAAATTTGACAAACACATGGACGCTAGTTGCTGGATATGATATGTGGTGAGATTTTATTCTCCCTCCTGGCAGTCTATACACTATAGTCTAGCAGTCTTAACATTATAATCGGGAAGGAGCCTTCCTGTTTGTCTTCCCTCTGTTTTCTATACCATGGTCTTGTCTGTCCTACTTAGTGTACTTGTGTATATGGCCTTGTCCTTTCTCAGATTGTTGGAGTTCAAAGTGTATTCTGTCTTATAACTGTCATCCAAATATACCCATCTTGCAGAATGAGTTGCAGGGTTTCCACCCATCTTGCTTCCCTGAAATACCCCATCATGGCACACACTCACCATGCATCTTGTTGCTCCTCTGGAAAACGGCATCGCTTTTGTCAACAGAAGTCGGGTCAGTGCAGAAATGCCTGATGTTTTCATCTAGGTACCAGCTCTGGTTCTCATCCACAAGAGTGAACATGATAACGAACTCTCGGTCCACATCAGTCCTTGCCCCGGAGTACTTGTTCAGTACACCTTTCAGAAACATCGGGAGAGTGGGAAAAAGGCAGTTAGAGGTAAACTAAACCCAAGTGAGGCCCCTCGCCTGCCACCAGTGTTCAGTAAGCTTGACGGAGATAAGCAAGGATAATCTGCATCCTGCAACATGCAAGCAGAAGCCTGCTCTGGTGCACATGACACAACTGTAGAAAAGTCACACGCAGTGCAGAAATCTTGAGCACTATGAGCACAGAGGCCTGGTTGCTCCCTGAGGAGCAACTATAGACAGTGCAGACATGTAAAATTGAAAAGAACAAACGGAGAGTGTCACTGGTCACTTGACTAGAGTGTTCACTTTCCTACTTGCAGTTACACGGAATTCTTTTTTTTATTAAACCATACGAGTGAATTCCAGAACCCTGTGATAGTTTGTAAAGAGTGCCTGAATTGTCTGTTTTCATGTGGTATCAGCAAGAGCTTCCATGTTGCCTTAAAAAAAGATCAGTGGCAGAATTACATCCTACTTGAAGCAAGGAAGGTAATGAAGCAAGACTTCAATCTTATACACACTTTTAACACAGAATTGCCTGGGAAGGAACTTTGGGGGTAGGGAGACTGCCTACCTTCCTTACACACCAGCAGGGGTCCAATTAGCCCCGAGCAGATATCCTTAGGGGCATCAATGTGGGAATGGTACACCCAGGTCAGGCAGTTGGCATCCGCTGGAGCGGGTGCGTATTCCTCCCTCACCGGCCAGACATAGGTGTAGTTTTTGCCAGGAGGGACCATGTCGTCATCCTTGTTCCTTCCAGATGTCCCATCTGGGTATAAGGCTCCTTTTATCCAAAAGAAAATGAAAGATGACATTAAGACCCAGATATTTTGTGCTGTAGGGAGAGGGCGTGGCTTTGAAACCAAACATAAATGAATTTAAATGTGTTTGCTGTGGAACTTGAGGTGACGCTTGCTGAGTTCCTAGTACCCCAGTTTTCACTGGTAGGGCTTGGATGCTGAGAACCCCACAAACACAGGAGAACTCATCGAGGTAATGTGTACAGAGGGCTTCTCCCGGAAACATGATCTTCCTAATAAAGATGCTGATGATCCTGCTGTTCCAGTTTGAAAGGTTTCAGTTCTCCTCACTTGCCATTGTCTTGCGATGGGATAGACAAGCAGTGGAGGAAATGATGAGCACCACTTGGGGACCTATTCCCAATTCATCCCCCATGTGGGTACCACAAGAAATGAGTAAGGAGGGTTAAGATTTCTCCCAGCTTCCGGAGATGTTATCATCCCATGGCACAGACTGCAATATGTATTATGGACACATGGACAGCTGGAGAATAAATCGAAGTAGTGTGAAGAATGTTATTTTGGATCAGAATACACAAGAAGAGATGGTCACCCGTATAGCAGGTAAGGTGTATAGAGCTGCCCTGTGCTACATTTTAAATCCTTTTAAAAATTAACTTATTCACTTTACATACCGATTGTAGCCTCTCCCCTCTCCCTCCTCTCCTTCCAGTCCTACCTTCCTTCCCTCTTCCCCTTTCTCCCCTCCCCTATTTCTCAGAAAAGGGGAGTCCCTCCCACCGACTCACCTACCCCAGCTTATCAATTGTGTCAGGACTGAGCACTACTTCTTCCCCTGTGGCCTGGCAAGGCAGCCCTGCCAGGCTGGAGTGATCAAAAAGCCTATGCTACATTTTGTCACTAGGATCCTGGCATGGAATTTTTCAGTTAAGGAAAGCCCATTGCACAAAACAGTGTGACAATGTATGCAGAAGGCAAGTGACCAGCCCAGCCTGAGTCCAGTATCATCATCAGACGGTAACGGATCAGCTTCATAATAGAGATCGACTCAAGGGGCCCCGAAGGACCAGGAATTTCAGGGCTTTCCCTGCAAAGGGCTTTCCCTATTACTGAACGGTAAGGAGAACTATTACGGATAGGGAATGAGATGGACATGCTCCAGCTCTACGGCTATTACTCATGCATTCAGTTCATCCATCAACATAAATTGGATATAAACCACATGCTAATGAATGGGGTTCACATTACAAGTCAAATTCAAATAAGGTGGCAACCCTAAGGAAATATGATCTAAGTTTTCTTGACAAATTTTACCCTAAAATGTAATTTGATGTTTGGAGAAGGATTCGAGAAGAAAACAATAATTAAACCTACTCTATGCCAGAGACATAGAGTAGGCCTGAGGACTGAACCCAGGACCTGAAGCATGCTAGGCAAGTGCTCTACGTCCGAGCTACATCCGCAGACAACATCTGTTCTTCAGTGCAACCCAGTCTCGTACGTACTAATGTCTGTTTCATAAGCAAACACTCTTTCCACATGGCTGAGTCAGATTTCAATTTATGTCTGACTTTCTAACACAATTATTGAGAAGAGAGCCTATGGACCTCTTTTATACTTACTCATTCAACTAAATTTATTTTCCAACACCAACTTTCAACAACTATATGCTACATAACACTTAAAGATAAAAGCCAGAAGTATCCGTTGATAAGGTCAGGGAAATTTTCCATAAAAAAGCAAGAAATAATTTTTATTAGTTAAATCCTGTCAGGAAATAGGTCGTACTTAGGTTGTACTGCTAGATATAAACTTGGTGTATTAGGGTAATATAAATAAGTTATATTTCTTTTTTCTGTAAAAGAAAACAACAATTGCTAGTGAGAGGTTCTGGGAGAAAAAAATTGTGTAAGGGTGATCATATTTACATTATTCAGCAATGTAATACATTACATTTTCTGTGTTTTCAAGAATAGATGCAAAAGCAGGCTCTCTTTTTCAAATGAGTTCTGTATTGTCCTTCAGTGGGAGGTGGAGATATTTAGACACAGCTGTGACTGCTTTTACTCTGAGTTAAACCACTGCGGTTTGTTACTTTTAACTTGATAAAGGATTTGACTTTACAACGGAATAAAGTAAAGAAAAAAAATCCAGAAAGCTATTCTCTACCGACTAATTCCCAGAGTCATTTTTAAAGAATTCCTGGGGTCGCTTTGCAAGGGCAGCACTGGGCAGTGTTGGCCCATCCCTGGGTGCCTCCTGCAGTGACTTGTTATCTTCCTGGCCTTTCTGCTTCAGTCAGTCCTTTCATCTCAACCTGCCCATTCATCATGAGAACCCCTCAAAATACAAAGCTGGCTCCATCTTCCTGTGCCCAGCACAGCCGCCCTGCATGACTGTACCCCTCACCAGAGTACCATGTACCTGGCACACCAGTCACCTTGGCTTTAGCACACCTGAACTTCATGCCTGCGCTCTGTGCTGACACCTTTCTATGTGGCATTTCTGAGGTAAATTTTCCCAAACAGAGCCTTTCCCGAGGTGGGCTGTCACCTGTCAAGCCTGCTCTTTAGCCAGCCTCCTGCTTTAAAGGCCATGCCAGGCCACAGAGGAAGAGGATGCAGGCAGTCCTGATGAGACTTGATAGGCTGGGGTCAGTTGGTAGGGGAGGAGGGCTCCCTTTTTCTGAGGACTAGGGAAGAAAGATAAAGGGGGAAGAGGAAGGGAGGGCCGGAGAGGGAGAAGGGAGGGGACTACGATAGGGATGTAAAGTGAATCAATTAAAAAAAAAATAAGCCAATATTCAAAGCCACAAGTCTGATAAAAGGGCTAATCTTCCCGGTCTCCGCTTCCTTCCTCCTCAGTTTCTGTGCTGGTTCTCACAGCCATCCACGCTGCCCCTCGCAATCACTGCCCTCACTCCAACTATCGCCCTCTACAGTTGCTTCCTCGCTGGCTTCCCTGCACTTTTGTCTCTCTGGTCAGAGTTAGCCTTTTATCTCAGCTGCCATGCTATCGCTCCCCACGACCTGAGCGCAGAGATGACATCAAATGTATCCACGTGGACCTCCACTGTCAGCACATCCTGGCTCAAGCAGCTCTGAACCGCTGGAACTATCAGGTCAGTTCTCTTGTATTCAGAGCAAGAACAGCAAAGCCGCTGAAATTAGACAGCCCAGAAATCAAACCCTGTCCCTATCACGTGTTAGCTAGATGGTCTTTAAAATGATGAAACTTAACAAACACCTACCACATAACGTTATGCAAGCTTATGTGACATAACGTCTAAAAGGGCCTGTCACTGTGCCTGGAATATGGTTACTATTAAAAAAAAACAACAACAACATTGCCTGTTGCTTAGTCATAACATTGCTCAAATTTTAAAATATATGTATAAATGTCAGGTATAGTATGCATGTAACAGCTTTCATGTCAGACTGTAAGAGCCACAGACTAGGGTTTATTTTCACTCATGGCTACCCATAGGATCTGTACTGTTAGGTTTAAGCTTGACAACAGTTCATCCATTTTAGTTTATAACCTTAATTTGACCTAATGTTCCTTGCCCTAACCAAAACATATTGTTGTTCTAGCTTGGAAGCTCTCCATCACCAGGCCCTCTGGTCTTGGAAGCTCCCTAGACTCCTATGACTTTAGACCTAGCTTAAAGGTCAGAGAGCACTGCTTTGTCTAGATAGCTAAAATGTTGCGAATGCATCTGTTTGTGGCTTTTCCCTTTAGAAGCCAGCAGGAACCACCGGGCTCCCGAGTCCTGGCTGCATCCCTAATTAATCAGTCTCCTCTTGGGGTGTGCATTCAATAAACCATCCATTTCTGGTTGAGATTGGTGTCTGATTGGTTTGTGTGGCAATTCCTGAACCCCAACAATACCAGTGCCTGCTATGAGGGCTGCTCAACGCATGTCTGTTGGAGAAGGAATGAGTCTATTTTGTTGCCTTATGGTATCTTTATCCAAAGCCCTGACAGTATGATGCATGGTTGAATTTACACATGGACAGACACAGGAGCAGATGTGAGGACAGTTTATAGGTGTGGGACTTGTCTTGAAGTTTCAGCTGGGATCCCTGTTCTTGCATGATTATGTTACACATGGATAGGAATCACAATTCCTTGATTCTAAATTCACTATGTGAGCTTTGTTCTGATGGGGACTTTCTGGTGGCCGTCACTGAAATGGAGGGGCTTTGCTTAGAGCCAGTTTTCAAGAGGAAGAATATCATTCAAGGTCCAAATTTAAGTGTGAGGATGACGTAGGGAGTGCTGCTGGTCAGATGCACTGATCAGCTTCCAAGCTCCTTTCCCTACCCTTTCCCTGGAAGAACATCTAATGGGGTGCTGGCTGTGTGCTTGTCCATTGTTGCAGTCTTTCTCTCCATCCAGAAGTACCTGGTCCACAGTAAATAGTGAGTGGCATTAAGCAGAGGCCTCAAGACTATCAAGCTTGTTCCTAGAACCAAGATGGAAAGTGATCGAAGGACAATGAGGAGGTCAGCAAATCCAGATGGCTCTACATCTTGGAAGTGCAGGGAGCTGGAATGATTAGTCTCCGGTACTCAAGGGTCTTGTTTATTCCCAGGATGGAGGTCGAGTGAGAGGTTGGAGAGAACTACCAAGTGGAATATACCAGTTAACAAAAGGGGGGAAATGGACATGTTTCTGTTGGGATTGAGCAACTGCCGAGCTTGGCAAGAGATGGGTCTGCAGAGTCCTCACTCAGGCCATTCCTATTTCACCTCTCACCCACCCTCAGCACCACTGGAGAGGTAGTTTGGCCCAAATGATCACAAATGAGGTCCAGTTGTTGCAGCCATGGTAAATGGAGAATTTTTTGTTGTTGTTCTGGAATGCTGGGCATTCCATTCGCAAATTGCAATGTTATTTAGAAGTAATGATCTAGGGGGGGGGGGACGGCACAATGATTTGTCTGTCCTAGCCTGATGTCATAGTGATGGTTAGAGCAAATCCCAGCTGAAGACAGCAAAGACTAGGAAGAACCCAAGTCATTCACACCTTCCCGCTAACAGTGAGACTGTATACAGAGAAAGAGAGAGAAGGAAAGGAAGCTCAGTGTTTAAGAGTACTTGCTGCTTTTGCAGAGGACCCATCTTTATTTCCGTGAGCTCCTAACTGAGCAACTGTAGCTTCAGAGGATCTAATACCTTCTTCTGGCTCACTTGAGCACACACACACACACACATCCCACACACACATGCATTTAAAATAATATATATGTATATATATACACACACACATATATATATATGTTTTTAAAGGATTGGTAAAAAGAGAAGAGACAAAGAGCCTACCAGAAAGGGGTGGTGAGGTGGGGATGAAGGGGAGATGGAGACAGCCTGAATATGGAGGGCATCATCAGAACACAGGACCCACTCAGGCTTGAGATGCTTAAACGCAGCCTCCATCCAATTACTTGCTGGTCACTAAGCTAAGCAGACATGAGAGTCTAGCCTTTAAAATAAAATAAAAAACCGAATGACACGTAATGAGCACACACTAGAAGGAAAACAGATTCCACAGACTGGGCCTGGCAACTCTCTGCACAAAGAAGAAAATAAACAACGGTATGGAAAGGGAAGGAACACAATCCGGATCTCCACCGTATTTTAAATTGTCCGGTTCTCAGCAGCAGCTTTAAAAAAAGAGGTGTCAGTGGATTGCTGCAACACACATCCCCATGTCCCTCAGCACAGGCTTGGTTGCAAGATTTCAGGCCGGATACTATAGCGGCAGAAGGAGAACCTGCAGGGGCTCCGGGGTAGAAGTGCTCTTGGGCCTCAGTTTCTATTGCTAATGGCAACACGGAAGAAATCCTGCTGGAAACCAGTCTGAAGCTGGAGGGAATAACCCCTAGAGTTTTCACTGTGACGGCACACCTGGCTCCTACACACCACAGGATCCTATCTCGGAGACCGACGTACAGAGACGAAAGGGGAAAGGAATGAATAGTCTGGGGTGGATTGTATTGAGAAAATGAAATAAATTGGAAGTATTTTTAAAAACAAGAACAAAACAAAACAGAAAAAAACTCCCTCAGATTGGATATGGGATGGTCAAGTGACCCAGGGGATATCTCCCCAGCAAAATGATCCTTTTTAAACAGTGTAAGTACACAGCTCCTCTCAGCATGAGACAGAGTGTGGTGAAGGGGCTTCCTCCCATCAGGCCTTCTGAAGGTTTTCCTCCTCTTAGCAGCTGGCCACTGACTGGGCTCCATACTGGAAAGTTCCTCTGACAACCTCCACTGGCATCTTTGGAGAACTAGATCCTCCTTGTTCACAAGGCAAGGATCCCCATGTGAACTGTGACAGCTACCACAAGGTCTAGTATGGTCCCTGGAGAGCTGTACCTGTTGTGTTTAACTGTTCTGGTCACAGAGGTCTTAACTTAGAAAGATGAAGGAATCAACATTATAATACCTATGGCATCATTTAGTCAACATCTCAGACTGATAGACTTTTCTTTGTATATTAGATATAAACAGTACAAATGTTAATGTGCAAGTGATGATATATGTAGTATTTAAGTGTTTATCTGTAACCTTAACTCAGTCAAAAAAAAAACTGTATGTCAAAGGAATAAGTAACATTGGTATTAAAATCACTACATTGGGGCTGGAGAGATGGTTCCACGGCTAAAGAGCACTGGCTGCTCTTACCAAGGACCTAGGGTCACTTCCCAGTACTGAATGGTGGCTCACAACTGGAACTCTTGTTCCAGTGAATCTAATTACCTCTTCTGGCCTTTGCTGGCACCAAGTATGCAAATAGTGCACAGACACACATGCTAGCAAAATACTCATACATGTTTAAAAGAAAGTAATAAGTGCAATTCTAAAAAGCACTACATTAAGGGATTTGTCCAAAAGGAGTATTATGTTCTTATGGTCACATTACATCTAAGAAAGTAGTGTACGTTTAACTTTAGTGCATTCAGGTTGTCTGCAAAGGCCTTTATCCATGTGAACTGTTAAGTGATAAGTAGAAATCAAGGTGTCCTACAAACTCTACTGCACATTCTTGCTTTTGCAGAATGGCTCCAATCCAGCTGTCTGTCACCGCCTGGACCATCAGTTTTGTTGCAGGCCTCAACTCTGTGTCTCTTACTCTTCATCACTTTGAATGGTGGGTTTAATCGTAGCATTTGTGCTTGATTTGGGGGTACCCTTAAAATCAGCCCCAATGAAGGCAAATCTACTTCATTGGACTGGAAATAGAAGAACTTAAATTTTTGCTTTTTTTTTTTTTTTCCTGAAAGTACTGAGTAAAAAACAAAGTGTCCAGAGCACCTTGTAGAACATCCATGACCTAATGTCTCTCACACCCAGCAGCAGCATCTTGTATTTCTACTCCTTAGAATCTTGTCCTTATCCATAATACAGCATGATTTTGTTTTTAATGAGGCAGACCTGAAGCCTATTAAAAGAAGTTTGTTTGTTTAGCCCAGATTTAAGCATGGGAGAATAGTTCACAGACCAGCACTCAGAGAAAGAGTGAGAATATGTGGGTGTGTGCTTTGCCAGGGTGATGTACAAATTAAAGCCCATGAATACATCATAAGAAAACAAAATATTCTATATGCATGCAGACACAAAAAATGTTAGCAAATTATTAGCAGATCAAACCCATGGGTATTTAGACATTTAAGACGTTTAGTATTTCGTGACCAACTAAGATTTGGTCATAATATCAAAGTTGCAAATCGATTCATGCAAACATATAAATAGATTCAAGGGAAAATATCAGTTACCTTGAAAGAAGCAGAAATGCATATAATGACATGGAGGACTCACGTGAAAAACTCTCAGCCACCTGGGAATAGAAGAAGACTTCTTCCTAACTCAATAAAAGGCAATTAAGACATCCCCACAGCTAACACCATGCTTGATTAAAAGGAAAGCCAACTGCTCTCTTTCCAAAACTGAGAACAAGACAAGAAATGTCCGCTCTTGCCAGTACTATATTAAATATTATCCTGAAGTTTTGCCAGTTACATAAGTAAAATAAAGGTTAGGTGATCTTTACTCATGGTGATATTACATTTTCAAATTACGGGGACCTATTGCCCACTAATAAGCAAGTTCACCCAGGCAGGAAGACACAAGACCAACACACAACATCAACTCTGGTTTTATTCTCTACCAAGAAACCATCCAAAAGAAACCAAGAAAACTGCTCTCCTCACAGCACTGTCAAAAACTAAGACGTTTGGGGTTTAGCAAGAGAAACTCACAGTGTGGACACAAAACTGAAGCGCTGCAGGGAGCTGACGAGGCTCCAAACTCCTGCTTATTTCTAGACACCATCAAGACATCAAGTCACAAGTTTTCATTTTATATGGACCTTTTTATTTATGTATTTTAAAATTAGCATACAATGCGATGGCTTCATTGTGGAATTTGCGCGCGCGCGCGCGCGCGCGCACACACACACACACACACACTGTTCTCATTATTCTGCCTTTACTCCCCGCTCTCTTCCCCGTCCCCTACTTGTCTCTTCCTCTTCCCGAAGTACCCCCTCTGCTTTCATGTCACACAGATTCCATCACCCTCTTTTCTCTCCTCTCTCCATTAAGATCTCTTCTTACCTCTCACATGTCCCTTCCTAAATTTATAACCTACACCCCTCCACACACACATACATAGAGGGGATCTCAACTTGGTCATGGAATGGTCAATATTTTAAATATTGCTGGATTTGAATTGTTGACAGTGTTTGTGCCAAGGGTCCACATATTGGAAATTTTTCTATTTTTACTATACATACACACACATATATATAGTGCCCATCTGTAGCCTAGGCTAGCCTCAGATTCACGTAGCCAGGGATGGCCTTGAACTCCTGGTCCTCTTGCTCCTAGGATTACAGGTGTGCACCACATTTACGAGATGCTAGAAATTAAACAGTGCATTGCGCATGCGAGGCAAGCACTCTGCCGATTGAGCTATGCCCCTGGTCGTGTGGTATGGTCTATGTGATAGCCAGGGTTCACTGTCAACTTGATAGAATTTAGGGAGACATGCTTTAGAACATGTATGGGGGCTTAACAAAGTATTGCCCCCATAGACTCATGTATTCGAATGCTTGGCCCAGAGGGAGTGGCGCTATTAGGAGGTGTGGCTTTCTTTGAGTAGGTGTGGCCTTGTTGGAGGAAGTTTGCCACTGTGGGGCGGGCTTTGATATCTCCTATCAAACTACACCCAGTGTGGCACACAGTCTCCTGCTGCCTTTGGATCAAGACATAGAACTCTCAGCAACATTTCCAGCACCATGTCTACGTGCACTCTGCCATGTTCCGCACAGTGACAACAATGGACTAAACCACAGAACTGTAAGCTAGCCCTAATTTAATGTTTTCCTTTGTAAGAGTTGCCATGGTCACTGTGTCTCCTCACAGCAGTGGAGCCCTAACTAAGACAACATACCTATGAGAAATTATCTTAAATGGGTTAACTGAGGTACCGAAAAGAGGGTGGCACCATTTCATGGCAGATCTGAAGTGACCCCCAATGACAGAGGCTTGTTCTCCTGAGGAAAGGTGATGATCCCTCTGGTGGATCTAAGAGGAAGGTCTTCAGGTCACTGGTGGGGACCTAATTCTTTCCTTCTCTTGCCTGTGAAGTAAGTGGTTTTACCAGGCCACCTGATCCACATCAGGAAGTGCAGCTTCCCCGTGAGCCCAGCAGCTCTAAGGCCAAATAGATCATGACTAAACCTTCCAAACTGGGAGCCAAAATAAATCTGTTCTTTCTTCTTAGTGGTTGGTTCATCTTAGGCATTTGTTACCATGATGAAAGAAATAACACAGTTACAAAAAGATATACTTCTGACATCTGGAAAATCTTTGCCTCTCAAAAGTCTAGCACAAAACCACTTCATTATTTAACAAGCAATCAAGAAACTTGCCAGCCAAGAAAGAAGACAGGAATGTGCACAAAGAAAGGCCCCCCCTCCTTCCTGCCAACAGCAGCTGAGACAGACAACACTGAGACGGTCAGCCCACCACTCCGGCTGTGGCTGCAGGTAGGAGCAAGCCGCCTTCAGCCAGTGTTTCCAAGACACTGCTGAAGGGCACGGAGGAAAGCCAGTGAGCTTCAGGGGCCATGGTGGCCTCAGAGCCCTGTTCACTGTCAATGTAAAGAAGAGAAAGTTATCTGGGGCGAAGCTCAGTTGGTAGAGTGCGCCTCTGGCACGTGTGGAGCATTGAGTCAGTCCTCAGCACCACATAAACTAGGTGAGATGTTGCCCACGTGTAGCCCCAGCCACGGGAGTGGAGGCAGCAAAACCGGAAGTTCGAGGTCAGCCTTGGCTACATGAGAGCCTGTCTCAAAAAAAAAAAAAAAAAGCAAGAAAGGAGAAGAGAAAAGGAAAGAGGAGAAAGGGAGGAAGTGAGCATTAGCAGCATCACTGTGCTTTTTGCACCCTGGGCAGTGTCCAGCAAGGTTCAGTGACAGAGAAAAGAGAATCACCTTCTGAATCCTTGTCGTAGAAGACGCCGTGAGGATGCAGAGAGAAAGGTCTGGAAGCGAAGTTCTTCAGGTGGATAACAATCACATCGCCCACTTCTGCTCTCAGGATGGGACCCAGGAACCCGAGCCAGGGGGGCTTGGGGATCTCCGTGGAATAGCTCCCATCTGTGAAGTGTCTATAAATCGCCTTCTTGTAGATGCCGCCTATCCTGTTGGGCCCTCGTTCAAGAAATAGGGTGGCAAGTCTGGAAGCAAGAGGGAAAACGTTTTCAGTTGCAATTCAAGGAACACCCTGCATAGCTCGCCCTTAAAGGGTGGTCAAATTTGTTACCATTTCTAATTTGGTGTTCACATAATAAACCATGGCCTCTGTGGACTCGGCAAGAGTGCTTTTAACTTGCCATCGTGGAAATGACAAGTCAAAAGGCATAAGCAGTGCTCACAGCCAAACAAGAAGAGTGAAGTGTTCTGTCCGCTCACCCCTTCCAGGCCATGGGGTCTGTGCAAGTGTGTGTGTGTGTGTGTGTGTGTGTGTGTGTGTGTGCTGGTCTATGTACACATATGTGCACATTTGTAGGGAGGCCAGAGTCAGCTCTCAGGCAACTTTCTCAGCCTCTGTCCACTTCATTTTCTGAAAGAGACAGGATCTCTTGCTTTAACCTAAACCTTGGCGATTTAAACGGGCTGCTTGGTAGTTTACCCCGTCATCTGCCAGTTCCCACCTCAAGTTCTAGATTTACAAATGGAGCCAGCAGTGTGGTAAGGACTTGTGACTGAGCCATCTCCCCGGTCCTTCTCCTCAGTTCCCGTTAAGCTCACACGTCACCCTAACCCTAACCCTCATGTGTCCCTGGTGCTGGGCAGGTGCAAAGGGACTCTAATTGAGGGACAATAACGTACTGGACAAAGCAGTGAGGCCCAGAGGTAACCGAGTGGCTGAAAAGACAGGCTCGGGCACAGCTTTGCTTATTATATATAATATTTATGTTAATTCTCAGAGAATTTCATGTGTGTATTCAATGTATTTTGATTCGTATTTCACCCCCAGTCATCCTAACTCCTCCCGGATCCAGTCCTACCCCTCAGCCCACTTCCAAAGTCATTTCCCCTTTAAAAAAAGCTGTTAGAACTGTCAAGTCCATTTTGTGCAGCCTACACACTCGCGGGTGTGGGACCATCTGCTGGAGCATGCTGGCTACCAGAGGCCAAAACCCTTAGAGAAAAATGCCCTCTCCTTCCCTCAGCAGCCGTTAGCTGTCAACAGTGCAGGTGAGGGCGCATGAAGCCTTCCTGCTTCAAGCCAGAATGTTAACTGGCTTGATCTTGTGCAAGTCTTTTACAGGTAACCGCAGTGGCTGTGAGTTCACAAGTCGGCACCTCTGTCCTTCCCAGAAGACGCAGTTAAACACTGGTCTTCCATCCCCTCCTCCATGATGTTCCCTGAGCTCTGTGTGTGTGTGTACATTCTCAAGCACACATGTGTGAGTGTATGTATGTATGTGTGTGCGTTTGTGTGTGTGTATGTCTGTACATGTGTGTATGCATGTGTTTGTGTCTTATGCATTCATGTGTGTGTACATATATGTGTGACCGTGTATGTGTCTGCATTTGCGCATGTGAACATGTGGTGGGGGGTGCACATATTTATGGCTGACAGTCCATAGGCACTTGTTCTCTACATTTTGGTCACTTTTGTGTTTCTCCATTAGCCACCAGCATTGCACAAGGGAACTTCTGATGAGGTCTGAGAGCTCAGGCAAAACTTTCCTAAAAATAAGGGTAGTTCAAAGAAGGAGCATGCAGATGAGGAAGGAAAACACAGGAAGAGACCCACAAGCTGTGGACAGAGGGAGCAATGGGGAGGGAGGGGCGTGAGCAGCAGGTGGGAAGTGGGTTACACACTGGGTACAGGCCTGAGACGCTGAGTCCCTGTGGCTGCATGTAAGTGTTTAGGTGGTCAGTGATGAAAAAACTTCAACTCCAGTTTGAAGAACTGACCACTTCCTGGGAAGCACGGACTCATAGCATGACTGACATAGTAATTGTCAGGGTCAAGAGTCAGGGTCCCTGAAAGAGGGTGTTGGTGGACATGAGGAAGAGACTCTGATGCTGGTCTAGAAGATAAAGCAGAAAGGAGGCAGCGATGAGTATGCCAAGTGTTGTGTCAAGGTCATGGGTCAGAGGTCACTTTAGGGAAGCAAAAGCAGGTTTACATGGAAGGTGAAGTATGAGGAGACACGGGTGCCGGCTGAAGGCAAGTAGGCACAACATCTGCAAATAAGGACTCTGCTTACGGCAGTGCTATGGACATTTTAGAGGAGGCAGGCAAAGGAAGGAACACACTAAGGGGTGGACGGGCAGTTAGGAGAGAGGAAGGAGGAAAAGGAGGAACTGAGATTCTAGCACTGGATGCTACAGGAGCCCTCCTGGGGCCTCAGGGTGAAGGGGAGACTATGCTTGAAGCTTGGGAGCACCGGCTGAGGTCACTTCTCAGGGGCCATGACAGCTTCTCCGGGGAAGGGGAAGCCACCTCATACTGTCTTTATGTGGAACCTGGAACTCAGACCCCAGCACTGCTCTCGCCCACCCCCAATTCCTCCGTTCTCCCGTCCCTCCGTGCCTGCACGCCAGCACTGGCCCCATCCCCCCTCTCTACTGTTTCTAGTCACGGATGTGTTCACTGGGTGCACAAGGTCAAGTGCAGCCAGGGACACAGTCCTGAAACGCATGTGCATTCAACATACACCACTGTGACAACCCTTGGACTCAGTACTCAAGATTCGGGGAGGAGACAGTCCCTGCCTTGAAGGAGCTACATTTTGGGAGGGAGACTTGTGAGAACACAGATTGTGAACTGAGTAGAAGAAGGAGAGGTTTTCTACACAAAGTGGGGTGTGAAATAAGTTCCCACGGAATCTTATCTTTAGGGGAATTCAGGAAAGAGGAGCCACGGAGGCTAAGGAGAATGGAAGGCTGCCACGAACGTCTGCGGTTCGGCCTATGGAGATCCGCACTCCATTCTCCGGTCAAAGAACACATACTCCATGTTCTCATACTGTATGTTTTGGAGGGGGTGCCAGAGACAGAACAGTGGACACAGCCTACCCTGTGAGCCCACCATAATCACCTATACATCATCATCACATGGGGCTTGTGACCCAGACCTGGCCCACCCTAAACACAGTGTCCAAGGACAGCCACGGACCAGCCAGTTGGTTTAGTCCAAGAACATCTCAGAACCTGTGAAGGATCACCTGCATAGTTCACACCAAAGAAGAGTGCCTGAGATCAAGTTAGCAAAACAACCGTATGTCTTAAGTGAGTTTATGGCTTTGGGTTAGAACACATTTACAGCTGTACTAGCCTTAACAGGCTGGACCCACCCGGTAGAGTTTTTGATACCAGTTAACTAACACCAGAAGAATCTGCCTGAATGTCCTCTACTCTCTCTGTAGTCGCTTGGCCTTTGCTATAAAACCCATAAGGCCCTTAGCCAGAATTCCCTACATTCCTTTTCTGCTCAGTGGCAGAGCCAAGGACCATGTTTCTCCTGAGATACAGATAGTTCCTTAAGCCAAGATAAAGTCTTTAGCCATATTTAATTGTGTCCACACAGTGGGACAGGCCCCTAAAGACACAAGGGCACTTTGCATGAGGACCAGTGGAAGCCTCTGTCTGTGCTGCTCCAACGACCTCCCAGCACATCCCACATGTCAGTCCTGGAGCCTGAAGACCATTCTGTTGGCTTCTAAGAACAGACTGAGAACTTAGTGCATACAAGGTCCTGGCCTGGATGCTTAGGGTACAGAAGTGAGCAGGATCCCTGGAAGATGGTGTTGGTGGACATGAGGAAGAGACTCTGATGCTGGCCTAGAAGACAAGGCAGAAAGGAGGCAGTGATGAGTATGCCAAGTGTCGTGTCAAGGTCATGGGTCAGAGGTCACTTTAGGGAAGCAAAAGCAGGTTTATATGGAAGGTGAAGTATGAGGAGACACGGGTGCCGGCTGAAGGCAAGTAGGCACAACATCTGCAAATAAGTGTCTCTGGAGGGTTTTATCTGGGGATGTTTGGCCAGACTTATCTCAAAATGACAATTTGGGGCAGACTCCTCTCTCTGGCTTCTCACCATCCTACTGGACCATACTTCTTTGTCCTATTTGCTTTCTGCCCACTAGCCCAACCCTTTCCTAAGCTTCCACCTCTGGATACTCAGAACACCCATGCAGCTGCCCAAACCTCTGTCCAACCTTAGGCCTGATTTGGGAGTTATTCCTTAGCATCTGGCCCACTGAGCCCCTCACTCTCAATGGCCCAGGTGTGGCACACACCTGCCTGGCCTGGTGTAGGTCTGGTTTTAACACCCGAGCAGAATTTCTACCTCCTTTTACTTCACTGTTATCTAGTTCCAGTTCCTTCCCCACCCTTGTCCGTGCACAGCTCTGTCCAAGCAGATATGTCCCTTTGTGGCTGCAGCCGCGGCAAGTCTGATGTCAGTGAAGTTCAGTAATGCATTCTATCAGCTTCACTGAGACTCAACAACTAAAGGAAATTCGGGCTTTGTTTTCATTTTGTTTTAAAGGGATTGTTAAATATCAGTACAGCATTGACTAGCTGCAAGCTCCCAACAGTCCTGATTCTAAACAATGGCCTTGCCCACCTTACAGGTGTCTTGGGGAGATGCTGCTACAGGTCAGCATGTGCAGTAGCCAGGAACCCCTCCTCTGGTGAGCAAAGATGTCCTCTTAGAAGGCAGGAGATTTAGACAGACAGAGGGGAAGACCCCTGAGTGAAGCCCAGGATGCAGAGGCTGGGTCTGGGTGGCTGAAGTCTCCTTCCAGGAAACAAGCCCCCATTTCCTTCCCTGCCTGGTTTTCTTTCTCTCTGCTCCAAGTTCCCATCTTCTTCGTTGTTTTTGGCACACAGCACATCTGTTCGAGTGTGAAATTCCACCCACAGACTCATATGTTTGAACACTCAGCTCCCAGATGGTGGTGCTATATGGAGACTGATGAACCTTTTGGATGTGGGGCTTATCTCGCAGACAGACATTGGAACTTGTGGGACCAGGGTTCAGCAGGATAAAATAAGTCACATCCAGCATCTGCCTCCACCTCTTCCCTACAGGGATGAGCAATATCCCTTAAATGGTGAATCCAAGTAAATGCTCCCTCTTTTTGTTGTTTTCTGTTTGTTTGTTGTCTTATTTTTCTGTGTCTAAAATTTTCCAAGTATCTTTCAAGGTCAGTTCAAAGTCTTCCTTTAAAAAAATATTTATGTGTTTTATTTTATGTGACAGTATTTTACCTGTCTGTATGTACATGTTTGGTGCCCACAGAAGTCAGAAGAGAGTGTCAGATACCTGGGACTGGAGCCATGGATGGCTGTGAGCCACTGTGTGGGTGCTGGGAATCCAACCCAGGTCCTCTGCAAGAGCAACAAGTGCTCTTAACTGCTAAGCCAACACTCCAGCCTCAGATTCTTCCTTTTCTCCTTTCTCTCAGCATAGTACCCCGGGAATAGCATTTTTTTTAAATGTGCTTTCTCTGTTCTTGGATGGTAACCTTATCAAAGACAAATAGCTTTTCTATTCCTAACTCCCTCTAACTTCCTAATGCCCAGTTTTCTACTGCAAATGTCCCGGAAGCTTTTCTGCTTGCTTAGGGACCTAAAACAAACCAGCAAACAAAACTTCTCTGAATTTGCCCACAAATCTGAAAGCTACATTTGCAGAATAGCTTGGGTTGTCAGGCTGAGCATAAATATTGTCCAAATGTTTAAGAATGGCAGGCGCAATTTTGTCTTCTGCTTCATATCTGAGTGGCTAGTAGTAACTGCTTAGAATAAGAGTCACAACTGAGGTACAGCACATGGGAAGGTGGGGAGGAGGTCACACAGGTGTCTGCTCTGGAGTTGCTCTTTGCCTGTGCTCAGGCCAGTCAGGAGGCAGCACTGTGCTTCAGGATCTTTGAGTGTGGCTCATCTACATATGGGTGACATAATGCCTGGCACACAGTTGAGTTGTTCTCCAAAATATCTAGGGAAGAATCTTTCCATGCTCAGTTATTAGGTGCCCCTGCTAATCAAACGACACAAGCATTATCCCATGATGCTCAGCTCCAGGGTACAGTTTGTCGCCATCATATCTCAGAAATCCAGCATACGCTGTTACCGGCTTCAGTTTTCCAGGTCTGCCTGTCAAAGCCTGCTGGCCTTTCTGTCAGTTACAAATGGGAGCAAAATTAAAAAGAAAGACATTTAAACAGAGTCTAACAAGACATGAAAGGCAAACTAAAGCAATGGGCCAGTAGGACAGTTAGCAAGAAAAGGTGCTGCCAAGCCTGATGACTAGGGTTTGACCCTGGGAACCCACATATTGGAAACGCAGAATTGATTCCCACAAGTTGTCTTCAGACCTTCAGAAGAATACTATGACAAACATATACCACATGTGTGTGCACACACACAATTATTAATTACTTTAATTTCAATACAGGATTATCCCTTCCTCTTCCTAATACATGGAAGTACCAGCTTGTCCTGAAGCATCTACTATGACCATGGGCTTGGGTCAAACTCACCACACTAAGACTGTTCTAATGAAGCCAGCCTCAGCCTTGAGGCAGAAGAACCTTCATGGGTCCTTGACTGAGTCCTCCGAGGCATCAGAGCAGCTGAGTCTCACCTCAAAGAGCCCCAGAACATCACTGGGGAGCTAGATGTACCATGGAGGCAGGAAGGTAATGTTTGGAAATGACTTCTTCTCCAGGCTGAGGGACTGTTCATGGCTGAAAAAAAGCCTTTGATGGAGTTAGGAGAAAGATCAAGGAGCCCCAAGGGCTGTGTCCTTTTAATAACAAGCAGCCACTAAAACCTACTCCAGGAGAGACTGGTCTGTGGACCTCAGGGCGAGCTCCTTTTCACTCAGGTGAAGGGAGGTGTAGAGCTGCTTCCACACCATGCTGCCCTCTCTGCTCAATGGTCAGTCTCTCCTTCAAGTGAGAGCTGAACACATGCCTTTGCAGATGTTGAGCCGCAAACCCCTTACCTGCCCAAGCACCGCCTCACTGTTCTCCCCTGGACACTAGGATGCGCCAACCCTGCCTGCCCTTGATGCTAATTAAGCCAGCCAGGAAAGCTCTGATGATAACGGCAGAAGCAATGAGTTCAGAACCTTCATGGAGGAAGCAGAGCCTGCCCAGAGAAGAGTGCACATCCCAGGAGCCACAGGGCCAGACCCCCAAAGCAGCAACCTGGGTCTGGCTTCCAGTCTATACAATAGGACCAGCAAAGCAGGAATCTTGCAAAGTAGAGAATGATTGTGATAGTGAAAGTCTAGGAGGCAGACATGTTCCTCAGCGGCTGCCTGAGTAAAGACCAGGGTGATACATTTATATCACGTTGTATGTGTGTGTGTGTTTGGGGAGGGGGTTCAAGTGCTGAATTGTCACCAAAACACCAACAACAGCACATTTCGGAGCAACATATGAAACATCCACTGGGTGTTTTAACAATTTACACGTGAGAACACTGAAGAAAACATCTAAAAGCCACAAGAGTACTATCACAGGTGACTGACAGAGTCCACAGGCAAGAATGGGGGATAGTATTGCTTACCTATCACACTGTGGGGATGCTTATTCTGTGCATATAAGCTCACTTCCACAGTTAAAAATAGTAAAACTATAAAAATGTAAAAACACTTAGAAAAGAAGGTACAGCTGCCTCTGACATGAACTGATTGGCCTGCTCTTTGATCACAGTACCCTGATGGGGGAGCAGCCTTACCAGGCCACAGAGGAAGACAATGCAGCCACTCCTGATGAGACCTAATAGACTAGGATCAGAAGGAAGGAAAGGAAGACCTCCCCTATCAGTGGACTTGGGGAAGGGCAGGTGTAGAGAAGGGGGAGGGAAAGTGGGATTGGGAGAGGTTTATCGGGGGATACAAAGTGAATAAAGTGTAATTAATAAAAAAGAATAAGTACAATATTAAAAAAGAAAAGAAAAGAAGGTCCAGGCTGTATGGTTACACCCTAGTGTTGGCATAGTTTAAACCAAAAAACGAACCTTGGATTCCCATGGCCAAACTTTAGATTTGTTTTGTGTAGACAAAGACCAAATTTCCTCAATACACTTACAGAACTTCTTTGGGGTGCTTTGGTCTGTTTTATCTCATAGTGTGTGGGGGGGGTCCTGTTGAGCAGCAGGTCATTTGTGCTCTTAATTAAGCAGGCTCTTAGAGGAAGGAATGAGTCACCATGAGCTGCCCAGTAGCACCAGTGTGGGAAGAACTGCCTGCTACCGAGCGGCAGGGACAACCATGTTGCTGTGCCCCTGCGCTCAGACTGAAGGATAAAAGCCACAAGGAGGCTGTGCAAAGGTCCTGGCCACTCCAACAGGCTTTGATGGAAGATCCTCCACACTTCTCCACCCTGTCTCCCAGCACACACAGGAGAGCACACGAGTGAGTGTGTGTGCACGCAGACGGCGCTGAGCGGGCATGCTCACACAGCCCTCTGCACGCTGCTGTTTCTAGAAGGTCCTGACCCAGAACTTACCAGAGTCTCCCCCATCACCCTCAGGATCACAGATGCCACCATGATTGGCCTGACAAAACCTCAAAACAAGAGGAAATAGAACACCACAGGGAGGAAGCGTGGCCAGCTTCCCACGGCAGGGCAGCGTGCTCACGTAGCTCATCTCTGAGTGACACAGTGGCTTGTTTTGCAAAGTCTTAGATGTGTATCAGCCCTGTCCCTAGACGGTTGTCAGTCACCCCAGGGAAGGGGTTGGGCTTTCTATAGCAGTTGTTCTCTATAGACAGTCACCCAGCCACTGTCTACATTGGTATCACTAGAAACACTTGTTCCATTTCTGGGCCACTGAATCAGACTTCCTGGCAAAGCTATGGCATCCATGTTTTCTCCAGTCTTGCCAAATTCTTTCAGCAAAACTTTCCAGAGCTTGCCTTTCTGCCTCTTGGTGCAAATGTCCTGCTCCTACTCTTTAAGTTTTTACACTAGGCTCCCAGCACCCAGAGTGGGGGTTGGAAGTAGCCAAAGCACTTCTGGATCAGGACATGTATCATAAGACCCTCTGTTCTTCTGCTGCCAGGAGGACTTCTGTGAGGGGTGACAGCTCAAGATCAAAGAAGCCAGGACTTCCAGGTTCCAGGGAAAAGGCCGTCCCTGGAGCTCATAGCCCTCTGTGAACTTGAGGGGCTGTGATGGGAAACCCTTGAAATGTGAAGGCTGTGGCTGGCCCTCGTTACCTGGCCTATAGTGAAAACTTTGATTCTGGTGTGTAGCCCAAGTTAGAAATGACTCTTGTCCTTAATATGAAACAAAATCTGTAATGAACTGCTTCTTTTTTTGTTGTTTTGCTTTGGATTTTTTTGTTTGTTTGTTTGTTTGTTTTTCAAGATAGGGTCTTACTATGTATCGCTGTCTTTCCTGAAATTCACCCTGACCAGGCTGGTCAGAGATTTATTTGCCTCTGCTTCCGAGTGCTAGGATTAAAGTAATGCACCTGCCTCCTTATGGTGAACTCTTTAACTGAAAAATATTGAAAGTGAAAAGCGAATAAGACTATCTCAAAAAACAAGAATAAATTTTAAAACAGTATTTTTTAAAGACATTCAAAATGGAGGAGGAAAAAGAAGAAAGAAAAAAAAGCAAGGTTCTAGAAATAAGAGTTTTGGTTTTGTTTTGTTTTGTTTTTAAAGCATCTGCCCAGCAAATGTCTGCGAATATCCAGTATGTGTTTGAAGTCATAGGACAGAAGCCCCGCTGCTGTGAGTTCTAGAAGGCAATTCTGAAGAAGAAGAAGAGGCTCATGGGAGCTGAGCAGAGGAAGCAGCTGCTGACTCAGGAGAGAGACATCTGTTTCTCCTGTGACGTCTCTTTCTTCTGTGTGGTCCAGAAGTTCCCCACTAGCAACTGTCTGAAAGCCGAGGTGGGGATTTCACCTGGCACCACCAAGGGGTCATACTGTGATGGAAACATTGGCCTCAAAAAGCCAGTAAGATTGGCGGTAGTCAGAAACCATTTAGTGGTGCTAAGGTGGGCTTTCAAGATAGGTTCTGTGAGGTTTGTGGCAAACAAGGTGTGTACACTCCACCAAGAAATCCATCCCCTACATGTTTGGGGTTTGTTTTCCCATCACTTATGATGGAGCAAATGATGTTTAGAACTATAAATGGAGGCCAAGGTGTACACTCTCCGTCCCTATACTCAAGAGACAACATTTACTACATTTACATTTGACTGGGAAACCTAAACATTGGTAAATGGTGACACATGTGATATCAATGCCAGTTATGCTGTACAAAGCCTGAGTGTCGGAGGCGTGTGGATACGGGTGACATTAGTGGCAAACTAATGTCAGCAGAACATGTACCCAGAGCAGACGTGAGGCTCTTATAGTCACAAGAAGGACACAGCGTCATATAAGCCCGAAAAGGATGCTACTCACAAAACCGAAAACAGGTCCATATCAGGACAGCCAACACTGGGCGAAAAGGGTGGAGGCAGATTCCACATTAGAACTCGGAAGCCACGCCTTCCCTAATTAGATGGGTAATTTTTAAAAGCCATCTGAGTTATGCGTTCCCATATAATTCTTTTATTGCAACTCCTGTAGTTCCACCGAAAGCTTGGGCCCTACTTTGTCTCACTTGATTTTCACAGAAGCCCCTCAGAATACAGAAATTAAAAAATTTATGATGTAGCTTCCTTAGATTGAAAAGGGCACATGGCCACCAGAGTCTTTCTCTTTCCAGTCTCTAGAAGTCCTAGAGATAAAAGAGTGACCATTCCTTATGAAAATGGAGGTCTAGATTGGAGAGAAGTGGTCACAAGCTAAGGAATGCAAGACACCTTCAAAAGACCAAGAGGCAGGAACGCTCTCCCTTAGGTCCCACAAAGAATGTGGCTTTCATTTTGGATTTCTGTCCTCCAGAACTGGGAAAGAGTAAATTGCTGGTGTTTGAATCCACCTAGTTCATAGCCATTTGGTCACAGGTATGGGAAACCAACATGCCCCCAAGTATTGTTAGGCCCAAATTTCTGAAGAGAAAGATGAAGTAATGCTGGAAAAATCTACCTATGCTTACTGATCCCCCTGACCAGGGTCGGATGGGTCAGGTATGACATGCAGAGCTTAGAGCACAGGAAGGATGCTTGAGACCCTTACCTGTCACACTATGTCTTCTCCAGATCTCAGCAGCCCTGCCATAGAGACAGTAAGAGGAAGATGCCACTGACTGCTGGGAGACAGAGGTAATGGAGGACCCCATTTTCTTCATAGAAGAATTGAATTCCATCAAGAAAGCACATACTAAATGACCTTCTTTTCCAGTCTCCTATGAATATCCAGAGTTGTAGCAGAATTGACTGGGTGGGATTTCTTCTTTTTCCTCTGAACAGGGGATTGAACTTGAGGCATACCAGAAAAGCACCCTATCACTAAGCTACATTCCCAGAAGATTGGGTGAGTTCTCCCTAATAGTCCTTCAAAGGCTGATGCAGCATGAATATCCTTGAAGAAGAAAACTTCATGCTAAGGATGGTTGGGCTAAAAATACAGACTTCCCATAAATCTCCATCATGCAGTCTATCTGCCAACTTTAGGCTGCTCGCATCTTTATAGCAAACCCAAAATCCTAATTTGTTTAACCTGCTCTTTGGGGGGAAACAAAACACTTACCAGTGTAAGATATAACAGTAGCTCTAGGCTATTCATGGTTTTTAGAACTCTTGTATGGTGTGGTGTGGCGTGGTGTGTATATGTGTGTGAGTGAGTGAGGGAGAGAATCTATGGAGGGCAATTATCACAAACCTCCACTTCATTTGAGAAACGTGTCATACAGAAAGCTAGCTGGCCCTTTAAGCTTCCAGGAGTTCACCTGTGTCCACTTCCCGTCTCACAACAGGAGTGCTGGGATTTCAGATGCAGGCTTACATCTGGCTTCTGTGGGTTCTGGGGATTGAACCTCAGGTCTTCGTTCTTACACATCAACCATTTCTCCAGTCCAAATTCACAACTGATGGTCTTAGTTGCTCTTCATCTAAGACCAAGCACTAATGAAACCCTTCCCTTTGTTCTAGATCTTAGGCAGGCCTCTCTGTCATCTCCCTGCTCCCCCTAACAGCCTTTCTTCCAGACAGATGCACAAGTCTCTCTCTCATACCCCTCGTAGGCCCTCTGACTAGAGACTACTCAAACCTACCAGTAGGTTGTTGTGGTGATGGTGAGGTGAACTGTCTCTGCTACCCACCTCCAACATTGGTACTTTGACAGAAACCAGCCAGGATCACGATTAAGGGCATCTCACATGCATAGGCAGCCCTGCATTCTACTGGGAAGAAGCTGCACGTACAGCACTCGCCTAATAACATTTGTGGTTAAAAAAAAATACCTCTGGCTTTAACTAAGATGACCCACTCGGCTCCATTAAAGACCAGGCTTTACCACCGAAGCACAGTCACACCTTAATTAAGTTCTTTATGAGCCCCAGCAGGCCTGGCATGGATGGATCAAAATGCTGACACCGATCCCAGGCAAATCAAAGGAGCCTGGTGTCCCCATTCCACCCAGTGAAGAGGGAGAGGAGTACACAGAGCCAATGCCTCTAAGATGGAACACACTTCTGAAATCTTATCCTTTCTAGGAAAGCAGTGACTAATACTCCCAGTCATATTTTTGAACACTATGACCAAGCAAAGACATCACATTGGGAAGTTAAATTACACCATCCAGCTGTTAGAATTTCAGCAAAATAATTTCCACTTATTTCCCATCTCATCTTCTGTAGGAATCCAAGGGTCTCCTCCATTCCGTTGAGTTTTGGGTTCCATGTGTCTTTGCATTACTGAAACCTTGAGGATCATTCTCTTATCTCTTATTATTTTTTCCTTTTCAACTTCTCTTATCCAAAGGAAGAACAGCTACATAGATAAAGTGACATGCATGGCTTCAGAGACTCAGAGTGTCTGGCTTCTGCCCTGTACCACACGTGATATGGCCACCGACGAGGCTCTGGGTGGTGAGAGGGGTTAACAGGCTGGCCCTTTCCCCTCTGACCTCCTGGAGCTCTGACTCTGGCTTTAGAGATAAGTTATGCACCTCAGTCAATCACAGAGTGATAGAGAAGGAAGAACAGTCCATCTCTGTATGAGGACCCCAGTCTAGTTTCACACGACACTCATGTGATGTCAGGGATGCATTTAACTCCCCTCCTTAGCCACATCTAGAAAAACAACAGCTAGTGTGGCATGTTCAACACCACACAGCAAGTTGAACAGCAAAATCTAGAAGTCAAGTCTAGATTCTTTTTCAAGATTGCTCCACTCTGATGGAACATCGGCCTCATGGCTCCCGGGTCTGGAATGCTGAACATTTGTCTGAGTGCCCCAAACAATGGCCTGCCAGGAGGGAGTCTGTCTTTCCCAATAAAGTGACTTGTTTTTTGCTTTGAAGATGCAAATGAATGGCTTTTCACTCTCTCTCTCTCCCTCTCTCTCTCCCATTTGATATTGCCGCTGAAAAGATTCTGTGGAAAGAAAGGTTATTCAATATATGTGCGCCTTCTCCTCTGTCATCTCAATGATGGGCCATTCCCTCTCTTGTCTCAATGGTGGGACTTCTCTTCTGTTGTCATGGTGCTTGAGTGACTCCAGAATGTGTACAACTCTCCCTGAGCCACCTGCCATGGCCTAAAACTCTCCAGTAAATACCCTCATGGGTTAATCTGCATTCCCCTTTCAAGGGATAGCCACAGCTGTTCACAAGCATGTCCCTCTGCAAAAAGAAAAGCCTTGGAACCCAGCTATCATCAATGTGACATCATCATGTGCCAACTGCTTTCAAAGCCAGGTACACACATACACGGAGCTAAAACTGATGTAAGGTGGATCCATTCAAATCTGGACCACAGAAATTGTTTCCATATGTCTAGTTTCTTTTTCACCCAAGAATTCCCATCCATGGTACTGCCCTTTATTAAAAGCACCATATTCTTATTGAAGGGGTCTACAGAGAGACCCCCCTTTTCTTTCTGTATACAGTTTTGTGTAAGCAGCAATTTAGTCTTGAGTATTTAAGACTCATGTGGGAGTCAGTTTGGCCACTGACCATTCAGGAGCATTTTACTTTTCCATGAGAAGAAGGTAGGTGAGATTAAATATGCCCTTGATAAAAAATTAAGACTTTTCTAGAAAGTTCATGCCATGAGACTCTTCCTTCCTTCCAAGCTGGATTTAGCTCAGTAGCCCAGTAGGAAATGTTCAAGATTTCCAAGAATTAGGTTGCATGGAAAGAGAACACATGGACCCTGGGACCCAAGCCAGGTGTTAAGTGAGGTCATTTGCCAGGTAAACCACACCAAGCATTCAACATCAGAGCCTCCTTCCTCATTGGAAAAATGGGAATAATAACATCTGTGGGCAGAAGTGGATTTAAGAGCCCCTAATACAAGTCCTGGGCTTTAAAAAAAAAAGCCACAGCTATGCTGGCAAGATCACATTCCAGGTACACATGCTGAACCTTCTAATGTCCGATAGCCATTCACACTAGGTATTTTCCAGCGACCTTGCTCTCTGGCGGCAAAGCTCTAACTTCAGAGATGACTCTGGAAACTAGGGTACTATTTAATGACTTGTTCATGTATTAGAGATGACTACCATGGTGGACAGAAGTTGGAAGACAAGAATGTATCAAGTACTTTCTTTGGAAATAACTCAGCAAAAAACTTTCCAATAAGAAACTCAAGGAAAAAAAAAAACTCTTTGGCCACCAAATTGGCAGGATCCTCGTTTTTTGTTGTTGTTGTTGTTGTTTTTTTCAAAGAAAATAGGACATGACTGCCACCATTGTGTTAAGAAGGGAGGAAGCTGAATATCAAAGCCAGGTGGATCTTAGGTTTTCCTTCCAGACAGAGAGGACTGGCTTGAAAAGATACACTGCCTGACCCCAAGCCATTCCTAAATTTGAGCAAATAAGCTCATCTTTAGGAAACAAAAAGTAGCTGTTGAATATAATTGTCTGTGTATATCAAGAAAGGAGCAAAAATTCAGTTGTCAGAGCTAACGTGTTCTGAGAACCACACAGTTGAAAACACATCATCACAGCTTCCAGAGGCAGCAGTTGGCTTCCGGGATAGACACCTGAGATGGACCCTGAGCCCCGGAAGGGAGGGTGCTGTCTGCTAAAATTAACAGCCAGAGACACTCCAGCACCATCTTCCCCAGCTCTGCCAGGAGCTCCAGCTCTGAGAAGGCATTGCACTTGGGGGTGAAGGGATCGAGACTGGAACAAGCAGCTCATTAAAGGAAGACCCATTTCTCAGTAGACCCAAAGGAAACTCTTCAGACATGAGTAGCACTTCTGCGCAACCGCCCCCGTTTGACATCCTACACCACAGAAGAAAAGTAAGGCCTCATACAGATTGATTAGTACACCACATTCCCAAAACACAGCTAAGAAAACAGCTTTGACACCTAGTTCTTGAATGTTCTCAAATTTTCACAAGCTTGCCTTTGTTTTTCTTTTTAGCAGAGTCCCAAACCCCTCTAGAAGCCACCAAGGAAAAGCCACTATTTAAAACACCTTGTTGTGGACATGTCTCCACCGTCAAGAGTAACAGGTGGCTTGGTGAATATGGAGCGATGGGAATTTCTCTCACAAGTTAGACATCCACCTAGGTTAGGGATCCTCAGGCAGAGGCGAAACCTGCCTTTCCACCTCAGTCAGGCCACCTCCATCATAGCCACCTAAGGTATACAACCTCCCGAACCCAGAGCTGAAAAGAGGTCAGACTGGGAAGTCTTCGAGGACCCCTAGTTCACTCACTTGTCTTCGGAGAAACTCTTCCCAGTAATAACATCCTTCCCTTGAGGCACATAGTTCCAGTATTCTTCCAAAATCCCAATGTAGTATGTTCTGGTGACTGCACCAGCCAGTCCAAACAGACCCAGGAACGTGAGAAGGATGCAGCCAGCCGGCTGCTTCTGAGACATTTGTAGATGTAACTCTTGACAGGCAGCCTGCCAGGGAGTCAACCTGTTGATCCCTCCCCCTCTCTCTGAGCGAGTTATAAATAAGGAATGGACTGAACTGGCCCCTCCTCCTCAGGTGGCTTGGGGTTGGGACACAGGCTGACAACTTGTGCAAGCAGACCTCCCTCAGTGGGAGAGTTGCCATGACGACACACTTGCCAGCCACCCAAGAGATGCATAACTGCCTTATTCATATACTGCCCAAGCTAAACGGGCCTGTTTCTGAGAGGTTTTGGTACTCTGCTCTAACATGAGTCATTTGTCTTTCCCAGGAAACAACCTGAGCTGATGTGTTCTCCCCCACCTCTCCTGCTTTCCTCCACACCTATTACAGAGCTTTGTACAATTGGAAAAGTGGGTTGGCCAGAGTGGACCATCGGGAAATATTCCAAGCATAGAAAAAGGTCTTGTCTCTGTTGGGATGGCAGAGAGGATGATGTAAGACCTTCCAGCTTGTTTTATGAGGCTACAGGAAACACTCTTGTCAAAGCATAAAGCTCCTAATAGCACAATAAAACCCACCACCACCCCATCAGCTTACTCGTCTCCCCCAAACACTCTCAGATCCCACCAGCAAAGTCAAGGGGCTTGGCTGCCCAGGTCAACCAAGGGCTTAGAGCTTTATACCCCTAAATCAATCATCTTGTCAAGATACATGACAGTGTGAGAGGAGAAGGACCCCTGCAGACCGCAGAGATAAAATTCAGTAGCAGATCTTTGGCTACAAAGGTGACGAGAATGCTTCTCCGTGTGCTTTGAGCTGTGACCTAGAATCCCAGTGTTGAAAGAGACTTTGTCCAGCCTTGGAAGAAGGCCAGTCTGATCATCACACAGAGCTGTTTCTGAGCCAGAAGCCTCAGTGTGAAGCCTCCAGGGCTCTGAAGCTGGCCAGATTTGAGTCTAAACCCAAGCCCTACTGCTAGCCAACTTCATAGCACTGAGGAATCATTTGACTGCTCCACAGCTCTGCCTCTGAAACAATGCCGGGGAGCTCTAAGATGATTTCAGAGGACAGTGTCTGCAAAGTGCCTGCCTCCATCCCCAGCACAGGAAGAGGCTCACTAGCCGCTGAAGTCCTCACTCCCATAGTACTTAGAGACTGGACTAATACTGCCCTGGGTTTCACTTTACTTGTGTTTCCCCCAGAATTCTTTTCTTTCCACTTTTCTTCCCAAAGTTCTACCCAGCAGGCCTTCTTTAAACAGAACACGCATAGAGATCCCACAGCACAGCTCTTAGAGCTTGTCTCCCAATAAAATGCACACTGCTTATGCAGGATGCTTCATGGCTCGGATTTATTGACAACCCTCAGCCCCTTCCCCAGAAGAATAATTCCCACAGCACATTTTTCTTTTACTCAAATCTACTTCTGACTCTGACTCTACGATTCTGGAAGCTTCCATGGGCTTACAGTTACAGCCACCCTGGAGAAACTCACAAGAGTGGCCTGTGCATACCACTTCGACCAAGAGCTGGAAGTGGAACATGGAACTGTCCCGGCCAAACAAATTCTTATTTATAATCCAAGAGATCAGGAAGCTCTGAGCCTACCAAAAAGCTTCCCCAAACAAATTCCATTGTGATAAATTCTTCCAACTAACAGAAACAAGAAATATGAATGACACAGATCAAAAGGAAAAGAGTCACCTTTCTGACTCAGTTCTGCTCACAACGAGCTGCTAGGATGCCATCTCTGATTCGAAGTGAGGTCGGCAGAATGGAGCGTGCCTAGAGTCCTGGCATCCAACAGGCAGAAGGATCTAGAATTCAAGGCCAGCTATACAGATAATGAGGCCAGCCTGGTTACGTGAAAAAGGGGGGTTGGAACTACATGTTGCCATAGCAAATACAATTGACATATTGAGCCCTTTTGTAGGGCAGAACTTGGTCACTGAAGGTGGAATGACAGGGAACAAGTCCGCTTTGAACAATGAAACAGGGTTCCTGGAAAACAGTTTGAAAACTTCCCTACCCAGGGCAATAATTGTACTGTTCAAATGGCATCTGTCTGCTCTAAAGAAAGGAACCTGGCCCCAAAGAAAGGATTCCAACTACCATGGCACAGAAAAAAACACGTGCTGTGATTGACAGGACAAGATGTGCTTACAAGGGATGTCAAGAATCTGATCAGGAAGCCTCTGAGTAACATTCGCTTTCAGCTCCGCTGGGCACACACAAAGCATGAACCTTGCCATTTGTCCTGGAACGGATGGAGTAAACCAACCCCCTCCCTCCCATGCCCCAGCCCGTTCTCCTCAATTACTCACGGGGTGGATCTCTGGTGCCACGGTGCCACACATCTCTCCGAACTATACCACCATATTTTATCTATTTGCTGACACTTTACACGGGTATCGAATGGATTTTGATCTTATTCACCCCATTGCCCTCTCCTTTCCTACTGTCCCATGGAAACCTTTCTTCTTCCCAGCAAGTCTTCCTTCTCCTTTCAGGTCTACTTTCTGTGTGTGAGCCTGGGTTTAATTAGGGTTGCCTACATGAGCATGAATGGTGGGTGATTTGATGGAACACGGGCAACTGACCAGGGGTTAATCCATTGAAGAAAATGACTACCCCTCCCTCCCTCAGTAGCTATTAACTGGCAGTGACTACTCAAGAAAGGCTGGGGCCTCCCCTTCGAACACCTAGGATTGAAAGTTGACTGACAGGTAGGATCCTAAATCTCAGAGAGTTTAAATAACACTTTTGGCTCGAAAGAAGCCAAATCAGACCAGTAATGTTACCTTGTAGGTATCAGTAAGGTAACCTTGGCCAAAGTGTACTTTTTATAGTGATTGATTGGTTGATTGACTGACTGACTGATTGGTTGGTTGGTTGATTGATGGATGGATGGATTGATTGATTGATTGATTGATTGATTGGTTGGTTGGTTGAGAGGGAAGTAGGGTGGCCTGGAACTTGCTATATAGACCAAACTGGCTTCTAACTCATAGAGAGCCACCTGTTTTTGCCTCCCACATGCCCAGTCTGAAGTGTCATTTCAAAATAATGATTGTAATAACCTGTCTTAATCCTAGCTGCAATTTTTAAAAAAAGATTTAGCATGCATATAGTGTTCTGCCTGCATGTGTGCCTGTATGCCAGAAGAGGGCACAAGATCTCATTATAGATACTTATGAGCCACCATGTGGTTGCTGGGAATTGAACTCGGGACCTTTGGAAGAACAGACAGTGAGCCATCTCTCCAGCCCCATTTTTTAAGAAATAGATCAATTCCTCTTCAAAGATTCCTAGATTCCTATCGTCCCAAATTCTGACCATGACCTTCCATCAGCCCAGCCCTCTCCCTGAAGCAAGAGCTGGTAGTAGAGCATGTCATCCAGCCTTATCGGTACCTAACTTGCATGTTGGAGCCTCTTTCTCTCTCATGTTGAGCCCTAGCTTCCTAGCTTCTCTCACGGGAGCCAGCGTTGGCTACCCGATGTGGACAGAACCAGGTATCTGTACCTCCTGAGGGTTTTCAGTAGTTTCTTGCGGCCTTCAGGATCATGGCTAAAGGCCTTGACTTGAGCCTGCCACTGATCCCGACATGGTTCCCAAAGACAAGCAGATTTCCTCTTGCTCTTAGTCCACTGTGATTGTAACCACTGTGCCCTTCATCTATGCTCTAAAAAGAGCAGAGCCTGCTTGCTGGCTTAGATTTTTCACCAATCCTACTTTATTTAGGGTTCTTAAACACTTTTACCTCCCTCCCAACCTCCTGCAACCTTATGTAGGAGATTAGAGGGTAAAGGACTGTAGTCTTCTTTTATCTACTTCCTGCTGATTAGGGTCGATGTATCATTAGAAGATTACCACTCAGTCATCAGGATACCAGCAATCCAGTCCAAAGGCCAACACAAAACATGGAAAGCCTAAAGACTCCGTTGGATTACCAGGAGAAGCTCTCTGAAACGTTTCTCTCTGCGAAGCCAAGTGTCGAAGCACAAAGATCAGCATAGTGATGTTGATCCAAAAAGTGACGTTTCACTCTGCATGAACTTCTACATATGTCCTCTCCTTAGAGTCCACCCACAGATGTGCACAGCTGGCCAAAGTCGTGCTCCTCACATGTAAGGGGTCACAGCAAAACATCATGTGCCCTCCCACAAGCCAACCTGGGTAAAGCATCACAGGACAAAATTCAGTCTTCAAAGAAACCAGAAATTTCTACTTTACCTGCTGAGCAGATGGGTACAGTGGTCACTTGCTTTTTCTCACACTTCTTATGGGCAGAGATAGGTCCCTGTTCATCCTGTCTTTGTTATCTGATCTTGCAGACATGATAACATGGTGAAAGCATGCCTGTGTGAGTGAGTGAACATTGGGAACTTACAGAAATGCACTGAATGTTACACAGCACTGTATACAGGTCAGCTTAGATAACAGTCAGAGAAGAGCCAGGGACCTGTGACATGAGTGTGGTGGATGTAGCGACAGGCCACAGCAGCTCCTATATGAGGTTGAAGTTGAGGTGGAATTAAAACGACACTTACCCACCCTCTTCTTCCTCCCTTCTTCCTCCACTCCCTCCCTCCCTTCCTGTTTATTCCTGGTAGTGCTGGGGACTGAACCCAGAGCCTTGTGCATGCTAACCATATGCTCTCTTGGGTACCTCCTACGGGGATCCCTTTAAATAATAAAAATGAGGAGGACTGAAAAAAAATTGAAACCATGAGCAAGAATTCTTTCCAAGGTATGTGAAATAAAGTTCCCTGTGTCAATCCTGAAATAATAATAATAATCTAAAGTCTAGAGATTATGAAGGGAGCCACGTGAATATTTGCTTGATCACAAGACAGGAGACTGCAGGACATCCTAGGACGGAAGAGCACAGGGACATCTGCCTGGCAGTGGTCTAGTCTCCGCAGCCAATGCCACCTCTTGTGTAATGGTATTGTTTCCTCCCATGATAGGGTGGCCTGGCCTCAGCATTCTGTTCAGCCCAGTTCTTCTACTCTGAACCAAGCGTAGGGTCTGGACTCAGATTTGAATCTTGAATCAGCTGTTTTCTGCACATCTGATCTTCCTTAAGGCTTGGGTAGTTATTAACCTCCTTCAGATTTAGTGTGTAGTCTCTCCCTTACAGGGTATTCAGTTTGCAGAGTGTCTTAATGACTTTTCTGTTGCTGCGACAGCACACCATGATCAAGCCAGCTTACAACAGAAAGCATTTAGTGTGGAGGCTCATGGTTCCGGAGGATCAGAGTCCATGACCATGGTGGAGGGGACATGACAACAGGAACGAAAACAAGGAGTACCTATGAGCTTGCCTCTGATCCACAATCAGAAAGGAGAGAGAGAAAGAGAACCATGGCCTTTTAAAAATCTCAAAGCTCACCTCCAGTGACAAATCTCCTTGCAAAACCAAAACCACACTTCCTAGTCCTTTCCAAACAGTTCCACTCACTGAGGATCAAATATCTAAGCATACCAGCCCATGGGAACTTCTCATTTAAGCCGCCACAGACAAAAGAGAAGAGGTAAGTCAAACGGAATCTCTTGTCTCACACCCTTTCCTGGAAGGAAACAATAGCATCCTATAAGAATGCAGAACAGGCCACTGCTGGTCTGATGTTCCAGCAGGACTGCTCTTCAAGCTCGGCTACAGTTCTTGCTTTTAGGCAGATATTCTTGGGCCTCAGTTCATTGTCCCCAGGCTTTATTTACTTCTCTAGAGTGATATAAGTAACTCCATTTTGAGTCTGGTAACAACCGTACCTGTTATCTCATTTGCTTATTATACTAACCTTAGGATGCAAACCATTCTTGCGCTTGCCTGACAAGTGAGGATACCTAAGCTTAGAACAGTCAGGTGATTTTTCTCACTGAGTGTCCCCACACAGGAATGATGGAGTCCCATTCATCTCCAAAGCCATCCTTCTTACGTAGCTGCCCAGCGAAGAGAAGCAGAGGGTAACAGAGAATCCCCATGGGAGCCTGCTTCAGACCACTGATGCAAATCCACTCTCTATAAAGAAAAATAGGCCCAGGCTATTCACACACCTATCTGTTGTAGAAGGACCACAACATTGTCTCTTGAGTGCAACCCATCCACTCCTGACAGTCCACATAAAGCCTGAGGGTCACAGAAACCCACAAACGTACCATTCTGTTCCATTCCCCCATTTCACTCCCAGTCCTCCACCCAGTCCACCTTCCACCCCCAGGAAATTCCTTGCCATCATCCTCTCCAACCTTCCTGGGTGCTTCCTCAACTTCCTGCCACACCCACCACACCAGCCTCCTCCCCCAGCTTTAATCACTCCTTCTTCTAGCTTCCCCTGCAGTGGGCGGGCTGGCCTGCTCACCCTGAAGTACCACTCTCTCCCTTACACCCTGGCATCTCCTTGGAAACAGCACCTCACCGCTCTCCAGCACTGCCGGCCTAAGCAGGAGGTCTCAGTTTAATTCAAACGCAGATTCAGCTCAGGAGCACCCAGCTTCCACCTGCTAGCCTCCTGCCTCCCAGAGTACAGGGTTCTTCCTCTTCTTAACTAGAGCATCATTTCCATAGCATTCCCTACCCCGGGGAGGAGGGGGTCAGAGAAGGAGCTAACTTCCTCACCCTGACTCGGTGAGGCTGTCTTCTCCTCCAGGCTGAGGTTGGAGAGCCAGCTTTGCCTCATCTTCACATCCAGAGCTGGTGCTACCTTATCGGGATGAAATTAAACAGGCATCTCTGAATGCTGGGTGATCAGCGCAGAGCCAGGTGTGCAGCAAGCTCCAAGGAAACAACAACATTATTGACCGAGTAGCACTCTTAATGAGTTGAGGCAGCGTGTTCACTTTCACATGCCTCATCTCTTTTATCTTCTGAAAGCATCACAGCTTACAAGGGAAATATTACACATTCCACACACAGTGAAACCACCTGAGTCAGGATTCAACTCAGAAGCCCACGTCCCAGATCATGGCCTTGGACCCCTCCACATGGTTATCCTGCAAGCCAAGGCTGTGCTCTCATTAAAGGAAACAAGGACATTAAATGAGGTCATCTCCAACAGAAGCAAGAACCATGAAGCTTAAAGGAACAAAACGACTAAGCCCATGAGCGAACTGCCCACCACGATGAAGCTGTGGAGCTAAGCACCCACACGGGGCCACTCTTCTGTCCAGAGAGGATGCGGTCCACACGGTCCCTGTCCTCAGAGACTGTAAACAGCCCAGAGTTAAGTGAAGTTGATCCCGAGGTGAGCGCTGCATAAGGAGAATCTTTGGGCTGTGTCTGCAGAGTGCCTGAGAGCTTGGGGTGGCGGCCAGGCCCTTTGCCCTGAAGCACACTCACATTTTATAGAGTGGATTAAAACATGCAGAAGTCTTTCTCCAGAAACTCCAACCAATTAACATCACTTTAATAAATAAATAAATGCCTTTAATCCCAGCACTTGGGAGGCAGAGGCCCATGTCTCTCTCTCCCTGAGTCAAGGCCAACCTGGTCTACATGAGTTCCAGGACAGCCAGAGCTACATAGAAATACCAAAAGATAGATAAATAAACAAACAGGATACAAATATAGAGATAAAAAGATGAGAGTAAACCTGTGTTCCCTCCCGCTTACTCAGTGGTGAGAAGAGGGAAGGGCCACGCTTTTAGGATTTAAAAGCTCATCTCCCAAGCTAGAGACATGGCTCAGCAATGACAAGCACTTGTTGCTCTAGCAGAAGACCCAAATTTGGTTTCCAGCTCCCACATTGGGCAGCTCACCTTCACCTAAAACTCCAGTCTTAGGGAAACTAATGCCCTTTTTCTGGCTCCTTAGAAACAGCTACGCACATGGTACAGATAGTCAAGCAGGCATACAGATGTACATAAAATACAATAAATAATTTTAAAACAACAACAACAACAAAAAAAAAAACAATTGTTCTCTGTATTCAGTCATAGAGCATGTCCTTCAGGACTGACACCTGACTTTGCAAAGTTGCAAAATAAACTGACTCAAGGTCAATAAGCAGAGTCTCCCGTGCTTTTGTTATGAAGGGAGGATCTTTGTTTCTAATACTGGGGAAGGACCTGGAGATGCCTCACTTCCATAAGCCTGAGGCAAACTGCCCTGCAAGAGACTAAAGCCTACCAGTGTTCCAAAAGGGAAGAGCAGAGGAGCTAGCCCCTTCACTGTCTCTGCAACTGCTCTCTCCACAGGAACCATCACAGCCTGGGGAGCATGCAAGGCCTCAGCACTCTGTGATGTGTGATCATGAGGAATTTGGGCAGAGCTGCCTTCCCTCTGCCTCCACTTCCTCCCTCCCACCCCCGTGTGGGTCAGAGTGGCGTATCAGCACCTCTTGCAGTTACTGTTCTGGGAAACCCATCTCACAGTTCCAAAAAAGAAGCAAAGTCCCATCAAAAGGAGCAAGCCATCCTTGAGACCCCCTTCTGCAGCTGGAGCCGGAGTTAGTCAGAGGCTCTGGAACAAGCCTGCCACACTGAATGCCTGGCAGATCTACCAGGCCTGGGGCACAAGTACTCCAAAGAGGAAAACGAGCGCAGAGCCAGAGCCCAAAAGCCATATATGTTCCTGCTTGGGCTCATATGGCACGACAGGTCCAGAGGCCAGAGGGAAACCATCTTTGAGGAAAGTACTCAGAACAAAGGCTTCAACTTAGCACAAGCCTTCATCATCTGAGTCTAAGGACAATACAAGGCTCAGGCTTTCAACTAGCCTCCTGAGTCCAGGTTTGGGGTTCTGATTTCTTATTGAAGAGAGAGAAGCAGAGACAGAAGGATCCCTGGGATTGCCAGCCAGCCAGTCTAGCCAAATACACACACACACACACACACACACACACACACACAGAGGCACTGAAAATATTCTTTGAAAGTGTGGGCTCTGGGAGCAAGTGGATGCTGTCTGAGCTAAGATCTCCTAGAGAGAAGCACTTCTAACCATCAAAACACCAGCCGTTCTGGGGAGAAGGGCTTTAATGTAGGGCTTCATCTCCCAGCTCCCAAGTAAGGGCAGGTAGGTACATGTAGCACGGATCCTGGAACATAGCCAAGACTGCCTGGCTGCCTCACAGAGGCCTGAATCCCACCATCAGAGAACTCTTTCTCTGCAATAAGATGAACCCTGTAAAGTATCTCACAGTATTGATCTCACTGGTGTGGCTGCTAGGAAAGGGTGTTTATTAGGTCTTCTCTCATAATAGGATTAGACGGAGAGAAGGAATTAAGGGAACATGACGCACACATTGAGACAGTTTCAAATCCAAGGGAACCCAAGAATCCATCTAGTTCAGAAGACACACCGTCAGCTCACAGGCTGACTCCAAAATATTCTGTCGTTCTAAATAGTATCCAATAAAGAATCTGAACTTGATTTCCTTCAAGGACAGGATTCTTCTAGATCATCACAGATCTCAGAATGTCTGTCCTTCGTCACTGGTTCACGTGAGTCCTGGATTCTAATAAGCTCTCCACTCAATAAAATACTATCTCAACACAATGTATCCTTTATTTATCCATTCATCCTCTCACACAATCATCAGCAAGTGCGTGCTGAGACTCTGACCAGGGAAGTACAAAGGCTAACTGCAGATCTTCACCTTTCCCTCCTCTCCTCCAAATACAATTCCCTTATTTCATCTCCAGCTTTGTAGCAGACCACCTGCTGCAGCCTTCTCTCCACCCCAGCCCCCATCTCCAGTGGATAAAGCAGATCTTGTCCTCCAAACTTCCATCCTGCCCACTGCCGTCACTTTATCCCTGCCTCCAACATCAGCAGGCATTCCCTGGGAATACATGGGCCTCCAGCCAGGCAGCCAGGGAAGCAAGTAGCCTAACTATAGACTGTGGATCTTCTTCTTCTTCTTCTTCTTCTTCTTCTTCTTCTTCTTCTTCTTCTTCTTCTTCTTCTTCTCTTTCAAGATGAGGGTTTTCTGTGTAGCTCTGGCCATCCTGACCAGGCTGGCCTGCAACCCAGAGATCTCCCTGCCTCTGCCTCCTGAGTGCTGTGATTAAAGGTGTACGTCACCACCACCTGACCTAACTATGGAACTTAACTCTCCCTTCTCTTCTGCATATTGAATCCTCCAGTCTCATTTCCAGCTCTGTAACAGATTTCTGTTCTGACCTTTCAGATTCTTAAAGTACCCTAGTTTTTCTCCCTCCTGTGGATTCCCCCCCAGGCACTCCTGAGCACACACCCCTAGCCCAATCTCATGCCTAAATGTTAACTCCTAATACCTAGAAATACATTTTATCCAAAGCCCTCAGTGGTCAAACCTAGCAGTATCCCAGAAGGATTCCCTACCAGGCAACATACCTTAGCCTCCTAAGAACCAGAGAAGGCGACAGAAACCAAGAAACAAAACAACCACCCAACAAAGACAAGACCAGAAATCAGCACCCAGAATTATAATCTTCCCTACACAGATGCATAGATACCAAAGTAAAAGCACAGTAACAGCCAGGGCCATATGTCTCCACTAGAGCAACCCAACTACATTTGGCCTGAGAACTGCAACATATCTGAAGCACAAGACAAAGACCTTATAGTCTTTATAGAGGACCTCTAAGAGGAAATGAATAAATTCTCTAAAATATCTGTGAAAACACAAACCATGGAAGCAATGCATAAAACAGTTCAAGACTAGAAAAATGGAAATGGAGTCAGTAAAGAAAACCCAAGCTGAGGAAAATTTGGAACTGAAATTTAGGAACTCAAACAGGAACCTCAGAGGCAAGCCTCACCAACAGAATACAAGAGATGGAAGAGAGACTCTCGGGCATTGAAGATACTGTAAGAAATGGATACCTTAGTCAAAGAAAATGTTAAAGCTAAAGAGCTCCTAGCACAAAACATCCAGGAAATTTGGGACACTATGAAAAGACCAACTCTAAAAATAATATAAACAGAGGAAGGAGAAGAAGCCAGGTCAAAAGCACACAAAATATTTTCAATAAAATCAAATAAGAAAATCTCCCAAACCTAACAAAAGAGATGCCTATTAAGGTACAAGAAGCATAAAGAACACCAAATAGACTGGACCCTGGGCTCTCCATTGCTCAGCACTGGCTGGATGTTTAATTGACAATACAGAGAACAAATGGTGGCATGTAAACACAAACTTGAGACAGGTGATGCTTAGAATAACCATCACAATGCAATGTCTGGATTGAAACCAGATAGTGAGGTAGAGAATCAGCATTTGAATAAATAAGGGTAAGTTGTACACATTCCATAAGAACATTATACCAACAATAAGATATGGGGAACAACACTACATATTTATCAAAGAAAATGCACCAGGTGGACATTGCAATTGTTAACATCTATGCACCAAACACAGCAGCACCCAAGTTCTTAAAAGAAACACTATGTAGCTTAAATCACACATTGACCCTTACACACTGACATCTCACTCTCGCTAACAGATAGGTGATCCAGACAAACAGAGAAATGCTGACACTAACTGATGAAATAAACTAAATGGACCTAACAGATATTTACAGAACATTTCACCCAAACACAAAATTATATATCAACTTCTCAGCACTTCATTGAACTTTCTCCAAATCTGACCATATACTCAGACACAAAGCAAGTCTCAATAGATACAAGAAAATTGAAATAACACCCTCCATCCTATCTGACTACCATGAATAAAAGTTGGGTATCGATACAACAAAAAGCTTACGAAGTCATGGGAACTAAACAACTCACTAGTGAATGAAAGATGGGCCAAAACAGAAATTAAGAGAGAAATTAAAGCCGTTCTAGAATTGAATGAAAATGAAAACACAACCTACCCAAACCTGTGAAATACAATGAAGAATCTAAGAGGCAAATTCATAGTACTAAGTGCCTATTTAAAAAACAAAAACAAGGGCTAGAGGGATGGCTCAACAGTTAAGGATACTGACTTCTCTTCCAGAAGACTCAGGTTCAAATCCCAGCACCCATATGGCAGCTGACTGTAACTCCATAATCTGACACCTTCACACAGACATACATGCAGGCAAAACACCAATGCACATAAAATTAAATAGATGTTTAAAAAAAGAAAATAATAATAATTGGAGAGATCACATACTAGTAACTGCACAGCACACCTGAAAGATCTAGAACAAAAGAAAAAAAAAAAGAAAGAAGAAAGGAAGCAAGCAAGAATACCTGAAAGGAGTATGAAATAATCAAACTCAGGGTTGAAATCAGTAAAATAGAAAGAAACAAACATCAGTACAAAGAATCAATGAAACCATGGGTTGGTTCTTTGAGAAAACTAATTAATTGGCAAGCCCTTAGCCACATTAAAAGGTGAAAAGAGATTATCCAAATTAACAAAATTAGAGATGAAAGGGGAGACATAAACAACAGACACAGAGGAAATACAAAGAAAACCAAGGACATACTTTAAAAACCTGTACTCCATCAAATTGGAAAATCTAAAAGAAATAATTTTCTGGATACATACCACAGTTAAATCAAGATCAGATAAGCAATTTAAAGAAACATATAACCCCTAGGGAAATAGAAGCAACCATTAAAAGTCTACAAATCAAAATAGTTCAAGGCCAGATGGTTTTTAGCTTAGAATTCTACTAGACTTTCAAAGAAGAGTTAATGTGAATACTCCTCAAAATATTCCACAAAATAGAAACAGAAGGAACGTTGTCCAACTCATTTTATGAGGCCATGGTTATGATGATACCCAAACCACATAAAATCCAACAGAGAGAATTGCAGGCCAATTTCCCTTATGAACACAGATGTAAAAATTCTCAATAAAATATTTGCAAACTAAATCTAAGAACACACCAAAAAGATCATCCACCACAATCAAGTAGGCTTCATCCCAGTGACACAGGGATGGCTTACCATATGTAAATCTATAAAGGTAATAAACAAACTGAAAGAAATAATGAATAAACTAAAAGAAAAAAAAATACATCACCATCTCATTAGATGTAGAAAAGGCCTTTGACAAAAATCCAATTCATGATAAAAGTCCTGGAAAGGTTAGAGATACAAGGAACATACCTACACATGCTAAAGGTAGCTTACAGGAAGCGTATAGCCAACATCAAATTAAATGAAGAGAAACTCAAGGCAATTCCACTATCAGAGAAGCAAGACGAGGAACAAGACAAGATTGTCCACTTTCTCCATACCTATACCATATAGTACTTGAAGTCTTAGCTAGAGCAAGAGTATAACTAAAGGAGATCAAGGGAATATAAACCAGAAAGGAAGAAGTCAAAGTATCTTTATTGGAATATGTTATGATAGTATACATAAGTGCCCCTAAAAATTCCACTGAGAAACACCTACAGCTGATAAACACTTTCAGCGAAATAGCAGGGTACAATATTAACTCATAGAAATCAGTAGCCTTTCTATATATAAATGACAAATGGTCTGAAAAGGAACTCAGAGAAACAACACTTTTCACAATAGCCTCAAAAAATATAAAATATCTTGCGGTAACTCTAATCAAGCAAGTGAAAGACCTATATGATAAAAACATTATGACCCGGAAGAAAGAAACTGAAGAAGATATCAGAAGATGGAAAGATCTCCCATACTCATGGATCAAAAGGGTTAATGCAGTGACAATGGCCATCTTATCATATGCAATCTACAGATACAGTGCCACCCCCAGCAAAATTCCAACACAATTCTTCATAGAGCTTGAAAGGACAATTTTCAGCTTCATATGGAAACACAAAAGCCCGGAAGGGCAAAAACAATCCTGAACAATAAAAGAACTTCTGGAGGTATCATCATCCCTGACTTCCAATTGTACTACAGAGCTATAGTAATAAAAACAGCATGGCACTGCCACAAAACAGACATATTGATCAGTGAAATTGGATTAACACTGAGACACAAATCCACAAATCTATGGACATGTGATTTTTGGGAAAAGAAGCTAAAAATATTGATTGGAAAAAAACACAGCGTCTTCAACAAATGGTGCTGGTCAAACTGGGCAGCTGTGTGTAGAAGAATATAAATAGATTTGTACTTATCACCCTGCATAAAACTCAATTCAAAATGGATCAAAGACCTCACCATAAAACCAGATACACTGAACCTGACAAAAGGTAAAGTAGGAAATAGCCTTGAACTCATTGGCATAGGAGATGACTTTCTGAACAGAACACTATTAGCCCAGGCACTACAATCAATGATTATAATAAATGGGACCTCATGAAACTGAAAAGCTCCTGTACTCCTTTTAAGGACACCATCATTTGAACAAAGCAGCAGCCTGCAGAATGGAAGAAGATTTCTACCAACTACACATCCTTTAAAGGGGACAAATATTCAAAATATATAAAGAACTCAAAGAACTAGATATCATAAAAGCAAATAATCCAATTAAGAGATGAAGTATAGTTCTAAACAGAGAATTCTCAGTAGAGGAAACTCAATGGCTGAGAAACAGTTAACAAAATGTCCAACATCCTTAGCTATCAGGGAAATGCAAATCAAAACTATTTTTGAGATTCCATCTTACACCTGTCAGAATGCTAAGATCAATAAAATAAGTGACAGCTCACGCTGATGAAAATGTAAAATAAGTGAACACTCATCCATTATTTGTGGGAGTGTAAACTTGTACAGCCACTATGGAAATCAGTATGGATGTTCCTTAAAAAGAAGAGAATCCTTGTACCTCACGATCCAGCTACGCCATTCTTGGGCATATACCCAAAGGATGATTCATTCTACCACAAGGATACTTGGTCAGCCATGTTCATTGCTACCTCTGCTCATAATATCCAGACATTTGAAACAACCTAGATGTCTCTCAACAGAAAAATGGATAAAGAAAATGTGGTACATTTACTCAGCTGTTAAAAAAAATATGACATCATAAAATTTGCATACAAATGGATGGAGCTAGGGAAAAGAAATCATTGTGAGTGAGGTAACACAAATCCAGAAAGCTAAATATGATTTGCATTTGCTTATATGTGGATATTAGCTATTAAATAAGTGACAACCAAGATACAATCTGTAGGCTCACAGAGGTTAAGTACAGAAGAAACTGAAGAGGACACACATAGATGTCCCTGGAAGGGAGAGTAAAATCGATTTTTATGGGTGAAATAGGGGAGCAGACAAGAATGGGAGAACCAAGTGGGGAGGGGAGATGGACTTGAAGGAAGAAATGTGGGAAAAGCCAGCTAGAATTGAGGGGCATTTGAGGGGTGGTATGGAAACCTAGCGCAGCGGAAACTTCTAAGATATATGAAGGTGTTCCTAATAAAGTCTCCAAATAATGGGGAGACAGAGTCTTAACTGGCCACCTGTTGTCACCAAGTGAAGCTTCCAGAAGAGGACTAGATGACACAGAATGGAATTGTTGGCCCACGATTCCCGTGGAAATCCTCAAATAACCCAGCTTGTTGCCAAGACAATAGGTTGCTCTCCACACACTGACAGTAAAGCCCCATTGCTGAAGACTACACCCACACAACTCACTGAACATGGAGAGGTTGAGTTGTTGCCTGTATAGAACCTCTACCCCTATATGCTAGTCTTTGATACAGAAAGGCACTCTTCAGGCTACCAAAAGAAAAACATAAATAACAACCCAGCCATACATTCTTGATCTAAAATGCTGTCCTGCCAGCAAAATATGCGAGAGCATTGATGACACTAACTCTGTAGGAGAACCAACCAACATATGACTTGATTTAAAGCCCACTCAAGGAGATGAAACCCATACCCAACACTGCTTGGGTGACCAAGAACCACAGGCTAAATAACCCAGAGATCTAGGGTTAAACCAAATAGGACTGGTCTTTAAAAAAAAAAAAGTAACAATAAAATGAATCCTGATAATATTCTTCTGCACTCATACATTAGTGCCTTATCTAGTCCCCATCAGAGAAGCTTCCTCCTGCAGCAGGTGGGAACCAATATAGAGACCCACAGCCATATATTATGCAGAAAGAAAGACTTTGCAACACACAGCTCTAAATGGATTGTCTCTATCAAAAGCCTCCCTTCAGAGCGCAGGGAACCCCATGGAAGAGAAGGAGAAAGAACATAAGAGCCAGAGGGGATGGAAGACACCAGGAGAACAAAGTCCTCTTAATCAACTAAGCAAAGCTCATGTGAACTCAGAGTCTGAAGCAGGAAGCATAGGGCCTGCACAGGTCTGCACCAGGTCCTCTGTGTATGTAGTACAGCTTTCAGTTTGGCATTTTTGTGGGAATCCTGAGGGTATGAATGAATGGGTCTCTGATTCTTGTCTCTTCTCTTGAGCTCTTTCCTTTCTGTTGGTTTGCTTGTCCAGCATCGATGTGAAGGTTCTTGTTGTTTTGTTTTGTTTTGTTTTGTTTTGTTTTCCGGTGTGTGATAATTGTCACCAGGAAACCTTTTTCCAAAGTCATACTGTACTTAAATATGTCTAAAATAAACTGTCAGGTGTCAGACTCCAGAAGTTTGAACCAACACTAGTGTACTAAGTCATGTTGAACAGGATTTCTTTCTTATCTCACACAGATCATTACTCTGCTTACCCCTGTATTTGCAGAGATCCCCACAATTAGTTAAGCGATCACCTTCAGTTTAGGATGCATACCTTGCCATCAGAAGTTAGCTTGGTTACTGAACCTCTGTTTACTATCTATAAAAGACATTTAGTGGCTACTAAGGTTCTTTCCCAAGTTGAGAATATGAGATTATATAAAAATTAGAGGCAAAGAATATAAAGATCAGCTTTTCTGGACTGTTTGAGGTTGACCTCAGTTGAATGGAAGAGGAGAAGCCAAGGCTCTGAGGTAAGTAACTGAATCCTCTCTGTGATGCTCAAATCAGTCTGGTCCAGGATACCAGGCCAATATCAAAGCATTTGGTTGCAGGCAAAGCTGCCCTGCCTGCCCCAGCCCTCACCTCACTAGTTCAAGGACTCATAAAGAATGCCTATCTTCATAGAGCATTCTCAAGTATGAACCCTCATTCTGACTAGCTCCAGTGTGAAGAAATAGGACAATAAGAAGGAATTGCTGTAGCTTTTGCCTCAAAGTACAGTCAGCCATACCCTCCCCCCCCCCAGCTGTAGTTTCAGCTTATCCAGTCAGCCATGTTAAATAAAAATTTACAGAAACAAACATGTACTGACAAATCTTGATTGTCAACTTGATGGGATTTAGAATCACGATGGAAACAACTCTTTACACACGTCTAAGGGATTATCTAAATGAGGTTAATTGAAACAGAGGGACTCACCCTAAATGTGGGCGGTCCCGTCCCATGGGCTGGGGTCCTGGCTAAAACGAAACGGAGGAAGCAAACCTAACGTAAGTATTCAGTGCTCTGTTTCCTGACTGTGGCTGCAACATGGCCAGTCTCCTGCTCCTACCACTGCACCTCCCCATGGTAATGGACGGTATCTCCTGGAGCTGTGAGCCACAGTGAACTCTTCCTTCCTTAAATTGCTTTCACTGGGCATTTTGTTGCAGTGAGACAAGTAATTGGTATAAAACAGTGGTCTAGTGCTTTGTACTCAGATGTTAATTGCTTGCCCCCTGAGATTCTTCTGTTCTAAGAGCAAACTCTCACATAATCAAAATGGCGCCATGAAACTGCCTTCTAAATTATCCCTGAGTGGCCAAATAAAGTTGCCTACATACCTGGGTTGGGCAGAAGTGAGGTAGGTGAGACTAAACGTCACAGGCTTGGAGGGCAGAGGATCACTGGAGGGAGAGGAGAAGAGAGGAAGACAGGAGAGGAGGAAGGAGAAAGGAGAGTCACTGTGGGTTAGTGTGGAGAGAAGCACATGGCAGGGAGGAGCCTCCTCTGAGGATCAGTGTGGCTGGAGAGAAGCAGTCCAAATGGAAATCATGTGCAAGCATTTGTGAGAATTTTGGATAGGAAGTAGCCCAGATGGGAATTACTAGAGCAAATGGCATAAGATGTGGGGCTGACAGATATCAAGATAGCTTAGTGGGTTAGTTTCTGCCCAATTCCAGTGTTTTTTAGGCATATTAAAAAGCTACCAGGTGTCTATGTCTTTTATTTTTATGATAGGGAGTTAAATAATAGCCACTGTACTAATCTATGGATTAATAGTAAACATTAATAACCATTTTTCCACAACAACAATATGTTGGTTTTAAGCCATATACGGCTCTGAGTACTGTGATTGAACCTCACACCATCCTGATCATCCCTTCATCCAGAGTATCCACCCTAGGTGTATCAGCTACCTCCCCTTTAGTCTGAACCAGCTCAGTTTATCAGCTGAGAATGACATAGGAGCAAGTATTTGTATCGAATACGAAAAGTAGGCACGGTTCTGGAGGACACCTCTTGCAACAACTATCTCACAGTGTCATAGGGAAGGGTGAGCATGGTACAATAAAGCATCTCTTTTATTTTATGTGTATGACAGGTTCTCACTATGTACCTCTGGCTGGCTCAGATGTGTACACCGGGCCAGCGTGAAATTCACAGAGATCTGCCTGTCTTTGCCTCCTGAGTGCTTGGAATGATAACTTGAAAGAGAGACTGCATTCCCATGGCTTTTGTTTCTCTTTTTATTGGTTATTGCTAATTTCCTGTTATAGCTAACTTCTAATTTAAACTCATAGGTACACATGAACAGAAAGAGAAGATAGTTTAAGTATTGTTTTTCCTTTTGGGTATTCTCTGGGAATCTTAAAAGATGTCCCCTGTGAATAAGTGGACATATCTTTAAGTATATGTGTTCTAATAATTACACTTGTCTGAAAATGGAATGAATAGTCTAATAACATTGGTGTTATGGCCAAGAAAGAGTGAAGACACATATACACATGTACATATGTTTCTGTCTGACATAAAAAAAGAGATCTGGGAATAGACAGTGTTGGGGGTTGTGCAATAATGCACTTACTATCACTGAATTGTACATCAGAAAGTTATTAAGTTAGCATAGTGTCAGGCCAGTATGATAGCTCAATGGGAAAAAGCACTTGCTGACAAGTGTGATCATCTGAATTCTTTAAGTGGTTCTCTGACTCCCCACACCCACCCTGGCTCAATGTACATCTGATACCTAAATGAATAAATATAATGTATTTTTAATAAATAAATAAACTACAGATTTTATATTACATATATATTTACCACATTAAAAGCGTTTAAAAGGGACCAGTAGGAAGGAGCTCAAGGGAGACAAAAATATTTTATACAAGACCATCCAACCACACCTGAAATTCAGGTAAATAAGACCTATATGATACTTTGGATGCTCTTATGAGACTGAAATGTGATCGGGGAATCTTTATCATCAGTCCTGACAAGAGACACCCTCAGAGCCTCAGCCTAAGAACAGCAGAGACATGGAAGACATGGGGAAGACCCCACAAGCATCGCAGGGTCAGAGTTATTGCTGGTTACATGGAAGGCACAGAACTGAAGAGAGAGGAAGAGGGAACCATGGCACTCCAGCAGTTCATTGTCTATGGACCTCCCCTGTGGCTTCTCCTGCAGGGACTGAGGTCTCCCAGTGTGAGAGGAGCTACAGGTCTATGATGGGCAGAGCATAGCTGCCCCTAGGACAGCATGGCAGGCATCGGAGGCACCAGGGTGGTATGCACCTGGGATAGAATACTATCCCAAACCTTCCCAACTCATGCGGCTCTGCAGTTGGGAAGCAACAGCATCAGAGAACTACTGGAAAATAGCCAAGGATAGACTGGACTCAGCTGTTGTCTGGGGTGGTCCCTTAGCCTTGCCCATGATAGCCAATGCCCACCTAAGGAGGGATCTCAGAGATCCCAGGAACCTGTGATCAGTGATCTCAGGTGCAGACTTGCCAACTGGAATGATTGCTATAAGCTTTGCTGACTTCGGCTTTAGGGTCCTTCATAACCAAAGAGAGCTCAGAGCCCAGAATGTTAGGAAAGGACCTAGGGACAGCCAGCTTCTACATCAGACTGATATCTTAGCTTGCTTCTGGGCTCACCAAACTGGCCCCCACTGTTGCTTCATATACCCTGAGCATCCATAAATTATCACTTCATTAGATATAGTCACACACTAAAATTATGTTCACCAAATACTCCATTAAAGGACTCTGGCTCATCCAGGAGGGACGAGTCACAAACATTAAAGAAAAACCACTTTTTAAAACCTGGCATTTCTTGAGAAATTCCGTAAGTCAGCCCAGCCAGGCCTTCAGTTGTTCTGTTTGTGGCCTGAATTCCTTGTGATTCTGGATCTAGAGACACAGCCCCTTTCTATAAGGTAGTCAGGATAGATTTCAAGTATGGTGGAGATTTGGGGGTGTCTGGCTGATAGATTAGCTTGGGGTGGGGCATGGTAACCTAAATTCCACTCCATTTTGACTGTAGCCTAGTGAACGTGCCTTCACTTTATTGCTGCATGGCGTCAGGAGGCAGGGTGGAGCCCTGAATAGCAAGCCATGGCTGTGATGACCCCTGGGGAGACAAAGGGCAGAGCTACCACCAGGTCCAGCTACCTCACTCTTGGCTGTGGGTCCAGAGGGAATGTAGTCATCCCTGGGGCAGACGCCTGCACACCCAAGCTCACAGCATCCAAGATGGAACCAGCTAAGTGTCTGTCAGTAGACGAATGGATAAAGGAAACAGGTGCAGACACAACATGGAGTTTTATTAATCCCCGAACGACTAAATTGTGTGGAAAATGGGCAAAATTGAAGACCATCATGTTAAGCGAAATAAGGGAGATCCTGAAAGATAAGCACTAATGGATGTTTTCTCAAAGGTGTGGAATCTAGACTTAAAATGTAAATGCATATATAATATGGGCATGTAAGCAAGACTATCTGGGAGAGGAGGAGGCTTACTGATAGGGAAGAAGAAGTAAGAGAAGGCAATTGGGGGACACACATGAAGTACAATACTACACATATGTGAAAATGTCCTGACAAACCCATTATCTTATAATCTAAATTAACCCTAAAAGGGAGGTGATGCCTGAGCAGAGAGTTTCTGGACAGTGGGGCACTCTTTGAGCCCAGCAGTGGTGGGCACACTGTGTGTGAAGTATGGGAGCACAGGAATCCTACTGTGAGCCCCTGGCCTTGAGTGAGCTGCTAACCCACAGACTTGCAATAAAGGCAGCACACAACTCCAGATGCCAACAAGGTCAATCAGCTTTCCAGTAGTAGGCTGCACTAATTAGACAGATTGACATGTATGTGTACACACACAGACACACACACACACACACACACACGACATGAAAGTGGGAGACGATTTGGGAGGTGTTAAGGGATTTGCGGGAAGATGGGAGAGGTAATGGGAGGTGAATATGATCAACATGCATTGCAGACAAGTATGCAAAAAATAAAAATTATTCTTTATTTTAAAATAACGGGGTGGGGGAATGAGCAGAAAGTTTGATGCCCCCTTTGCTTATTGACTGACCACCCACTTTATTTTTAATTAAAAATAAAAATAAGGAAAAAAAGGGATTCAGAGTCTCCCCAGAGAGGAGTGGAGAAAAAGCCAGGCAGGCAAGGGTGGAACAAATTTGTAGATTCCTGAGGTAAAGCAAGTAGGGACTGCTTATTGATCTCTGGATGTTTGGAACATATCGCTGAGTCTTAGCTAGCTGGGCAAAGGATTAAGAGAGTGAAACATAAAAGACACTGATTGTGCTTGATTTTAAGTCAGTCAATACACAAGTGGGTTAGAAAAGAACGGGACAGTCTCAAAAATACGTCAGCCCATTGCTCTTTCTGCCCCAGCCCCTAAGACCTGGAACATACAACTGAGTTTGCCCACACACACACACACACTGAGTACACTTGCATGCGTTGGTGTGAACATACACGCTGCTCTCATGCATGCATCCCTTGGGTTGAGACCCAAAGTGAACAACAGAGCATATGCATTGCCCAGAGGACAGGGGAGAGGTTCTCCCTCTCATGGGTGGAGTCTGCAAAAGGATGGCTCAGGAATTGCCTATCCATTAATGGCCTCTTCCTGATACCAATTTCTCTGACCTCAGGAGGCTTTTTCTGGCCACCCAGGCTGATTCAAAAAACATTCCTATGTTCTGCCTCCCGCTTCCAGAAAGCAGGTGACACCTTGTGCTAGATTTCAGTTAGAGTCTTTTTATTGAGCTGTGTATGAACAAGGCAAGGTAAGACAGGCACGTGAGAGAGGGAGATAGGGGAGGAATCTACATGACAGCCCAACTTGATCAGATCCTGGCTGATCTCTACACTACAGGACAATTGACTTACGTTGTTTGAGAGAGGACCCAGCCACCACCAGATTGATTTTGTATGTAGCAAAAGCTATTCCAGAGAGACCAGCAGCACAAAAATGAGATCTTGCATTCTCATTCAATGCTCCTGCACCATGGCATCTCTACCTAGGTAGAATTTCTGCCATGAGATTCTTCCTGGACTTGTCAGAACCCAGAGGCCTTGGGTATTAGACCCTGGACATGCTACAGCATGTCCCCACAGCATCCACACTTGAAAGACTGGGGCTGTAGCTCAATGGTAGAGTACATGTATGTAGGCCCTAGGTTCAATCTCCATTACTGCCTCCCACCAAAAAAAGAAGAGAGTTCCCATTTGAACTAAATAGGAATCGCTATATAGGCAGAGAGATAAGAAGCAATTAAAATCAGAGTTTGATCATTTCAGGCACTGCTAATTATTACCTTGCCCACATCCTAAATGTGATGGCTGAGACAGGCAATTTGATGCACAAAGAGCAGAGAGCACTCTGGCTTTGGGGCAACATTTCCCTCCAATGCTAAACAGGGCTGGCGACCCCTGTCTGAGAACAGTCTGGGAAGATCTAGAAATGAAGGAGGCTGCTTCTTTTCCCTTTCCTCCTCTTCCCTTCTGTTCTCCCCCTCTCTAGCCTTTCCTTTTCCCCATCCCTGCTCCCTCCCTCCCTCCTTCTGTAGAATTAGAAATGCCAAGGCAGTGATCCAGCTGTGCAATTTCTGAGTTCATTTAGGAAGTCAAGAGAGGAGCAGGAAAGCAGAGGACTCAAGTTTGGTTCCTAGCATCCATGCTGGGTGGCTCACAACTGCTTATAATTCCGTCTCCATGGCAATCAGTCACCTCTGGCCTCCATCCTTGTCCACATACCTACACACAGACAAGGCACGCCTCAGATGCGGAAGTCTCAGGCAGAAAGCTTGTGATTCCAGCTGTGCAAAGTCTTAACTCTGAGGAGTATACTCCCGCTTCCCGGACTTCAGCCTGCATGCAAATCATCTGGGAATCTCATTAAACTTCTGATTCAGCACAGCCAGGCAGGAGCCTGACATTCTGCCTGTCTATACGAAGCGCCCAAGGATTACCAGGTTGATGGACAGGAACTTCGCTAGGTAAGTAGCAAGCACACTTTATTCCAATGTATGAAGGCTATTCTTCCCTTTGAGGGAGGAACATGTCAAAGAAAGTTTTAGGGGTCACCAGACTGCTCACACTATTTCTTGGTACCAGTTTTTCTGACCCCAGAAGGCATGTCCTGGCCACTATGGTTGGTTCTGAACCTATTCATACATACCTCTCCACCAAAGGCAAATGTCACTTTGTGTAAGCTTTCAATCAAGCTGTGTACCAAGGCCACATGAGACATGCAGATGAGAGCGATGAAGAGCAGAGAACAGGCCACATGTACAGGCCAACTTGACTAGATGCTCAGACTTCTCCACACTCCAGTACAGGTTGATTAGCCAATCATGACATCTGTATCTTCCCCTTCCTCCTACGTTTACCAGCCTCCATGCAAGCTCTGACAAATGTAATGTGGGCAGAAGTGCTATGCAGTACTCCCAGGGTAAGCTCATTAAGTCCTCCCACAGAAGGTTCTCACATTCTCTCTCTGCTGATGAATGTCCCAGGAAGGGCTTCAAGAGAACGGCAGCATCAAAAAGGAGAATGGCCCAGGGCACTGGTTGTGTGGAGGCAGCATAGAGAGCTCTTAATTAGAATTTAAGCCCAAAAGAAAGAAATCTCTCTGATGGGTCATCTTGACTGACAACTGACCCGGATCCCAGTGGCATCCAGTGGCATTCCCTGATAGGATATGCTGAAGAGGCAAAAGCAGGAGAACACTAGATCAAGGCCACTACTGATGCCCTTGAGTCAACAGCCCAGGAAAGGAATAATTGTCAGCAGGCCTGATGAATCCAGACTGCCTCTACATAACAGAGGTAAGAAAGACAATGTCTGGGGTGCAGGAGATCCTTTGAGGCATCTCTTAGTGTTACCATGTCCTGTGAATAAAGTGAAAGCTAAACTAACTACTGAATCCAGGCAGTGATAGATGGCCCAGAACCTCCAGGAATTCAGGCATGGGTCACCCGCTGTTAGGGGCAGGAGCCATGAGGCCAGCTTAGGTTTAGACACCATGGTGCTAATACAGATCTCCAGTATGAAACCCAGTATGAAGCATGGCTGACCTGAACATCCTGGCTCTGAGTAAGCACACAATGGCTGACATCAAAGAACCTCCAACTTTTCCTGCAGGACTAGAAGGTCAATGATTTTAGTTTTACAGACCATAGAGACCCACAGCAATCCTCCCTTCTCTTGTGGAATGAAAGCAGCCACAGATGAGTTGCAGGCAAGGAGGTGACCAAGCCCTAATAAAACTATACTTATAAGTACTACTGTAATTGGAATTTTGCATAATATCCATGCATTATAAAATGCCACTGTTTTTTTTTTATTTCTTGATTAAATTAAGCTTAGGGTATGGAAGGACATAGCTATTCCTTATTAAACTGTGGAAGGTCCTCTTTGTCTTTTGACTTCTCGGTTAAATTACGCTCATGGGCTAGAGGGTAGTGTGGGTATTCCTCATGGCAAGACTATGGCAGGTGGCCACCATCACATACACTTACAAAACCCACAGGACTGCTCAGCATAGAGAACCCCAACACAAACTGTGGACGTCAGCAAACAGAAGTATATTAATGCTGATTTGTCCGTTTTTAACAAATGTGTCAGACCAACTCAAGATGTTAACAGGGAAAATGCTGGGCGAGGGGGATGGAAGAAGGGGGCATACAAAACTCTCTACACTACCTGTTCAGTTATTCTGTAAATCCAAGACTGTGCTGTGAAAAAATAAGTCTTAGAAAGTGTAAAGGCTAGGTTGGTAGCTCATGCCTGTGGCCTAGGCTGAGGCAGGAGGATCACAAGTTTTAACTTGCTTCAGCTGCGTGATGAGACTGCTCAAACTAAAACGAGGACTGAGAAAATGACTCAAGATTGAGAGAGCTTATCGTTCTTGCAAAGGACCTGGATTCAGTTCCTATCACGCACATGGTGGCTTACAGCCACTTGTAATTCTAAGGGCTCTGATGCCCTCTTCTCACCATTTTGTGCACCAAACACATGCATGATATATAAACATGCATGCAGGCAAAGCACTCAGACACATAAAATAAATAATCTTAAAACAAACAAACAAAAAGAACTGTAAAACCCAAACCTGAGCCTTGCTTTGGACGCCAGTTAGTATGACAGTAGGGTTCAGGTAATAGGGTCATGTGATTAGAGTTGATGATGATTGGAATGGCCTAAACAGTAGACGGGAGGCATCCAGACACACCATCTAATCACTGAAAAGGCTGGGGGGAACCTTCCAAAGGCCGTGGTTTGACCACTGTCCTCTCACAGACCAGGGACTGTGGCTGTCTGTGGAAGTAACAGGCTGAGCCAGGCCCTGCCTTCCTTGTAGAGACTAATCACAGCGGGAGAGAGGAGAGAAGGTGAGTAAGGTGGGAAGGTGATCTGGAAGAGAGGAAAGGAGGGAGATTCCACCCTGGTGTCCCTCCCCACCCCCCGGGTCCTGGAGCTCTGCGCTCCAGCTGAGCCTCAGAGACTGACTGAAGTCAGCACTGGGACTTCTTCCCGTGACCAGAGGCGGATGATGGTCGTAGGGTGACTGTGGACTAAGTTCAGACACTGCTGGCAAAACCATTGTGCTCTGAGAAGGCTGACTACAGTTAGAGAGGTTCGGCGGAGATGATTTCCTCAGTCCATAAGCGCGGATGTATGAGTGTTCTCTGCCGCTCAAGGGGACCATCTTCCTTCTCTTTCTCCCTCTCCTTCCCCCTCCCTCTCTCACTCTCTTACTCTATAATGAACTCACTCTTGCTCTGCTCTTTCGTGTGTCCAAAAGAATTCTAATTGAAAAACTCCTCTATTCACAAGCCGGCTACACTGGCTCAAGCCTGTAATACCAGCACTTAGGAGGCTGAGGCAGGAAGATTGCCAGGAGTTTAAGGGAAGCCTGAACTACACGATGAATTCTAGGGCTACAGAGTGAGACCCTGTCTTCATATTTTCCCCATAAGCAAATAAAAATTCCCTCATTCATCCTCCTCATGTTCCCCTCCCTACCCCGCTATCTCCCCAGGAGACACCTGAGCTGTCCAACATGGCTGCCACCGACACCTGAGGCTCTTGAGCACTTACGGGATGGTTAGTGTAATGGAGAAGCTGTAGTTTTAAATTTTGATTGTTGTATTAATCAATTAAGCAAGTCCTGTTTACTATTCCTATAATGAAACGCGTGGAAAACTTCATCACATGGAATAAACTTTTCATCTATTAACTATGTAGCATCCAAGCACAAATCAAATACTTCCAGTGAAAACTGAACATTTAAGTCAGGATCGAGGCTGAGGATGTAGCTCAGTTGACAAGCCAGCTTGGCTAGTATGCATGAAGCCCTGGGTTTCATTGCTAGTGTCGCATAAGTCACCCAGGTGTCCTGGTGCACTAGGAAGCTGGAGGCAGTTCCATCAGTCCACGGTCACCTTTGGTTACGTAGAGAGTTCCAGGCTGCCTGAGGCTCAGACTCAAAGGAACCTAAGTACCAAGACACTGGAATTCAAAGACTTAGCATGAGAAAAACTGTTAAATATTTTATTAATGACTTCTATATGGAGTCGGTGCTTGCCTGAATGAAACTGGGATTTAATCACGAATACATTATTTAAATTAATTTCTTTCTTGTTCAACATGACTGCAAGGCAAATCACATGTCATGTGTTTTACTCTAGTGGACACACTCACTGCCCAGAAAAATCACTGTAGCTTCAACCATGTAGCAGTTCCACATCACTGCCAGTGCTGTCAGGGTCTCTTCTCAAACTGTTTTCCACGTGGGGTTTGTACTCAGCATTTCCCGAGTGGCCTGTCATCTCTGATCGAAACTGTCCAGTGTGGTCACGATTCTCCACACACCCCAGCTGCACACAGCCTGCATCTCCCCAGAGCCCACACCTCTGTCATCTCCTATCTACGTCCCACCATCCTGCCCATGTGCTAGTCAAATAGTTTGTCAATCCCATTTTAGTGCCATAGGCCTTTACTCAATAAAGCTCGCCACTTCTCTAGTCTCCAGTTGTCACCTCCTTCAAGGTACGTATTCTAAGCCTCAGTCCCAGGAGCACCTCTCATAATCACCTCAGACCCCGGGTGTGTCCCCCTACTGGTGTACCTGACATCTGTGCTGCTACACTGTTGAGTCTTCCTGTGGCAGGACCCACGTCACCTGAGCAGCCAGCTCCTGCAGAGCCCGGAGTCTGCTGTGTTTTATGTCCCCCAGCGGCACCTCTGCTGTGCTTCATAAAGGCTTGGGAGTGAGCGATACTACAATAAACCCTAATGAAAGAGATGCATGGACGGAGAATGAGGTTTTCACACATTGGTACTTCTTCCTCCAGATGTTTTTCATGTGGTGGGAGACCACATCTGGCCTGTCCTCTTTCATGTCATTTGTGGAAAGAAGGCACTTTCATCAAAGGCTTCGTTTACCCAAGCATTTTATTACGAGGGTTTTAAAGCAGCCTCCTGTCCAGACAAGGCTACCAGCATTCTACCTACGACTCAGCAGCATTCACCCAGGTCAGAAACAGCCCTTCACTAGGTACCATCACTGTGCTGCAAACATCACTGCTTTTTCCCTACAGGAGATTTTTGCAGATTGATTCTTAATTAAAAAAAAAAATCTAACTAATGTGGCTTTACAAATTTCAGGCCAAGGGCTGGGGATGTAACTCAGTTGTTAGAGTGGCTGCTTGGCACTCATGAAGCCCTGGGCTTGGTCCTAGCATCACATAAACCAGGAATGGTGATAACTGCCTGTTGTCCAAGCACTCAGGAGATGGAGGACCAGAAGTTCAAGGTCACACTTTTAAAAAGTGAGTTTGCAGCCATCCTGGGGTATATCAGACTCTGTCTTAAAACAAAACAAAAGAAAGTTAATTTCCTAAAGTATTTTTAGTCTCTAACACATACACAGACCTTAAGTAATTAATTCTTAAAGGTGCTGAACACACACACACACTGTGCCAGGTTGTCTGCTAAGGACAGAATATACAGCAAGGAAGAACCGTGCTGGGAACCCCACCCCCACCGCCGTGATTCACCGCCCAGCAGAGAACTATTTTTAAATAATAAACAAGAAGCATCCTTATCCCATTTTGTTTGCTCGGCACAAAGATGGGAGAAGTGAAGGACACTCAGAGGCAAGGGGGGCTCAGGGCCCTGAATGTCAGCTTTGGCTGGAGCCTGACATTAGGCACCCAGGGGACTGATGCTGACGAAACAAACTTTGTGGTACAGACCCGGCTGAACCATCTCCTCACGGAGCTCTCTGCCTGGTGTTGGTATGCAGAGAAAGGCTTCACAGACCCGGAGACAACCCCACCCCCCACCCCCGTGTGAGCTGTCTGGGAACGCACAGGGCAACAGCAAGTCAAGCAGTTTGGAGCGTGGAGAACGCACCGGTGTTCATGGAGACTCTGCTAACACCTCCTGAAACCCATCGGCATCCAGCTGACACGGGAAGTCCACCCTGTGAGAAGCCCAGTTTCACATATTTTGTGCCGTTATTAATTCGTTGCTAATAAGTGTAACACATCTTGTTACAATGATTTGTCATTAGACATTTTGTTGTCTAACTTGGAATATAGTTATTATAAAATTATTAAGGTAAAACTAGTATTCACAAAAATACAAGGCTAACTTTAGAGTCCCTGGGTTCATTTAATCACTGGATTTAATTTAATCATCAGGAAATATTTCTGATGATTTATAAATATATACATATTATAATACCACAAACCCTTCTGTCATAGACATTGCATAATTTAATACTATTACAATGGTTCCCTGGGAGATAAAACACAATGGAAATTTAAATTTTTAAATCTTTAAATTTTTTATTCTTTGCCCAGCTTCCTCATATGTTTGTATACAAACACATAATTCTTTGTGTGATAAATCTGCATGCTGTAAGACATTAGGTAAAAAGATTTGAAGGTTAAGAAAACGTAGACTTTTCAAATCCGCACAAATACTTCACCCTTATAAATAAACACACAGAGATCACATCCACAAATAATACCCATAAATTGTCTGGGGCATAGACATAAGTTTACAAAATATTAATTAGTCAACCAATGTTTTGATGAGGCCACACAGCAAGTTCAGGCATGAGCTAAAATTTTAAGGAGTTTCATAGTTATCATTTGAAACGAAACATCGGAATTTCTAAACTCAGCTGCCTATAAAGACACACACATCTCCTTGAGCCCTATGCCAGGCTGGTATGCATAGCAAGATCCAGAGCTATACAAGGAAACCCTTCCTAAAAAGTATTAAATCTTTAAAAAGGATTCTTAAACTCAAAGGATCCAGTGTTACTTGCTATTTCTTCTTCTTCTTTCAAACCAAAACTTCGTAAAGGAAATATAAACCTGGCAGCATACACGTGTTCTTGAGAATTATGTTTTTTAAAAAACCTAGATGAACTATGTAAGTTTAAACTAGTCTCAGGGGGCTTATAGAGAATAAATCTAACAATAAAAGATTTATAAGTAATTAGGCTGGCTATAGCCAAAATGTTATCCATAAGGTTTTTCTAATGATATTTAACACAGATGAAACTTCTTTAGAAAAACTTGAAAAAGTTTTTGAAAAAGATAAGAATTTAACTTTTATGTGTCCTGTTAATGCTGCTGAGGCGCTTTTGCTGGGAGGGAAGCAGATACTGAAATGAAGAGCAGATGTCTGTTCTTGACATGGAAAATACCAATAGAAAAAGTCTGAGACTCATAGCCCAACTTTGGGCAGCGTGCGGGGAATCTTATGAAAGAAGGGGGAGATGAAAGACCTGGAGGGGACAGGAGCTCCACAAGGAGAGCAACAGAACCAAAAACTATGAGCCCAGGGGTCCATTCTGAGACTGATACTCCAACCACGGACCATGTATGGAGATAACCTAGAACCCCTGCACACATGTAGCCCGTGGCAGCTCAGTCTCCAAATGGGCTCCCTAGTAAGGGGAACAGGGACTGTCACTGACACGAACTCTTTGATCACCTCCCCCTGGGGTGGGGGTGGGAGGACAGCCTTACCAAACCACAGAGGAGGACAATACAGCCAGTCCTGATGAGGCCTGATAGACTAGGGTCAGATGGAAGGGGAGGAGGACCTTCCCTATCTGTGGACTGGAGAAGGGGCATGGGAGGAGAAGAGAGAGGTAGGGTAGGATTGGGAGGGAGAGAGGGAGAGGGCTATAGCTGGGATACAAAGTGAATACATTGTAATAAAAGAAAATTTTAAAAACCCAATACATTATAATAATAATAATAAAAGAAGAAGGAAGCTTTGTAATACTCCTCCCGACCCACCACAGCACAGAAACAGGGCCCTTCGTTAACTAACAACATGTGAGTGATATTAGCTAGAAAAAGTGTGAAGACCTTTTTAAACAGATAATTGCTACACATAAGGTTAAAGTCTCTTAACCTCAGCTTCTTTACCTGTGAACCAAGGATTAGGCTCTGTGACCACAAGGCTTCTGACTCCCAGCATGTTTAGATTTCTGGCTATCAAAGCTGAGAAGCTCTGGGCTAGGGGAGTGTATGGCGTCCTTGACTTCATGGAATTCAGGGAAGTGGCAACATACTGCAATCAGATACTTTTGTTCCAACTGATCTGTCAAAACACATCCACAGATGAGTGTGGACATCATAGGAGTAACTAAGCACTTTCTTGTTAGAGTCTTTTTTTTTTTTTTTTGACAGTTGAGGCAGGTTTTGTTTTTTGTTTTTTGTTTTTTGTTTTGCACAGCCTTGGCTGTCCTGGAACTTTTTCTGTAGACCAGGCTGGCCTCAAACTCTGAGATCTGCCTGGTCCTGCCTCCCAAGTGCTGGGGCTAAATGTGTGCACCACCACTAAAGTTAAAACCTTTGTATGATATTGACTGTTACAGGGCCTGTGGCTAGGCAGGACACTGGCCCCACAGGAGAGCTCACAACTAATACTGTGTTAAGTGAGCACAGTATTAAACTGATTCCTAAGGACTCATTGGTAGTGCATGCCTCAGCCTTCATCAGAGAAGCATCCTTTTAGAGTAGATGGTAATTGACACAGAGACCCACAACTGGTCAAGCTGCAAGAAAAAGAGCCTGAAGGATGCTCTACTGGACAGTTATACTCCACCGCTTTCTCCCCCAGCTCAGCGATCATAGTGCAAGAAGGGGAGGAAAGGCTGCAAGAGCCAGAGGCAGTGGCGGCTGTAAGGAAACAGTGCTTTCTGGACACAGCGAGGCCGTTGCATATATGAACACACGCGGCCGTGACAGCAGGCTTAAGACCTATGCAAGCTCAAGCCAGACAGAATCCCAGCAGGGAGAGTGAAGGTAGGTGTGAAATCTTACCCTCAGCTGAGTAGCTAGTGGCAACTGATAACTCTGGGACAGGGAGAGTGGGTTTTCTTTAACAGTGTGGTTCCTCGTAGGTTAAGGACATATCAGTGGAGTATATATGGAAGTGTGTATACACAGGACAAACTGTACCTGATGGGTTTAAAACAAAAGAGTTGCGTGCAGGACGATAGATGTGGACATGTTTTTATTTTTCTGTGTGCAGCTAACCAGATTGACCAGCATCATTTGTTAAAGACGTCATCCTTTGGAGAGTGTGTATTTTGGCTTTTTTTTTTTTTTGTCAAAAATCAAGTGCCCGTAGGTATGTGAAATCATGTCTAGGTCTTCAATCGAGTTCTATTGATCAGCGTGTCTGACTGACAACCAATACCATGCTGTTTTTGTTACTATAGCTCTGTAATACAACTTGAAATGGAGATGGTGATGCCTCCAAGAGTTCTCTTAATATTCAGGATTATTTTAGATATCCTGAGCTTTCCGTGTTTTCGTATGACTTTGAAGAATATTTTTTCAATATCTAAGAAGAACTGTCTTGGGATATTAATGAGGACACAGAGTTGGATGGGTGGGGGGTGGATCTGGTGATGATATTCACCATCATCATCACTATCATCATCATTTGCTATCATTATCAAAACACTGTAAAAAGTTCTCAAGAAACTATGTTCCACAGTCAACCCAATTCAGACCAGTCTGTGCCTCAGTTCCCTTATATGTTAAATAAAGGTAATTCCAATTCCATGGGTGTTAAATAATCCCTTAGTGGAGTTCTTGATGAGAAAGCAGGCAATGGCATAAGCAACGACAATCTAGTTGTTCACACAGGGAAACCCTGTAATGTCACTGACCACACACTCACTGAAGACCAGACAAAAATCATGCTTAATCCTCACCCTAACTGACCTTTAAGATAGACAGTACACGCTCACTGAATGTTAATCCGATTAAATCTTTATCCCTAGGTCTATGTTAATTAAATGCCTCCATGCTCCTGATAACCCATATTTTAAAAACAAAAATTATAATCTCGACCTTGCATGTGTAAACCTTTGCGGCTATTCCCTTAGGTGACACTCACCCTTCTCCCATTCACACTCCAGTGTGACCCTATACACACATGTGGAAGCAGGAAAATAACCAATAGAGCATACATTCTTGTCTCCGTTATCAGATCTTAACCTGACTGAAATGGAACACTGCCCCTGTCCCCCGCCAAATATCAAGAGCCTTTCTTATTCTTCCTAAATTTGTAGAAGAATTAGAGGCTCTTTTCCACTCAGCCTAGGATTGGGAGCATCTGATCAGCCTGCCATAATTTGAATGTGAAATGAATTCCATAGGCTCATGGGATTGGCTACTTGGTCTCAGCTGGCATGGCTACTTCAGAAACTTGTGGAACTGTTAGGAGATGGACCGAAGTCCCATGAGGGGTGGGGCCTCGGTGTTATAGCCCAGCCCTACATTCTGTCTGCTTCCTCTTCCTGACTGTAGATAACAGCCCATGTGCCCTGCTCCATGCTTTCCCAGCCTTATCATGCTCTAACCCTCTTACACAGTGAGCTATGATAAGTGCTTCCCTCCCGAGGTTGCTTCTGTCCGGTGTTTGTCACAGGATGAGAAAAGCCACTACCACCCTAAGATACTGAAAGTGGATATTTGGTATTTGGCTTAAATGTCCACATGGTAGTGCATCACTGAGGAAGCCAGGACAGAAACTAAAGCAGGGCAGGAACCTGGAGGCAGGAGCTGATGCAAAGGCCATGGAAGGGTGCCATTTATTGGCCTGCTGTCCATGGCTTGTTCAACCTGCCTTCTTACAGAACCCAGGACCACCAGCACAGGGAGAGCACCACCCACAAGGGGCTGGGCCCTCCCCTTCAATCACTAAGTAAGAAAATGCTCTACAGCTGGATCTTATGGAGGCATTTTCTCATTTGAGGCCTTCCTTTCAGATAACTGTAGCTTCTGTCAAGTTGACACAAAACTAGCCAGCACAGAGGCCCAGCAAGTTCCCCATATAAGAGGAGGTGACTTAAGTTTATTTCTGTCACTCGATCGACCAGAGTACTGTTAGCTTGGGCCTCCATAACAAAATAAGACAGTAGGGGCTTAGGTAAAAGAAACTTGTTTTCTCACTACTATATAATTCCAAAGTCAGGATGTTAGAAGTCTTAGCTTCCCCTCAGAAACTCTAAGCTTGACTCACAGATGGTCATCTGCTTGTTGTGTCCTCATGCATGACTTTTTGTGTTGACTCTTTTTATGTGTAAAAATCTCTACTTCCTAATGGACAGCAGTCAAAATGAAATTTTTTCCCACCCTAGTGACCTAATTTTAACTTAGTCTCTTCTCCAAAGGCCTTGCCCAAGTATTCTTACAGGCTAGGATTGAGACTTTTACCAGTGGATTTTGATGAGACACCAAACTCTGCTCATTTTAATGAGTAAAAGAGATCTCAAAACATAAAAAGAGGAAACTATCAACAAAAGTAGTGAAAGAAGTTAGCACAGATTAAAAACTAAACATGTCTAAATTGAAAATCTCACCCAGGGCTGAGGAGGTAGGTAGCTCAGCAGTAAAGTGTTTGCCTAGCATGTGTGTGGGAGGGAGGCAGAAGGGAGGGAAGAAGAAAGAGTCCAAGCTTGCGCAACGATTCACTGACCCTAAGACACATCAGTGTAACATTTCAAATCAGTAAGGACTTAGCCAAGCCCTAGAGATCAGAAAATGCTAACGCAGTCGTTGCCCACTAGCAAAACCAGAAGCTAAACGACAGTGTAGTAAACACTTCAGCGTCTAGAGGGGTCTACAAAGCCTTCAGCATCTGGAGGGGGACTACACAGCCTTCAGCATCTAGAGAGGAGTCTACGAAGCCTTCAGCATCTAAATGAGGGTCTGCAAAGTTTTCAACATCTGGATGGGGATCTACAAAGCTTTCAGCATCTGGAGGGGGATCTGTAAAGCCTTCAGTATTGGAGGGTGTTTAAAAGTGTGAATTCATCCTGACAAATGATTACAAAAGTCGAACATAAACTTCAAAGATCCAAAATTCAAATTATATCTTTGATGTAGACCTTTGCAAGCTGCTGGAGAAGAAACTAAGATTGAAGGGGAACCAAGAATGATAAAAATATGGATTCTGAAATACTGGCGTGGTCAGAAAATTCCAGGTGACTGCAGCTTCTGGCACAGTATCAGAGAGAAAGAAGACGGTTTACAGAGAGTCTACTGGTCCCTAGTCTTCAAAATAAACGAGTTTGTAATAAAAGCAACCAACGCCAGGCTGTGACAGGCTGCCTAGAGCCTGCTGAGCTGGGTGTAATGCCTGGAACCCAGGAGAGGGGGAAGGAGAGAATCAACGCTGTAAAATCGTCCTGACCTCCACATCTACCCCCGCCACACACACACACAATAGTTATCATCACCATCATCATCATCAATTTAAATTCCAGAATCAAAAGAGAACCTGAGACTGGGAGGAAAAAAAAAACTCCAAAAGAAAACATGATTATGGAACAAAGCCAGACCCTGATGAACTCTTAAAATGTTCTTCAGCAGCCTGCTCTTTTCTGAAGGGGACCGGAGCAGCGGTTCTGGGGGAGAGGAGAGGTGGGGAGGGACAGTGGGAGAAGTGGGGGGAGAGGGGAGACTGTGGTTGAGATGTATTGTATGTGAGAAGAATAAATAAGAAGAAAAAAAGAAAATCCAAAATGAAAAAAAAATGTTCATCGGCTTCTAGACTATCACAGAGCAGGATGCGAATGTCAGCAGCCTTAACAATTAGCAGTCCAAGTGAGGGATGAGGGGAGGCAGAAAGCTAAAAGATGCCCTGAGAGCAAGTGGAGATTAACATGCTCTCATCCCACAAGGTCAAAAACAACTGCTGACTGTGGAACAAGAAACGGCTTAAAACTTTAAAGAAGTCGATAAAGAAATGAAAATTATCTAATCAAAGTAAATAGTTGAGGGCACAGGGTAATAGAACGTTAAAATGTTTGCTAAACAAGGGCAGAGATTTAATAGCCAATGTCTAAAATGGATCATTCAAAAATTACCTAACTAAACATGTATGTAGAGACATGGCAATTAGCATCAAAGAACACAAGACTAGAAAGTGCCTGCCCTGGGGGGGAAAGAACAGGAGTCAGGATATGGTGAGGTAAGAAACCTGGCTTTTTATCATGAGAGCGCTGTACTATTTTAACTGGAATTAAAAAAAACCCAAAGGTAGTTTCTTTATGCATTTATTTTTAATTTTTCAAGGGATTCTAAAGTTTTCTCTGGAGCCGCTGTCAGTTTTCTTTGTAACAAATCCCTTGTTTCATGTACAGATCTTAATTCTCATGGATTGCTTTCAGGCCTTGTGCCAAGAAGTCTTGGGTATAGCCCTGGACTTTTCAAAACCACAGCTTCCACAGCCCCACAGGCCACAGCCTATAATAACAGCCAGTGTTTATTTGGCTGCTTTCATCTCAAAACCATGATGCCTGTTCCAACATCACTCCACCTTGTTCCTGTGGGCGGTGGGAGGCAGGTGCTATTAACCCCATTACACACATGGGGAAACTGAGACCAGGCACTCTCATAACCAACCTGCTAAGATGGCTCTGTGTCTCAGAATAAAGGAGTAACTGCTGAACTTCATGACCCTTGTAAGGGATCCTGGGAGCTTTTGCATCCTGAACAGGGCCTCTTTCTGCAGACACCGAGTAGGCATCATTCTTTTCCCTCTTCTGCTGAGTGGTCCAGGACCAAGATGAGGAGGAGGTGGTCACAGAGGGAAGGTGAGGCCAGGGAGGAGAAATAATGGTACATAGTTGTGGGTAGCGGCTGGTTCATTCACTAAGTAGATCAGAAAGTGTTTTGGGGGATGATGAAAAGGCTCAGTGGGCAAAGGTGCTTGCCACCAAGCCCTAAAGGCCTCATGAACCAAATACAATCCCCAGACCTACACAGTGGAAGTAGAGAACTGACTCCTGCAAATCATCTTCTGACCCCCACACAGTGTGTGCACATGTGTACACACAGTAAATAAATAAAATGTAATTTACATTTTTTTAAAGTGTTTAGGAAACCTTCTATGGATTTTTCAGGCCTTTGCTCCATGCCAAGAAGAATTAATGAAGCATGGAATTAATGCTTATCTGTCACTTATAAATTACTCGAAGGCAAATGAGGCATGTGCCCACTGAACAATAAGGAAAGCAGTGAGCACTGGAAAGCATAAGCTAAACAGTAAATGAAAGTACTAAATTTTAATTAAAAACTATAAAGCCATGGTGTGCTCACAAGAAGTGGCTCACTCTTTGCTGAAAGGCTCTTCGATTCTTAAAATCCAATTTAAAATATAAGCATGAGTTGAAGCAGGCATAGCAACTAACACCTGTAATATCAGCAGTTGGAATATGGTGGCAGAAGACATCAGGAGTTCAAAGTCCTCATTGGCTACATAGCAATTTTGAGGCCAGCCAAACAGCAGACAAGAAATAAATAAAGATAACATAAGCAAGTCGTGTTATTGTAAGAGCAAATGATCTTCCTTCCCTCATGAGAATTCTCGAGACTACTATATATTTTTCTAGACTTCTTTTTAAAGGCAGTCAGAGTTCTGTGGTCCTGTGGTCTGGGAGGGTCTGAGTGAGGCTGTGAGACATGAGGATTTAGTGGAGATGAGCAGGGGCAGGCCTGCTCCCCATTTTCAGCAGCTGCAGTAGGGGATGCTGCTCCAAATGGCCCCTGCTAGTATTTCTTCCGGTATTAAGATCTAAACAAGAAAAGCCTGGCATTCCATTAGAGCCATAGCTGTGTCTGCTGTTATCTGACCGGTGATTGGTACTGGGGACAACGTAATCACACTGATTCTTCCTTCAGCTTAGCAACACTGCTGCTTTCTGTCTTTCTGTCATGTTCCAGCTGTCTTGGGTTTCAGGGCATCTTCACCCTGCACCCTGCCATTGCATGACTGTCATTGTGGGAGTTGTGGATTTGTTGGCCATTGTTCCGTTGTTTGGTTTGGGACTTCTTACAGTTTCTTTCACCTTTGCACAAGCAGGACACGAGCATGTCAGATGTTTCCTGAACAAGTCCCATGCCACCACAGAGCTGGAAGCCCTCTCCATGAATGGGAACTGGAGACCCAGCTCTGAACAGGCTTATGAACACCCAGCCCCTTTGTCTGTGAACAGCAAGACATTTGGGAGGAGGACCTGTTTTTATTTATCCTCCTCACTGTATGAAAACTCATGCCACCCACAAGACCCAGCACTGTATTCCTCATTCAGCTCACAAAACCCATGCTCTAAAGAGCATGCAGGAAAACCAGGGAAGAGCTCAAAGAGCTCGCTCCTGAGCTGGGGGACTCTTGGGGGTGGGGTAGAGTGCTTACCTACCCTGTGTGGGGCCAGTGCTGATGCTAGGAAATCCATCATCAACACAGGAGCTCTGGGTCCTGGTGAAGGCCCCTCTGGCTTGCAGACTCCTCCCTGCACAGTGCTGCTGAGCACCAGAGCCCTACCATCACCGTCTCTGTCTCGTAGACCCAGTGATTCAGCTCGGAACTGGCCTCAGTATACATACACCAACACCACAAGGTGTGTCCAAATTCTCTGCATCTCCCCAGACTGTTAGACATTCCTCTATACACTCCTAGGTATGTTTGATTGATTTTATTATTAGTGATAAGTATAATTCCTACACCCAACTGAGAATAAACTTCTCAGTTTATTCTCTGTAACAGTTTCTTAAGAGTCCCTATAAGGTAGAGAATTAGTCTGTGAGCCCTCTGGAAACAGAAATGTCGTTTTCCAGGCATGTCTGTAATTAGTAAATTAAAAATTAAATAAGAATCTGTGCTCTGCCCCACTCCCTGTCTTTCTGGAGTTTGCACAAGACCTGGGCTCCCTCTAATGGTCACATTTGGATGTGAATGCATTCCTCATATTTACCCCAAAGTCTGGGGATTCACTTAATAGGTCAGAGCCTCTCAGACCGTAGCTCCTTTTACTCTGTGAAAACTTGAGCTTAAAAAGACAAGCTTTCCAAATCCCCCCTGATTGATCTTTGGAAAAGAAGCCAAATTAAGGTGGTGTGTGTGTGTGTGTGTGTGTGTGTGTGTGTGTGTGTGTGTGTGTGACCATGTGCGTCCATGAAAGTCAGAAGACAACCAACCTCTGGTGTCTCTTCAGGAACCAGCCACCTTTCTTGAAGCAGAAGCGCTTACTGACCTGGACCTCACCAGTTAGGCTAGCCTGGCTGGCCCTTGACTGTCAGGAATCCTCTTGTCTCCATTCCATTCCCCTAGTCCTGGGATTATTAGTATACACCACCATACCAAGCCTTAAAATACAATTTAAAAAAAGAGGGATAAACTCAGATCCCCATTATCAACTGGATCATTTCCCAGCATCAAAGTGAATTTTACGTCTACGGGTGAACACTATGTCAGAGCCCTCATTATACAGGCTGGGGTGATGGAATCTTCATACTTGATCCAGAAGAAGCAGGACCACAGGCAAGCATTCAGGCCCTGGGACCCTGGAAGTTGGAAAAGATGCTACGCATCTGACTCCGTGCTGCACTTGACCTTCAGCTCCTACTACACAACCCGCCCGGCTCAGTTCCAGCAGGATGAAAGTAAACAAGTGGCTCGTGGGCAAAGCTGGAGAGAACCATCCACCCTCCTTACTATAACACAGTCTTCGTTTCCTACGTGATGGAGCGGCTGAGGAAAAGCAGACGCGAGACACTCGTAACAGCAAACTGGCTGTTTCTAAAGTCTTGCTTCCCCCCACCCCGCGCCCCCGCCCCCGCCCCCCGCCCCCAAGTGTTCATTCTGAAGACAATCCGGCTGGTTTATTTGGTTTATTGGTCAAGAGTCCCGGAGGTAAAGGGCTGATAGAACGTGGGTGTTTTGAAGGAGGACTTACCACGGTGGTTTACACTCAGGGCTCCATCCCCCAACAATGGCTGTCTACATACTGAAAAGCTTGGGAGCCCCACAAAGCTGGGGTCTCTGCACCACTAATTTGCTCCAAGATTCCTGGAGGGTTTCTGGTCTTCGTTCCCAGAAGCGTTAAGTCTGGTATCAGCGAAGGATAGAGGTGCTCAGCAACAAGCAACAAGAAGAGGCCGGCAGGAACACTGCTTCTTCCTGGGGTCTCTACTTTTGGGGCAGCTTTCTGGAAGGCACCAGCCACCTTCTCACTTTTTCCGGCAGAACCTCCTCCCACGTGCATCCTAGACCCTATCAAGTTGATAAGCAAAATTAACCTTCACAGTTGGTTTGAATTTATTTCTTCCACCGAGGCAAAATTTCTTTATAACTCTGCCTGGCTTAGAACTCAGTCCTCCTGCCTCAATGTCCTGTGTGCTGGGATTACAAGCACACGCTACCACAGCCAAAATGACTGCTGATTGAACAGGAACTATATACATGCCATCTCTGCCTCTTCCTGAAGACTCCCTCCCTCCAACAGCACAAAACATGGTGGCCAAATCTAACAGCCTGAGTGTGGTCCTACAGGCCCACATGATAGGAAAGAGTCACCTTCTACACGTGATCATCTGACCATCACATCAATGCTAAGACATGCATATATATATATACACACACACACGTTCACATTGATACATGCACACACACATTGATATATACATACACACAATAAATAGTTGTACTTTTTAAAATTTGGTCATGGGAGTTGTACCTCTGTTTCCCAGAACTCAAGAGGCTAGGACAGGAGAATTGTGAGCTTGAAGGACTAACTGATCTTCATGGCAAGACCCTTTCTCAGAAAACAAGCAACAACAAAAGAAAAACAATTTGAAGGAGGCAGGTGCTTCCGAGACAGCTCAGGACCTGAGCTGGGCTCTCAGACCCACGTTTAAGAAGCCAGGTGCTATGGCTTGCGTCTGCAATCACAGTACTGGGGTGAGAGAGACAGCACTGGGGTTAACTGCCGGCTAAGCTAGGCCACCTGGTGAGCCCCGGGCCAGTGAGAGCCTAAGATAAGAAAGGAAGGAACAAAGAAAGAATGGAAGGAAGGAGGGAAGGAAAAAGGAAAGAAGGAAGATAGGAAAAGGCCACTGAAAAATCAGTGCTACAGGTTATCCCCTGCCCTGCACACAAATGTGCCCCACATACACACACAGGAAGATGAGATGAGGGCATATGATACTCTCACTGGGCTTGGGCAAGACAGAAAGTCCATGGAAGGACAGAAGCCCCCTGGGAGAGAGCTGAGCTGTGAATACCTACAAAATCTTCCTGTGCGTATTCCATAGAACCCGACCACATACCTTGGCAAGACTTGGGACCTACTTATGTGGCTTGAAAGACAGATCTCAAACATGTTAGGTCTGGTATGTCCTAGGACATCAACATGTAGACCATATACAGGAGGCAAAGAATAAAAACTCACATGTAAGCAATGGGGGGACAGGCCTGGAGAGTGCACATATCGCCACAGCCAGGACCCAAACAGTAAGGATTTAACCCAAAGGCTATGCCTTCTTGGAAAGGCGGCTGGAAAAAGCTGGCCTAACTCCGTGAATGAAAGGGACTCTTGCAATCCTAGAAGAAGTTGTAAAGTTCAGGTTGTCACTAGCTCACTTGCATTTTTGTTCGTGTGTGTGTGTGCGTGTGTGTGTACGTACGCGCGTCCACATCCCTTGGTCTGAGAAACACAGAAACCACCTATGCTGGCTTGAGCACGCACATCCTTCCTATTAGAGTCACTCTGTCCCATATCAGACTCCTGCGTGGCCTCTGATTAAGCTGATCCCTCTTGCTGAGTCTTCACATATTGTTGATAGAACACAAACCATTAAATATGTGTGAGAAAGACAGGTTCTCACTCTGCAGCCAAAGATAGCCTCAAACTTATGATCTTCCTGTCCCAAGACTCCTTTTACAAGATGCTATGTAACTACAAGCCCGAACACATTAAGATCTCATGAAGTTTATGAGCCACCTGAATCACTTGTCACAATGTCTGCCGTTTTGGTTTCTAGCAAACTGGATTCCTTTAGCAGGGGTATATACTGCTGTCTCCCACAGTCCTCTCCACTCCCAGGATGCCTGATCATCTTAAACCAAGCCTCTCAAACCATCTGTGCTTGGCCAGGCAGGGTGTGATCCCAGCACTCTGGATGGAGCAGGATGAGCTTGAAGCCATCCTGGGACTATGTAGTACTATCCTGAAAGGCTGAATGTATTTCTTACCTCAGACTACCAGGGGGAAGAACACATCTGGGTAGCCACAGTCATCTTCATCATCAGCCACACAACAGCACCTGTTCCCCAGGACACATCTTGGTCTTTGCCTTATTACCTAGTCTAACTCTCCATCACCCATTGCCTCGCTCGACTCCTTCAACAGCCCCAGCAAGAATCTGGTCCTATTTTGGCCTTCAATCTTTTCTGTGTACATCAACTTGTGGGTTTTTATAAAATGGTCCCGCTGAAACTAAGAAATCTTTACCTTTATGGATGATACAGTCTCGTTGGAGACTTGAGAGGTGGAAATGTCAGTAGAGGAAAAGCTAGAGACGGTGATGGCAAATGAGAGGCAGTCCCGTGAAATAAGACCAAAGGTCCATCCAGTTGTCTTGGTTCAGTGTACTGTGACCTATTCCTATTCCTCTCTGTGTCCCCACTGCTCAGCAAACACTCCCAGAGGAAGCCAATGACTGAAATGCAAATCTCCACTGCTGCCTGCACCTTCCGTCCATTCCAGACAGCAAAGCTGGCTACCAGCAGCCAAGCGAAATTCTGGCTCATTAACAGATACAAATAAGTTCCCCAAGTGCAGAAGGACTCAGTTTGGAGAAAGAATTCTGCGATGTTGAGAAAATCACAGCTTTCTTACACTAGGGTGGATTCTCAAAGAGACCGGTGGCTTTTTGCAAACTCGTTTTCTTTGTTACAGTCATGGTCCCCAACAGAGCTCTGTGATGATTAAAATGATGGCACTGGAGACCCTCCCAGGTACTGATTTGTTATTTTATCCCCAGGTCTGTGCTAAATACTTGATCCACACTGTTTCAGGCATACTTTTGTAGCCACCTCACAGATGAGAAAACTCAGGCTCAAGAGAGTCAGTTAACTTTCCAAAAGTCAACAAATCCAACTTTTAGACTTGAGCCTGACGTGATGTCAACATTCTTGACCACTCTCCAGTGGTCGCCGAGGTTTATTGCTAAGACATTCGTTCCATGGATTATAGCAGATACTGTTCATTTACAAAAAAAAAAAAAAAAAAAAAAAGAATGAAGGATGGATTTGTAGTTAAATTCATTTGGGATAGTCTGGATTGAAATAAAGTTGAGTAGATTTCTCAATTGCAAGATTTGTCTGGCCCCCCTCCCCCTTTGTGTGTGTGTGTGTGTGTGTGTGTGTGTGTATGTGCATGCCACTCGATAACAACTTATAGGAGTCATTTCTCCCTTCCCCCATGTAGAGTCTGGAGATCAAGCTCATCCGATTGGCAGAACCCCCCTTCTCCACTGGCTTTGCCTGACCTTTATAAACCAACATGTACTGCTAAGATTCAGGAAAAGAGGCGCAAATACATGATTTCCAAGTCTTATTTGACCTAGCTCTCCTAGGACAGCCTTTATGGTGTTAATGGTTCATGTCGTGCAAAATACTGTGTGACTCATGGTGAGAGGGTGCCCCCTCCCACCAGAGGAGGGGATGGTACGTGAAGCAAGTTAGGGAGCACTCAGCTTACATCAGAATAAACATAGGAACCCAGAACCCAGAAGCCTGTCCACTTTCACATCACAATTCCTTCAGTCATTGCTGCAAGCATGCCTGAAAAGCTGTAGACAGAAGCTATAGCTATTTCCCAAGAGGTGCTCACAAGCGCCTTGCTTTAGTTTATAAACTCAGGGATTTTGCACAGTCAACAGCTCCCATTCAAGCCATCCAAGCCCCTGCTGCTCCATTAGTTCAAATGAGAAAAAAAAAAAAAAACAGAGGGCACGCCTTGGCAAGTAAACAGAGTCATTGACAAACCTTTAAAGGAACCTTCTCTACCAGGTGGCTGCAAACTCTACTGATTATGGTTCTCCTAGGGCTGAGAAATGAGTCCTATGTGTGGCCTGCTGACTTCCACACTCACTGTGTGGTATGGAAACACAGAGGAAGGGGGGTGGAGAAGACAGGGCAAAGAGCAGAGAAACTGGCATTGGCTGCCACGACTCAATGCCAATGGTTGCTGGCAACCAGTAGACACCAAGAACAGTTCTCTGCTCTGATCCTGCACAGCACCCAGCCACCCATCTCCATTTCAGCCTTCCAGCCTCCAGAACCATGGGAGAATAAGCATCTGCTGATTCCAGCCTCCCAGCTCGCCGTGGTCATCTGCTGCATCGGCCATGGGACCCTTCAGACACAGTTTCTCTGTGCTGCAAATGGGTGTTCAGGAGCAGCTTATTCAACTAAACCGGTGACCAGGCTCAAGCTGCTAGTCAGTGCTGCCAGCTGGGCTGCTTCCTCCACATCTGCTTAGCTCCCCCACTCACACAGAGCCAACCCGAAGAATCCAGTGCCCTGCCATGCACCCAGCACTGTGCTTGAGCCTGGTATGTTGTTGCCCGCCCTAACCCTCTACTTCAGGAAGGGACTTATCCTCAGGTTGAACAGCTGGCCAAAGAGACCAGAGTCCTCTGGACCAAATTTTGCTTCCATGGCGGGGGTGGGGGGGGGTGAGTGGGAGGGGGACAACTTAAGCTTTCACAAGCTTTTCCTCATTCCGAAGCTCTTTCGGTCAAGCCCTGGATTTGGAAAGGAAGGAGGGTGTTCTGCCTCCTTACTTAAGTTTTTCTTTCGGTGAGTAAAACACACTCTTAAAGACGCCAAGGCGAAACCACTCTGTGACCAATAAAGCAGGCAGAAGGGGACAGGAGAAGACCTCGGGTGGGACCCAGCTCATAAAGGCAGGCAGTGCTCGCTTGTGGTGCTCCACAAAGGGCTTCGGAGGGTGGGAGGCACAGAGGCGGCAGTCTAAATTATGAGGCTGACCGTAAAGGGAGCCACCATTAAACCACTAACGCATTCATTGCCAAAGAGCCAACCAAGACCACTGAAGACACGTAGAGACAGCAGGCTTTCCAGGCTGACTTAGTTCACTCACCAGTGGACAATTATTTTTCTGAGTTGCCACACCGTGGTGCAAAGCAGATGTGCCCAGAGAAAGCAGTGGGGGAGGTGCTTTCAGCCCTGGAATGAAAAGCTGAAGGACGAGGAGACTCTCAGGGCCCTCCCACCCAGACCTGAGGAGGCAAGGGCCACGGTTAGCCCACCTGGGACACCGTGGCTTCTAGATTTCTATTCCCGAGTCTCTCACGAGAAGCCACAGACCGGAGATAACTGGTAATTTTTTTTCTCAACGGGTATTTCAGGAAATACCTGCACAGATCTAATATGACATACTTTATTAGAAATACGAAGAAAAATCTACCATGAGTTTAAAGATTCTATTTTCTCTACGCTATGCTATAGTTTATATGAATTTACTTTAAAGTGACCTAACCAAAACCACATAAGAATCACCTGAGTGCCAGGTATTGGAAATGCTTTTGTACTTCTTGAGAGATACTTTGTGGTTCAAGGGGCCATTGGAAGTCACCCATAACTTCTCCCAACCAAATGGGCAAGGAATAATTTTACAAGAAGAAGCACCATCAAGAATGGGGAAAATCAGCGAGGCACAGTGGCATATGTCTGTAATCCCAGCATTTGGGGAGGCAGAGGCAGGGCAAATTTGGGAGAGCGTGTCTGACTTTGAAATTTGGAGCAATAAGGCTGGAGAGACAGCTGGATGGATAACGTTGTAGCTGTGCAAGTCTGAGAACCCGAGTTCAAATCCCCAGCACCTGTGTAAAAGCTGGGTATGGCAGCCCACGTTTGTGTCCCTGGCACTGGGAAACTAAGAGAGATCCTGGAGTCCCACTGTGGCACACCTGTAATCCCGGCACTAGGGCAGGGGAGACAGGAGGATCCCTGGGGCCTGAAGTCCAGCCAGTCTAGGTAAATAGCGAGCTACAGAGTGGGCAAGAAATCCCATCTCAGCTGAGTGGTGGTGGCTCACATCTTTAATCCCAGCACTGAGGAGGTAAACCACCAAGGCAGCCAAGACTATACAGAGAAACCGTGTCTCAAACAAACAAACAAACAAACAAAAACGAGGGAAAGTAAGAAATCCTGTCTCAAAAAGAAGCTCCAGGGTATTCGATGTCTCCTTCTGACAGGCATTAGACATGCACATGGCATACATACACACATGCAGGCAAGACACTTATGCACGTAAAATAAAATGAAGAAATTGAATACAGATTAAAAATAGCAACAATGCTCTGAGAACAACCAACAACCCCCAGGTTTGAGCTAGAAGCCCCACCCATTCCCTAGATATCTTCTTGGGTGTTCAGGTCAGCTACCCTACTATGATTCCTTATTCATACCTGTCTCAATGCTGCCCAAGGCAACAGAAGTTGCTTAGTGACTCAAATGAACGAGTCACTGAATTTTCCAAACATTCAGAGGACCAGGAAATATGGTTATGCAAATTGAATAGATCGGTCTGTAAAAAGCCACCGGCTTCCTTCTTTGTCCTTCCCTGTCTTTGATCACCATGGCCTAAACATGGAAGTTCCCCAAAAGGAAGCAAAGCCAGTGCTGAGCATCGTTTCGTTTTGCAACTGTAGTTACAATGTGCTCTGTCACCCGCCACCACCCATCAGCTGAGATTTATATGAGCTTTTAGCATGGGTCACACTACTCTCAAAGCCTAACACATGAAGATCCCATAATGAGAAGTCTGAGATCTTCACAGCTTTGCCTCATATCCAAAGTTCTTCTCCAACAGATCATGTCAAACCTTAAGCCAGTCTCATCCCATGGTCCAAGAACAAATGGTCATCACTCTTCTACTAATAAAAGAACTGGGTCAGAGTGGCTGCTCACGGCACAGCCGCTGTGATGCCTCCTGTCTCTTTGTCTCCCATCAAAGGATTCTACCCTTGGAATCCCACTCTCTGCTCATAACACGGCAAATTAGGAGACACTACGGATCAACTAAAGTAGTAAAGGAAGCCCCCAGAGGAGAGAGAGAAGAGAGGCCATTTCAGGCAGAGGGAGAAGGGTTAGCAGGACTTCCGAAAGGGCCTTGAAGGGCTGGTGACTGGCTAGCAGCAGGAGAGGCTCTTCTTCCTGCCAACTTGAGACGTAGCGACCATCATACACGTAAAAACAAAACAAATGCCTGGTCCAGCTCTTAGTCTCAGCAGTGATTGTTATGGGATTTGCTATGTGCAGATAGCTTTGAAGATTGACTAAGACTGTTAGGAAAGGGAACCTCTGCGCTACAGAAGCAAAAGTAAAAATAAAAGGAGTTTCGAGAGAGGGAGGAAAGGACACAGACCAGTGTCTGAGACACTCAACAGCAGGGACAAATTCCAAAAACCAAAGGAGATTCTGCCCAATCTGAGGCATACTGGGACAAAGCCTTCAGAGCACTGCAGGTTAGACATGAGGTTAGGAGCGTATTGAGCTAATCACGGTGTAAATGCTTTTTGGGCGCCTGCAAAGTGCCGAGAATACTCCTGCCACAGGCTCGGAGCAGTGACCAAAAGCAAAGCCACACATAGGTGCAGATTTTATTTTAGTACAAAGTGGGCGATAAACAGCTAATCATCAGATGCTGAAACTGTCATGGAGCGAAATCAATCCAATGATGGGGTGGGAAAGACTTTGCTGGGAAGGACAAAGTCAGGAGGACCTTCAGGGGAAAAGCTCTGAGAGAGACCTGTGGAAGCAGGGAAGGTAGGCCTTTGAGATGCATGTGTTGAAACACAACAGAAAGAATATGCTCATAAATGTTAATTTTTGACTATTATTTTTTATTTAAACTTTTAGAATGTTTTATTTCATGCTAGGACAGTGAACTTAAGCTGTACTAACTGGGTTCCTGCCATGATACAACCCTGAAGTCTGCCCCACATTGGCCAAAATGACCTTGCAGATCTGATTCTTACCCTGAATCTCCCAGGCAATACCTATCGTTCCAGATACTGTCCGCAGTCACATGTGTGACCCAGGAAACACTTCTTTTCTGATACCTCTCTATGTTTTCCCTTCCTGGGTTGTGCTTCATTATCTTGACCTCTAAAAACCTTCTACTCACCCCTTAAAATTCAATGTAAGCATCACTTCCTCAGACCACACCTTGCTCCTCAGAGGAGACCAGCATTCTTCAGTCACTTCCTGCAGCTGGGCATGGCTTCAGGACAGCACTTAACGTGTCAGCTGTCACTGTTCGTCTGGTTTTCTTCCCCTTTAGACTGGTTAGCCAAAGAACTGAAGCCAGGCTCAAGGACTAGAGAGAATGGCACCCCAGCTCTGTCAGGGTCTGTCAGCCAACTCAGAACAGAACAAGCCATGCAACGCCATCACGGCTTCCAACCTTAGTCCAAGCAGTGACTAGTCATGATGAGAGGATTAAAGCATTCAGTTTTGCTCTGACTGGCTGGTAATTGGAGCTGACTGGAAAGAGACTAGGGACAGAGGAGTTTGATGAGCAAGAGTGTGCCCCGGCAGCCATGAACCAGTCCACTGGATTGAATAAAAGTAAAGGGATTTGAAAGACCTTGAGAGACAGACTACCAGGCTAGGAGGGCGGGTTCAAATGCACGCTTATAGAGGAGGTTGTGTGGAGATGTGTGCATGTGCACACAGAGTCAGGAGACAGTAGTGGCGGCAGTGCACAGCAGAGTTCCCAGTTCCCAGAGAGAACATCCTAAACCCAGGGTCTCAGCTGGCCGTAGGGAGGAAGAAGTTCATCAGGTCAAGAAAGTCACAACGAGGCTGAAAGCCTTTAGATCTCATCACAAGTCCTCATGTCTAGATGTGAGTTTGTCCCATCTGTCAGCCACACCTGTTCAGGCCATTTACACAAAGGCAAATTTAAGATGCAGGCTGGATATTGCTCGTCCCAAATGTTTGGGACCAGAAGCATCTCCATCCAGACACTTTTGGGATACTAAAATATTCACACACACACACACACACACACACACGGTCTCTTGAGAATGGGACTCACATTGTAACCCAGAATACATGTGTCACTCACATCTCATAAACAGAGCTAAAAGGTAATCAAATACAACAGACTTAACACACCTGCAGTCTGACTCTGGCTCATTTTATAAGGACAGTGTTTAAATATATTATTTTAATTATTAAAATAAACACTGGGCTGGAGAGATGGCTCAGAGGTTAAGAACACGGGCTGCTCTTCCACAGGTCCTGAGTTCAATTCCCAGCAACCACATGGTGGCTCACAACCACCTATAGCGAGATCTGGTGCCCTCTTTTGGCGTGGAGGCATAGATGCAGGCAGAACACTATACATAATAAATAAATAAATCTTTACAAATGAATAAATAAGCAGATACTAGCCATAATATTGGCAGACAAGAAACATCAATACAGCAATTAAACAATTTAATATTAAAATGTAAAGTATGAAGTAAAACCTTTTAATTATTTAAATACATTATTTTACTTTTAATTTGTTCAAGAACAGGACGGTTAGGCCGAACACCAGCAGCACAGTGCTGAATCTGATGTATCCAGCGGCATAATAGTGCGTTAATGTCAGTGTCATCACAGACACGCCAGCATCATCAGGCCTGTGGCTGCTCTACCATGTCACTCTATGTATGTACCACGGTCTTCTGCAGTCTGTTTTTGATGCCTGGCTTCACGTGCGATGCTATAGTATTTACTGGAAAAATTTAGATCATTATGTTTAGCTTTACCAAAGGAAATGCTATGTGTTATCATGTTCATTTACTGACTCATTTAAGAAGCATTATAAAGCCTCACACTACCGACAAAACATCAAAACAGAGACATACCACAAAGGCAAGCGATCTAATGACTAAATCCCACTCACAAGATATAACAGGTACGGAAGTGGAGACCCACGGATGCCAACAGGGTTATGACTTAGGAAGGGCTTCCTGAAGGGGGTAGTATTTATCAGATAGTCCAATGTTAATGCGGATATCTGTGCAAAAGAGTTGGAAGTTGAGAGACAGCAAATGCAAAGGCACCCAGGCAGTGCTGGGAAGCAGCTCAGTGGTAGAGCCAGGTCTAGATATGGACTTGACCCCAGCAATGCACAAAAGCACATGTACCCCACTTATTACACACACACACACACACACACACACACTTCTGTATTTGTTTACAGTTTTGTGAGGCTGCATTTCAGACAGTCTCACTCTGCACCCTAGACTGGCCTGGAACTCCAAATACAAGCTGTCCTTGAAATCATGACAATACAGTCTTCAGCTTCCCAAGAGCCGAGATTACAGCCACCACCACAGAGGGCTCTCGATTCCATTTATTGTTCTGGATCTGTATTCTTTTTCCTTCTACCTGTGGCTTTAGTTCTTCTTCTATTTGGCTTCATGGCCACAGTGTTCTTTGTCTGATCTGGTCAGTCAGTTGCGGCAGCCAGTGCCCCGTCCTTAGAGTGACCCTCCTCAGAGGCTCCTTGTCCCTTGCGGGGGAGTCCCTTCTCAAGCTTCCAGCTTCCAGTAAGTTTGACCTCCCCCATGTGTTTCCAGTGCAATGCTGCAGTTGCCTCTGTAGCACTCTGGCTTAGAGGTTCCCTCTTGCCTTTCGGTTCCATCGAGCTCAGCTAACGATTATTTGTGTTGCGTTCTTCTCTAAAATATAATGGTGTGGGGACTTCTCGGCTCCTGTTGAGTATGTAAGGAACAAACAAGTTTCCCCTCCATGCTAACATGTAGAAAGCAGAACCATCAAAAGACCAAAAACCACTTACAAGCCTGAGAGAAATGAGTCGCAAAGAACAGCGTGTCTCCAAAGCTGAGGGTGGCCATGTTACATGGTCAGACGTACTGGAAGCTTGAGGAGGGACCCCCACACACACCCACCAGGGATAAGGAGCCTCTGAGGAGGGTCACTCTAAGGAAGAGGCACTGGCCGCCACAACTGACTGACCGGATCAGACAAAGAACTCTGTGGCTCTGAACGATTTTGCAAATGTTTTGAAACTGCACCCAGCCCTCCACCATCCACCAGAGCCCCTACCCCGGCACTACCCACCTCTCCACCCAGCCCTGCCCCTGCCGATTGACAGTGCTGGAAGGGCAATGGCTCCTTACCCTCCACCACCACGGAGAAACTGGCAAAGGGAAAGGTGGCTCCAACCCAGTATAAAAAGGCTGACTTGAAGAGTTGACAGAAAGCACTGCTTTGATGTTAGAAACAGGATCTGAAGACATGACTCAAGGGGCAAAATGTTTACTATGCAAATGTGAGGACTTGACTTCGGATCCTCAGGACCCAAGGCTGGCCTCTAACTCACAGTGATCCTTCTGTCTCTGCCTCCACAGTGCTGGGACTAAAGGCATGTGCCACCAGTACAGTTCTATAGTGCTACTTCTGCAGGAGGCAGAGACAGGAAGATCCCTCAGGTTTGCTCACCAGCCATCTAGCTGAACCAGTGAGCTCCAGGTGCAGTGAGAGATCAAAAACTAAGATGGAAAGCAATTGAGAAAGACACTTGCCATTTGTGATCCATATAGACGTGCCCATGCTCTTACATGTGAGTATGTACATGCACACACCACACAATGAAATTACTCGAAATGATACTGAATTTGTAATAACTAATAAGTCATAAGGTACTTTCTACGAATGATCTCCAGAGAACCTGGAGCCTCCTGCGTTTATTTTTGATCTGAATTACTACAGTTATAGAAAATATTTGTAAGCCCAGTAACTAAATGTCTTCCCATGAGATCCAAGGAGCATCCAGTTATCACGTTCCATTCTAGACCCCATAATCTTCACCAAGCAACTGATATTTGAGTGCCTGTTTTCCACCACCCACCACTCCATGCCCCGGAGTCTTAGCTGTGTGGTTTGTGAATGACTAAGGTGGAAATGCCTTGCAGTGGGACAACAGGGGAAGTCTCACTGCACAGAAACTTAACTAAAACACAGACATTTCCTGGCCAGTGGCTAGACCTCTGCCCCTCCCAACACTGCTAAAGTCTTCTCCTCTATTTTGCTTCTTACCGCTCACACCCACTATTGTATTGGTCCTTAAAACAGTCTGTGGGGGAAACGTGGAGAATTGATGCATCTAAAGCAACATCAACAGCGACTGGAGAAAAGACTCTGCAGTTTAGGATACTTGATGCTCTTGCAAAAGACCCAGGTTTGATTCCCAGCAGCCACAAGGTGGCTCACAACCATTCATAACTCCAGTTCCAGGGATATGACACCATCTTCTGACCTTTGCAAGAACCCAGCATGCATATGGCACTCAAATGTGCCTAAACAGAAGAGGTGACTGTATAATGAGGAAGGCCAGAGCCAAGAAAGGAAACCACTTCTGTGTCAATGGAAACAGGTGGTTAGAGCACCCATTCCACACAGGGAATATCACATTAGGTCCTAAGGATACAAACTGGAGTACAGTGTCACCAGCATGTGTGACTGACTTCATCACCCTTCATCCCTGATGGCAGCCCACAGATCAGTGGGAACCAGCAACGTTTCTTGAGACATTCACATCCTTTCATCTCAGAAATTTCAAAGACCCTCTGTTAACACTCATTAGGTCCAACCCCTTCCAGATCTGACACGGCCAGTGAACTGCACCACCCCCCTCTCCCAGCCCAGCCTCACAAAACTGCCTCTTTGCAGCCAGATCTGAGGACATAATTAATTACTTTACTGTTCTCATTTACTTCTTTTATCCATCCCGTAAGAAGCCAGTTGGGCATGCTCTTCCTGAGAAATCTCCTATAAGGCTGAAAAGTGGCCTCTCCCTTGATAGCTTCCCAAGGGCTGTAGGATAATCACTTTGTGAGTCAGTTCAGAGAGAGTGGGTGAAGTTGGGACGGGGTCTCTGGCCTCCATCCTCAGAGTATTTGATCTTCCCTCACACTCAAAGATGTATCAGTCCCAACATACTTCAAAGTCCAAAGCACATGGTGAGAGCGTGAGCTTTCTATGACATTTCACTATGCCTCACAAGTTTCTTCTGGGGCAGAAAGATTGAATGTGGATCATTGCCATATGATAACTCTGTGCCCTTGGATAAGATTATCTTGAAGGCTCCATTTGCTCATGTTCAAAAGATAATAAGAGATGCTGTGTGAAACAAACACCAATGAAGAACTTCAGAAAACAGAAAGTATCCAATAAATGTTAACAGATATCCAAGCTCACCACAACCCCACGAAGCAAGTGCTTGAGGTCATGAAGACTCAGAGATAAAGTCATTTACCAGGGTCATGAGCTGGGCAGAAGCTCATGTGGAGCCGTGACTAACGTGCATTCCTTCACATTCAAGGAATGGCTGATGAAGGGTGTAAGGTCGATCTGGCTGTGGCATTGTCACCGTGATTGCCAGCGTTGACTCAGATAATCTGCCTAGTGAGGCTCTTGTCTGCTTCCTCCTGCTGTCACCAATATATGTGCATCCATCCCAGGACAGCTCACTGGGTACTCTTGCAGAGACCCCAGGTCCTGTTCTCGACTGCATGGTGGCTCACAACTCTCTGTAACTCCAGGTCCAGGGAATCTGATGCCCTCTCTGGCCTAGAAGGGCACCAGGCATGCATGTGGTGTTCTTACATGCATCCAGGCAAATGCTCATATTAATAAGTATAAAAAATAAATCTTAAAAGAAAAAAGAATAAATGCTAGCCAGATGTGGTGACACACACCCGTAATCCCAGGTGCTTGGAAGGCAGAGGAAAAGAGAATCATGGGTTCAAGGTCATCATGTCTCAAAAAAATTGATTTAAAAAAATAAGTAATCATACACAACCTAGGGGTTCACATCTGAGGTCAACATCTGAACCCAGATATGACACAGGTGTTTCCAGAGAAGAATTCAAGGAGCACAGTTAGCAACACAGAGGAGAAACAGGATCCTTGTGTATAGACGCATCAGAGGAGCAGCGAAGAGAAGCTGCCCTCTGAACCACTGATATCAAGCTTGTATTAAAATGAGAAAACTGAGGTTCCAAGGGGTTAGGTGAACTGCATGAAGCCATGCGGCTGCTAAGCAGCAAAGCCAGAACTAAACTTCATGCCTTCTGGTACCAGGGTCTCCTCAAGATGCTGTTCGTTGCCTGGTGTCATGGCAGTAGCCCACAGTGAACACGCTGCTGACGCTCTTCTGGGTCTGCCACTACAGAGCACATTCTTGCCTCAACTGAAGGAGGAAAATGAAGCAGCTAGCTCTGGAAGTGTGTCCACGTTCCCCCACCCCCATGCTAGCTCTTTGACAAGTGCTTTGTAGACACCCATCTCATCACCTCATCCCAGGGAGGAAGGCTCGGTTTGCAGAGAAGGAAACAGGGCTTCAAAGCACAACTTCCAGCGGCACCACGGAGTTGGGTGGGAGCAGGCGATTATGAGAAGAAACCCATGCAAAATACCATTTTATACCCAGATACGAAACTATATACTATACTCAAATTATCTAAAAGAAACTAGGTGAAGTCTACTCTCTGAAGTACCATCATGAGCGCTCAGGAGGAGTCAGGAGTTGCCAGGGGGTGACAGCCTTGAAGCCCATAAGCTCTAAGGAGGACTCTGGACGTCTATTCTCCTCCCATCATCTAGCATGTAGCACCAACACATAATGACTGTGCTTAATGCAGAGTCCTAATGTCAGGGTGCTTACTCAGTCAATTTAATTCCAAACATTAAAGCTACTTTTCTTCTGATTATAGCTAGTAATTTGCTCCAAGATGATTTTCTGATGAATGCTTCTTTTATTGTGTGTACATTTGGGGCTGTGTGCTCTAATTGGAGGCATTAATGGGTCAACAAGCCATAGCTATTATAATTTCATCCTCTGGGTTTCAGAATCTTTCCTTGTAGGATTATGACTAGTGCTCTAAAAAGAAAAAAGAAAAAAGAAAAATTTAAAAAGCAAGCACACATACAAAAATGAAACAAACAAACAAAAAAGTACCATGTAGGAAACCATGTAGGAAAGATGAGAGTCTGCTGTGAGTGAGTTTGATGGTTTGAATGAGGAAAGTCCTCCTTAGGCTCATGTGTTTGAACACTTGGTCCCCAGCTGTTCATGGTGTCTGTGAATATTATGGAACCTTTGAGTTATGGGACCTTGACACTGCAGGTGGGCCTTAAAGATAG
>CM053747.1:11814784-11943748 GCA_028658305.1 Pachyuromys duprasi
AAAAGTAACCACTACAGAGAGAGGCTTTTTGCAGCCAGGACCTCTCTAAATCACAGCCATTAGTGGTGGTACGTATCACAGAATGTTGCTGTGACTCTGGTTTGAAATCTAGATGGTATGGTGATAACAGTAAATAACTGCCACGTTTTCCAAGCCAAAAGTTAGAGCCAGTGGCAAACTACAAAACATTTAAGCAGAGACTTGTCATAGGCACTCCAGTACCCAAACAACAGCAGCTATTGCTGATCTCAGGCTGTTCTGTGGGTCTCTAAGGAGTCACATGGTGCTGTGCATCCAGACTAGAACATACCTTCATGCACGTTTAAAGTCAGAGATATGACCCAGCCCCACCTCAGGCATTTCACACTGAGGAAGAAAAGAGCCTAGAAATGCAGCTATAGAGGATTAAATAGCACTGACCAGATACAGACATGTTTTCTGGTTGGACTTTTTGTCAATGACATGAAGTAGAGTTATCTAAGAAAAGGGAACCCCAACTGATAAAATGCCCTATAAGATCAACCTGTAGGCAAGCCTGTGTGGCATTTTTCTCAATTAGTGATTAATGTGGAAGAGGCCAGCCCATTGTGAGTGGGACAACCCTTGGGCAGGTGGTCTTGGGTTGTATAAGAAAGTAGACTAAGCAAGCCATGGGGAGGAAGTCAGTCAGCAGTGTTCTTCCATGGCCTCTGCTTCAATTCCTGATCCAGATTTCGGCCTTTAGTTCCGGCCTTGGCTTCTCTCAGTGCACTGTGACCTGGGACATAAGCCAAATAAGCCCTTTCCTCCTCAGGTTGATTTTGGTCATGGTTGTATCACAGCGAATAGAGACCCTAGCTAAGCCATAAATTGGTACCAGGAGTTGGGTATTAATGTGACTGACCAGACCATGTGTTTGAGAGAAAATTGTGGTGACATTTGAACTCTGGGCTACAAAAGTCAGTGTACACTATGACCTGAGTTATAAGCCAAATAACCCCTTCCTCCCAAGGTGCTTTTGGTTGTGGTGTTTTATCTCAGCAGTAGAAACCCTAAGGCACATATAAAAGGGATTATATGCCATAATCATGCAGGATTTACCCCCATAATGCAAGGTTAGTTCAACATGCAAGGAAGTATAAACAAATATCCACAGAGAAATACAGGCATAAGCATTAATGACAACATTGTTCTCAATACCGTGCCCACGCAATGAAACACTATTCTGAAAACAGAGGTCATGAATGAGTAACACATGCTACCATGTAAATGAGCTTTAAAAATGCGCTGAGTGAAGTCACAGCATGCAGAATGCATCTTTGTGACCACACATTGTACAAATCCACTTCTATGGAAAAATCTAGAACTGACAAGCCCAGAAGGACAGAAAATAGGACAGTGAGCAGTTGTCAAAGGCTAAGGTACAGAGGAGAGTGAAACTGACTGATAATGATTATCATTTCTTTGGGGCATGAGGAAAGTATTCTAAAAGAGTTCTTTAAAAATCACTGGAAGAATGCTTGTCTAGAACATGCACGACCCCAGGTTCTGTCTGCAGAAACACAAAGAGCCAAACAAAAATTAGTAATGAAAGACTCACAACATCATGAAAACACTGAAGACCTATGGTTTGCACGCTTGAAAGGATGAATTTGTGCTATGTGCTAAAGCTGTGATTGGAACAGTCATAACTGTTTTCAGTATTGGATCCAAAATAAGACCTGAGTTTAAATCTTAGCTCTATTCATTCAGTGATGGGCATCCCTGCACAATCATAAAGGAAAAGGAGAGGTGAAGGGAGGGGTGGGGGAGGGGGGAAGAAGGGGAGGGGAGTCTCTGAATTTTGAGTCACAAGCTGGGAAATGAGAACACAGAGCTCACTGTGTTCCTGTGAAGAGAAAGGAGGCTATTCAAGTCTGTCTCCCCACAGATCAGAATGGACATTGTTCTGTCTTCCTTCTCGTTGGTAAATCTTCTTGAATCTACAATGTCTCCTGCAGCTCTTCCACCAGATTGAAAAGCAATAGCCTGGGTGGGGATGTAAGTCAGTTGTAGGGAGTGTGCCTCGTAGCATCTGAAGCCCTTGGTTTGCTCCCAGCACTGCATAAATTGACACAGTAATACACACCTGTAATCCCAGAATTCAGGAGGTAGAGGGAGGAAGATCAGGAGTTCAGGGTCATCCTTGGCCACATAATGAGTTCCAGGCTAGCCTGGGCTCCACTAGATTCTGTCTCAAACAACAACAGTAACAACAACAACAACAAATGTAGTAACCTGGACAACATTGTCCAGTCAAGTCCACTGGCACCAAGCCCTACCATACCCCTATCCCATCTAAAGAGATATGGAGACAGGCCACAAGGATCCTGCCCAAGGGACAGGAGGGCAGACAGAGCCCACCAACCCATCTTTTGCAACAATAAACGATAAGAGACTGAATTAAAGCTTGTCTAACACAGACACAGAGAAAGTTAGAGAGAGAGACTAAATGGAAAGGAGGGAGGGAGAGAGAGAGGGAGGGAAGGAGGGAGGAAGGAAGAAAAAAGAAAGGAAAGGGGGGAGGAAAGGTGTAAAAATAAAATATCTAACGCTCTAACTCATTGGCCCCAAAGTTTTGAGGTTGCACTGTACATACAGGATGTATCTGCTGCTGCCCTGGATGCAGTCTGCGATGGTAAGGCCTGAGTTCCCACCTTAGCACTCACACCTCCCACCTGTGCTACCTGGAGCAAAGCCACCATCCCCAGGCCTGTGGTTTCTCCATGGGTCAATATGGTGGCTAACCTAGCTCATCAGCTGCCCAGGGTTGTAGACTCTCAGAATGATGTAATGTTATTTTATCCCTGCTGTGCGGCAGCTCTCAAAGACACAGCGGATTCGTGTTAAGAGGATTCATCTGAGTCCTCAGAGTGTGAAGAAAGCAATGCCAGAGAGAAGACAGGTGTTGGTGCTTCACAAGTTTGATCGTCTTTCTTCCTTAGTCTTATCAGAAATAACATGGAATGTCACACGCTGCCTCCCAGCACGGATACAGGGAGTTTTAATTACCTCTCAGTCTCCAGTAACCTTTGAAGCCACAGGTACTAGGTATTCCAAGGTAGAACATTATTTGAACATTATTTATTAGAAGAAAAGCATCAGACAGGTGCCCGGCTCTGCGTCACTCCCAACAGCACCTGTTCATCTTTGATTCACACCTACTGAGAGCCATGCAATGACGTCAGGGTATGTGACAAGCTCCTCACCTGCCACCCAGTTCCGACATACTTCAGACAACTGTGGTGATAAAGTACGCTGTCAGACCCTTATCGTGTACTCGTTCCTAACCCACCGGCAACCACGTTTCAGCGAGTGTTCGTTTATGGTTCTCCAGAGCTGCAGAATCAATGCGGTTCACCTACACATTTGATGATTGAGAGGCATGGATTCCACAACCAGATCAGACAAGATACCAGGAGGGCCCGGGGAAGGGCTGTAACTCTGGCCCAAAATCTGCCCATTGTTAGACTATCCCTGAGGAGAATGCAAATAGAATGAAGCCAATGTGCTTTACTCAGTTCTACGGATTTAAATGTTAGTCTAATCTATAAATAAATAAGCAAATAAATAATTAATTTTAAAAAATGTCTAGGGCTGTGGAGATAGTGGTTAAAAATACTTACTATTCTTGTAGAGGACCCAAATTCACACAAATATCTGTGTGTGTGTGTGTGTGTAATATGTCTGTGTTAATAGTCTAGTCAAGTGGACTATAAAACCAGCACTCAAGTGTGCCCCTCAGATGTGCTACCAGACTTGCCCCAAATGGTCTCCACTTTCCACATGAAGGCATCTCCGGACCTCAGGACTGTTCATCCCCCTCATACACTAACATGTATGTTTCACATTTTGGGCAGATCTACCATACCACAACTGATACATAGTAGGAGAGCCTGTTTGCACCAGGTCCTCAGTATTTTTCCCAGAGAAGATACTGAAGCTGAGGGGTGGACCAGCTTCCTCCATCTGTCCTTCCAAAGTGCACAGTGGCCCAATAACTTGCTAAAAAAGCAACCTCAAGGCCCCCACCCCGTTCTCCTGACCACTGCACTCCAGGTTTAACATGTCTCTGGAAGATGGCGGTGACCTCAAGTTTGAGGAGTAGAAACTTCTAAGAACAAGTCCGACAGGTGCTGCGGCAGAGAAACCTGGAAGCCCGGTGCTCTCTCTTCCCTCCCTGTATCCAGTAAATGGATTTGTTTTATCTCTTTTGTTGGATTCTTACACCTCTACCTCCCTTCCAAACCTCATCTACCCAACTCCCCAACGCTAGGTAGCAGAGGAAGGTTAGAGGGCAAAGGGAACCTGGGGCTCTTTAGACTATTTCCTGCTGATTAGGGTCATCAGGGTCCTTGGGTCAAGTCCAGTCTTCTTAGTCGGGATATCTCCAACTTTTTCTTGTCAAACCACAACACAACAGCAACCGGAAGCAGCAGAGGGGAAACACAAGACTTCTGCTCCTCCTCCTTCTCCTGAGTGCCCCCAGCCCCTCTCCAAGCTCTGGCAGGTATTCCTTCTCAAGAGTTCCCAGAACTAAACGATCTGTAGCTGGCGCTGATCCCACTCCCCGCTAGTGCACAAGACAAATTAACGGCTGTGGAAAAACCGAAGCAGCTCTAGATTAAAATAAAAAGCATATTCACATAACATGACCAGGTTCCTAAAGACACCAAAACTCTCACCTGAAGCAGCTCCAGATTAAAATAAAAAGCATATTCACATAACATGACCAGGTTCCTAAAGACACCAAAACTCTCACCCCCAGTCCTGGCTCTTTCTTGACTTCTCAGCTGTCCACCTCTTAGCTGTGAGGTGGCAGTCAGGGTCTGTGTCTAACCTTGGGACTTCCTCAGAGGAGACTTTCTACCATCACTGAGCCAAGCGATGTGGTCAGACTCCTTCAGCAGCTCCCACCCATACTGGCCAAGGCTGTCAAGAAGAGGGCCCGCTGCCCCTGTGCCCCACTTCCCCAACTTTGTCTGGCCTGGTGGAATAGCTAAGCATTGAAGGTTGTGCCCACAGACTTAGCAGTATTTTGTTCAAGGCAGAAGCTTGCATTCTCAGAACTTAAATAAGTACAGGGTGTTTTATATTACATGTAGCACCAAAGAAGGGCGGGGAGGACCCAGAAGTGAGCTCTGTATTCCTGGAAACATCTGATCTAGGAAGGGAATGAAGCCAGCCCCTTCCAAACTTGAACTAGATAAAAGTACAGTTGGATCCCATGATGAGGTTTTTGTATCTAAAGAAGGGAGCAATTTCTGAACACAGGCTTAAAACCCCACGAACAGTCTGCTAACCGTTCAATAAACAACTCCAAAGCATGCTACTGACCCAACCCCCTGTGCCTCTGTTTCCCACATCTGCAAGTGTAGATACTATAGCAGCTGGCCAGATGAGTCTAGAATGAAAGAGAATGAGAGCTCCTCAAGCAGCTGCCCTCTCATCACTGTCCTGAGTCTTGGATTCTGCTCCCCGGTCATTGCAAGTAGAGGAGGGAGGCCTTCATGGTGCCTGGTCTCATGCCGCCCCAGAAGAGGCAACAGCAGAGTTCAGCCCTCCTGTGATCATGCATCTGTCCAGCTGCTTTTTAAAGGTCTTCAGGCCCTCAGAGGAAGAGAAGTGAAAATGTGCTCAGACCTGCTATATGCCAGTCACTAGGACAGGTCCCTTCTCTATTAATCCCTCAAATTCATAAGGGTGTGTTGGGGGAGGAGAGCAGAGTGGTGTGTAGCTTCTCAAGAAGTGGGTGGGAATCTTCTCTGCACAGATACCCAAGGAAGAAGCAGATGCACTCAGCTTGCACTCAGCCTGTACTCAGCCTGCACGCAGTGTAGGCCTTGGGGGTGGGGAGGGGGAATCAAGTGGCTGGACCACAGCCTGCATGGGAGTGTGGGTAGAGGTGGGGGGTGGACCACAGTCTGCTTGGAACATGCTTTACAGAACGGCAGGACATCTGAGTGGGAACCTCAGACAAGTACTCTCTCAGGAAAAGGAGCCCCAAGGCCCAACAGTCTTTCCACTGACCCATTATATCTTTATAGGCCTCACTGGCCAATAGGTGTCTGGTTTTTCTCTGTGATCTAGGAAAAGAAAGGCTTAGTCAATTAACAATAAAGAGGGATTTTCTTCCTTCTCTTTACACCTGTTGAAAGGGTTTAGTTAAACGGGTGATCTGTAGTATGAAAAACTGACTTTTCAAGATAGATCACTGAGGGGCTGTCAAAAACCAGTGATTGAAAGGTTAAAATCACTTTTAGGTGGTCAAAGTTTAAAGACTGTGTGGCCAGCCTGGAGGCAGTAATATTCATGTCTGCTGAAGGAGCTGAGACACAATTAAGTGACCTCAGTCAAAAGGACAGTCTCCAGGCTGTTCAAAGGGACACAGCATGCATGGTAATGATGGTCTGTGTTTATATCAGGCTTTCATCTGCCTTCACATTGCTTTAACCAGTAATTATATCTTCCGACCTCTGAGGCAGGTAAAAATTATTGCACCCATTTTACAGGTGAATAAAGAACTTGGGAGGAGGCGGTGCTGTTACTGAGGCCACACATACATCAGCACAAGAGCAAAGGGAGCAATTTCCTCCACTCCCCAGGTCAGGGCCAGGCCTCTCTGTTCTGTCTGCTCCTCTCTGAAGCAGGCTGAAGGTTCCCGTGTGATGCTGCTTCTAAGGGCCAATGGGACTGAGCCTTTTAAGGAGGAGGGAGGGGAAGAAGGGGAGGAAAAGTAGGAGGAGGAGAGGAGGGAGCAGGGGGAAGGAAGAAGGGAGAAAGAGAAAAGGAAGGAAAAGGAAAGAAGGGAGGGGGAGAGAGAGGTGGTAAAGGAAGATGAAGAGGGAGGGAGAAAGAAGGAGAAAGGAAAGGAGGAGGGGGAGGGGAAAAGGGAGGAGGAGAGGAGAAGGCGGAAAAGAAGAGCGGATGAGAGAAGAGTCAGTAGGGAGGAGAGAGAGGAGAGAGGTGGGAAAAGAAGAGGAGAAATTAAGACTGCTGTTCTCTGTCTCCCCATTCCCTTAAGAGCTAGCTCAACCCTTCCACATGCTCAGCCCCCAAGCCCGGACCCCCTTCTGTTTTCCTTCACACCTCACTTCCACATCACCAGTAATTTCTATGCCCAGAATACCTCCGGGATCTCACTGTGCAGTCCCGGGCACTTCAGCTGTCCCTGCCTCTCCCTGAGAGCCCCAACTCTTAGCCCTTCACTCTCATAGTCTAAACACAACCAGACACCAGAGTGGTCCTGTGAGGGATTGTGTCGCTCTTCTGTGACCCTCTGGGGTGCCCCTAAACAGTGCCCAGGGCTTTCCAGGATTCCCTGCTCAGCTCTGGCTCTCCCCCACCCAGCTGCCCTAATAGTCTTCATGCTGATGCCAGGGCCCCTGTCCTCAATCCTCTCAGCCCGAGGTTTCCCTCCAATACCCAGGAGCTGCTCCCTGAGCCTTTCCCTCGTCCCTTCACTGTCTGACATTGCTGGCCATCTCTCTAAAGCTAGAGGTTCCTCTCTTTCTCACATGCTCTTCCAGCTTCTGTCTCCCTAACTCCACCCTGTGACAATTGATGGGTTAGCATGTGTCTGTTCAGTTTGAAACTCTTCACATTAAAGCAGTAGTTTGTTGGTTGGCTTGTTTGTTTGTTTTAAAGAATAGGTCTATGTGACCCAGGCAGGCTTTGAGTGTTCAGTCCTCCAGCCTGGGATCACAGGTGTGCCCCACTGCATCCATCCTGGTGAGGCAGTTTCTGTGTTTCTGGTTGGTGTAGGCCACACAGAGATACTGTTCAAGACCTGGCGGGCAGCAGTGGGTCTGCAGCTCACAGCCACGCCCAGACCCACTTGTCCCTCAAGATGCTCTGGCTCCCAAGCCAGATGCTCATACGAGCCCACCATCAGCAGGGCACCCACCTCTGTGCTCAGAAGCAAGGAATGCAAACACACAGGCTTTAGTCCTCCTGAGGCTTCAGTTCCAGCCTGCTGTTCCTCTCTCCCACTCTAAATCCCTCGGAATAAATGACAAGTGAATGAGAGGCTGTGGAAGGCTAGAAGTCGCAGTGACTGAAATATAAATGTGCTTTTCTGTATCACGAGAGAGGACCAGAAGAGGGCAGGGGGGTGCGGGGGGCAGGCAGCTAACAGGTGTGGCGTTAGGGAGGTCAGAGGCCCCCACAAGATACCTGAACCTTTTCTGAAAGGGAGAGGTTAACAACTTTGCTCATGGCTATGACAACATACCCCACAACAAGCAAGGTAAAGGAAGAAGGGTCTATTTTGGGTCAGTTTTGGAGCATGCTGTCCACCATGATGGAAAAGGCTTATGGCTGGCTGTCAACAGCTGCATGCTCATATCCTAGTAGGTTAGGAAGCAGAGAGCAAAGAATGCTGGCACCCGGACAGCCTTTCCCCCTCTCTCCCTTTTACTCAAGATTGATGGGATGGTATCACTTGTATCCAAGGTCCATCTTCCTTCCTTAGTTAACCTTCCCTGGAAATTCCTCACAGACACGCTCAGCGGCCTTTCTCCTAGGTGATTCCAAAGCCAGTCAAGGGAACTGTGAAGATAAATGGTCAAAGGAGGAGTGGTGAAGATGGAGAAGGAGTGGGAAGAGGGAGGAGGAAGGCATTGAGGAGGAGGGGCAGGAGGAAAAGAGAGAGAGAGGGGGGAGGAAGAGGGAGAGAGAGGGAGTTGGTTCACAAAAGTTCTTGTTGGGAAAGGAACCAGAAGCCATCCAGGGACACATGAGAAGATTGGAAAAATAGATAAACAATGAAATGCTTCTGAGATTTAACTCATATGTCTGAGTCAGATGTCATAGGCCCAAAAAGACAACAAAGAGGAAGCTTAACTCCAGATGAATTTGGGGGTTCAGATCAACCCCAATTTACAAGGATGGACTTTGTCTGGAGCAGAGAGGAAAAATATGAAAACTGTGTCCTAAAGTAGCTAAGATACACAATAAATATTAGAGGCTTCTAATGTCAGTTACCACATAGTGGATCGCTATAAATGAAGTATATGTACATATGCAGCCAATAAATAGATTCCATGGCCGGAAATGGGTTACATCTTAATCAAGTTGTTGGCCCATGGAAACTCCCAAACAATCCACAAACTTTGATGGTGAGGCCCTGTTGCTGAAGACAATACCTTCATAACTCATTGAACATGGAGAAGCCAATCTGGTGCCCAGATAAAGCCTTCACCCCTACTGACTAGTGTTCATTGGTACTGGAAAGTACCAGAGAAGAAAGGTAAACACCAACCAAGCTACAAGCCCTTCCATCTACCATGATAACCTGCCTACAAGATATGCTTGCACAATAGTAGCATAAAAGTTGTAGGTGTAATCAACCACTATCTGGCCAGATTTGAGGTTCACTCCATGCGATGGAACCCATGCCCAAAGAACCTGAGACTACATAGGGCCATGGACCCAAAGGAAAACCAAATACTACTGTTCTGCTAAAGGCACATAGCAATAGAATGACTCCTAATGGCATTCTGCTCTTCCCATAGATCAGTGTCTCACTCAGCCATCATCAGAGAAGCTTCCTCCGGCAGCAGATGGGAACAAATACAGAGACCTACAAGTGGACAATGTGCAGAGAGTGAGAGACCTTGGAACGTTCAGCCCTAAATGGATGTCTCCTCAGATCCCTCCCTTCAGGGCTCAGGGAACTGCAGAAGAGAAGGTGGAAAGATTTTAAGAGCCAGTACAGATGGAAGACACCAAGGAAACAAGGCCTTCTAGACACAACAGGACTGGAGCACGCTTGCACTCAGCACTCACAGGTCCTGCGCAGGTCTAAGCCAGGTGGGGTCCCAGAGCTGAGAGAGAAGGCAAACATGAGCTCCCATCCCTAACCCAGAAGCTGCCTCCAGTTGAGAACAACTCTCAAAGAAAAAAATTAGTTTTCTCCAATAAAATCTTCTTGGATATACAAACCACACTTACAGGCAGGCCCCATGCCCAGCAGTAGATGGTCAACACAAAACAAACTCAGTGGTGTTTTTAGTCTTTGTCTCATGATGCTTACTCTAGGTTTTTTCTTTTCTTTATAAACCTTTACAGATCTTTTTCTTTAATATTATGGTTTCCAGTTTCCTCTGCATCTATATGTGTTCCTTATGCTTTTCTTTGGCCTCCTTTCTTTCCTGTTTGGTTTGTCCTACTCTTGTTTGTTAGTTTCTATTCTATTTCATTATAACTATTTTTAGATGCCTGTTTGTTTTCCCTTCTTTCTGTTTCTCTTCAGGGGGGGAGTGTGAACGCAGTCCCCGACTACCACAAATTATGCAGTTGAGTTTCCTGGGTTTGGAGAAGTCACAGGGGTCAGCACATCTGAGCGCAATGAATAAACCTTGTCCTGGGAAACCCATGGAATTGCCTCTGCCAGCTAAGTATGCCTGTCTGTTTCCTAATGAGAGGGAGAAAGAAAGGGTGTGGGTTTTGGGGAGGTGAGGAGGTAGGGAGGATCAGAGAGGATTTGGGCGACAGGACACCATAATGAGAATATGCTGCATGAAAAATATATATTAAAATTTTTAAACATATGTATATATACATACACATATATAACACATATACATGGATAATTTTTCTGCCTGTCCTCCTTCCTTCCTGGCAACATGTCTAACCTGCTCTTGGCAGTCTCGGAGCACCACCTGGTGGGGATTTCAGTATTAAATTCTTACTGCGTCTGGGAGCTGCGCTGTCTGCTGTAAATGAAGAAAAATGTAGTACTTCCGCAAATGTTGGCTGCCAAGAGCATTGAGATGGGCATCATGACCACAGACAGACATCCCTTCAAATCACAAACTCCATGGCAGAGTCCCTCCCCTGCGGAGAGAGAGACTTACATGAAATAGATACAGAATTCAAAAGAACAATTCTCAGCATGGTCAACGCAGTCAAAGCATACAAAGGGGAAAAAGTAAAAGCCTGGATGCACTTGGAGAGGACAAGGACAAATGACTGAAGTCCAAGAAAACACACCCAAATGGCTATGGGAAATAACGAGGACGGTGCAGGATAGGAAAACTGAATTGCGCAGAGACATAGAAATGCTAAATGAAAAACCCAATATGCCTCACAAAGCTGTGGAGAGTTCTACCACCAGAACAGCCTTTATTACATGATCTTAAATTTGGTGTGACTCTTAGAATTTGCTTCTACGTTCACCATGGAATCTGGCCTTTGGTTTCGTTGTGGCTGCTTCTGTGTCTCTTTCTGGTTTTGAAGTCTAGGTAATGCTGGCTTCGTAAGAAGAGTTTGGATGCTTTCTTGAATGGAATAATTTGACTAGTGTCAGTGTTAATTCTGTGAGTGTTGAGAAGAATTCTGTATGCATCCATCCAGACCCGGACTTTTTTTTTTTTTTTACTTAGAAGATATTTTATTATTGTTTCAATCTCATCTTTAGTTCTTGATCTTTTTAAATTATTTATTTCATTTTGTTTTCATTTTGGTAGGTCATCTGTGTCTAAAAATTTTATTCATGTCTTCAATTTATCAGTTTCATGTATTAAAGGCTTATAGTGGTCTGACAGAATATGGACTACTATTTCAATATTCCTATAGTTGTTGAGGCTTGCTTTGTGTCCTAACATGTGGTGTTTTTTAGAGTGGATTCCATGAGATGCTGAGAACATATATCCTTTAGTATTTGGATGAATGTTCCATACATATGTTGGATCTATTTTATACACTCATTTACGCAATATTTCTCTACTCACTTTTATCCAAGACCTGTCTGTTGGTAAAGAGTGGACTAGTGAAATCTCTCACTGTCACTGTAGTTGGGTTTAATCTGTAGCTTTACATCTCGCAGTCACTGTTTTATAAAATTGGATGGACCTGAGTTCTTATATGTATAGAACCATACTGTCCTCTTGTATATAAATGACTGGATCGGGCCCATCACATTATAGAGGTTTTATCAAAAAGAATGTAAACCATAACCTCGAATACCTTCGCAGCAACACCAAGACTGATATGTGACCAAAGAGCAGGACAACACTACCTTGATATGTAAAATTCACCATCTCAGTGGAGCATAACTCCTCGGAGTGATTGACTGGCCCAACAGGCTGTAAGCAGGTAGACATGGGCAAGCGGTCAGGTTGGGAGTGTGGATCCCATGTCACTGTCCTCCTACACTGTGTGGAAAATGAGGGGCAGCCAAACTAATGGACTTACTCTAGGCCTCCTTGTTGTTGTAAATAATTTTTTTTAACTGAGGGCTATATAATGTTATTTATTATTAGCCCTAAGATTATCACGGTGGCATTATCTAACCTTTTATCACAAATAATAAGACACAGACACCTGTCAGATTTATAATTGCCTTGGGCTGGGCAGTTGTTTTTCCTCATCATTCACCTCGCAGGCCCCATCCAATGTCATCTGCTTTAATCATCCTCACCTGAACCATCTTCCATCCATAATCTTATAAATACTTCCTCATATTCTTCATCTAGGTGTTTTCTCCATCCACGCCATCCTCGGAGTCCTTCCTCCTTGCCCACGTGGTTCTTTCTCCACCTAACCCATCTTGGCATCATCTTTCTTCCTCTCTTCCTATCCATCTATCCCTGATTCTCTGTTGAACCCAAAGCCCAGGAACCTTAGCCATGTCTACCCCATTCTGCCCTGCCCAGATATAGGCCATTTAATCAACCAATCAGGTTTACAAAACAAGGATAGGTATAACCAGATCTTGAGAGCCAGCAGCAGAAAAACCTCGAACGCCTCCTGAACAGTGATGCAAACAGGCTGGTACTGCGTCCTGTCTCCTGATGTGGGTTTGATGCCTGCTCTTTGCTCTATCTACTATCTTTCTTCTTTTCCCTCCCAAGTTCTGGGCAGCATTGGCATTAAGCTCAAGACTGTCAAACCTACCCTGACTGCAGCCCCCCCACAACCCTGGGGCATGGAGCTGTTCTTGGAAATTCATTATTTTCCCCCTAGACTGTTAAGCAGACCTGCATCAGGAAACTGGGTCTCTAAATAATGCAAAACTCCTGTGTGGTAATGGCCTCCTTTCTCTCTGAGTGCAGGAGCCTGGAGTCTTGGGATGTTCCCACTCCCACCCCTATCACCTCGCAGAGCAACTGAGGCTTGCTAGAGAAGTCCCAAAGCTGCCATACTGTTCTGCTCTCTCTAAAATGGTAAACACAAAACCAACGCAGTTAAAGTTTCTGAGCCTATTTCCTTAACAACAAAGCCCTCTCATATGGACTGGAAAATGTAGCTCAGCAGCAATGCGCTTGCCTGGCATGATCAAGGTTCTGGGTTCCAATCCCCAGTGCTGAAAACAAAGTCCCTTTTCATAAGGTAGTTGTGATAACTAGAGGAGATGATTTACAGAAAGCTGCTGCATTAGAGCTGGGACATAGCTCCCATAGCCAGGACCCATCAGTTTTCCCTCCGAAACCTTCAACTGCTTCAGAGCCTCTTGTGTCAGCTGCCACCTGGGGATAGCCACAGTGACAGGGGATGGAACAGAGCTGGATTCCAAATGTGGCCTGAATGCCCCACTTCAATCCCATGGGGAAGCAGCCCTGCCTTGGTATCTGCAAATGTAGATAGCCCTGCTGACACTGTTGGCTTCCCTGGCGGATAGATGATGTGCCTATCTACAGTCACACTAACTTTCCGGGAACTAGCAGCAAGCAGAAACATTTCCCTGGGGAGAAATTCCTTTTCTCTGCAGTGAAATATAATCAGACATTCAGAAAATTGCTTTAGAATTGATTCCTAAACTAGCCCTTCTGCCTCTGCGGCAGCAGAACATAAATTTCACAGAATCTATCACTCACCAACCTCAACCCACCCACCCATCATCTATGAGCCAGTCAGCCATCAACAATCTATCCATCCACCATCTGTCCACCCATGCATCCATCAACAATCTGTCCACCATCCATCCATTTACTTAATCTTCACCGAGTCGCTGATGTCTGAAGGGGATGCAGTACCTATCACTTTAGGGAGACAGTTTAGTCTTATAGGTTAGCATACTTGACTATCACTTCCTAATCACGCTGTGAGCTTTTCAAAGAGAGGTGGCTCCAGGCAAGTTTCACTGTCTGACGCCAACAAAGAGAGTGCAAAGAACTGAAGGACACTACCTACCGCCACAGGATGCTTCCCTCTGACTGGTACAGGGTGGAAGTGCTAGTTGCCCTGTGAAGAGAAGTGGGGGAAGGAGAGAGACTGGGACTGATGACTTCAACAAACAACCCCAGATCACTCAGCAGCCTCCAGACTTCCTCAGACTGGCTCAGAACCTGGATTAGTCTGGGACAGGCCATTTATCTGAGCATAGCTTGGCACTCACCCACCAACATGGCAGCCGCCCAGTTCTTTTTCCTCCCAGAAGCCCAGGGCCCATTAAGGATGGCTGGAGCCTCTCGTATTAATGAAGGATGCTCTCAGTGTCAGTTCTCCAGGAACACAGACAAGACCGCTGTCAAAAGCATCTCCCCCCTGGTCCTAGCCACTAAAGATTGCCTAATGCATGGATAGCATGGTTTCTTACCCTCTTCTTGGTCTATGTCCTCTCTTCTCTGTTGGTATAATGTTCTTTTGGAATGTATACAACTTACCCTTGTTCATTCAAATGCTGATTCCCCCCCCACACACTATCTGGTTTCAATCGGGACATTGCATTGTGATGCTTAGTCTAAGCATTACCTGTCTCAAGTTTGTCTAAATTGAAAATTAAAACAACCAGCCACCTTGCTGAGCAGTGGAGAGGATAGGATGGGACATCCTGGTCTGGAGTAGGAGGAAGAGGAAGGAAGCAGGAGAGAGGAAAGGAGGAGAATCTGCAGGAGAGGTCTTGGAACCACATGGAGAAATGAACTGGACCTAAGATATGATTTCATCCATGATGAATTCATGGATGAAATCTGAATGGTAGGAAACTTAGAGGTTTAGGATGGAGTAACTATTGCCCAGAATTGTGCTCTAGGTTAATTAAATAAATCCTAGTCTCTGTGTGGTGATTTGGCTATACAGCTGTTTAGGAATAACTGCTGTTTAAAAGATGTATCAATAGAAAATATTAATGACCTAATACATCACTTCATCTCTTTTCTCCATGAGCTTCTTTTCTGTGCTGTCCCTGCCCTCCACCCCTCTTCTTGCTCTTTCGTATTTGTCACCCCTTCCCACTCACCCTCTTCTCCTTTACCCTGTGCCCACTCCCATTCCTTCACTGTCTTTATATGTTTCTCTTCTTTGCCTCTTTTTTCCTTTTATCATTTTTCTGCATTTCTTCCTGTTATGCTATTACATTTCATTGTGAAAGTGGATTTCAATTTCCTGGATCATTTCCCAGTGGAAAGACACTCGTGTTTCTTTTCTTTTTCTTTTTTGACTGTATGTGTATGCTTGCTTGAGTTTATGTGTACCACATGATTGCAGTGCCTGTAGAGGTGGCATCAGATTCCCTGGAACTTGACTTACAGGAAGCTGTGAGCTGCCCGATGTGGGTGCTAGAAACGGAACTCGGGTCCTCTGTAACTACTGCGCCATCTCTCCAGCCCTAGCCTTTTCTCTGTGCATGGTAATGACATACCTGAGCAGAGAAACTGAGATAGTAATTCCAGTACTGGCCATTCAGACAGCAGGCTGTAAACAGAGTTCACAGCCTATACCTCTACGAATATTTCAAAGAGGCATTTTTCAATAGAGTGCTTTACGGTCTAAATCAGAAAATGGCTAGCCCATCCCTGAGGTTTGGCATCCAGCACTGACTCTCTGATACACATTGGCATCTTCGGTTGGTTATGGTCTGCTTACGCTGTCCTAGACTCGGACACTGTAGACTCGGACACTGGGTGGCCTTAGTAAGCACACAGAAGTCTTCTTCTGGAGCCAGAGTACAAGCAAGGGTCACAATCAATTGACAAAAAAGTGTGTATCCAACTTATTTCCTTGAAAATATATGCTGGATGTCTCAGCTGGTCTTCAGTACACCCTGGAATCCTGAAGACATGGGCTCTAATGCCAGTGAGGAAATGGCCTTGCTAGCGGGATGAGAGAGCAAGCAGGCAAAAAGCAGAAGCTTCCTTCTTCCATGTTCTTTATACAGGCATCCAGCAGAAGATGTGGCCCAGATTAGAGGTCCTAGCTCAAATGATCTAGATAAAAGCTGTGCAGAGGCTGAGTGGCCTGAATTTATAAAGGTGGAACCATTTGCTCAAGCCATGAAGCTGTTTCTAACTCAGCACTGCTTCAGTCCTTCAGGACTCCTTAGGTCCCTTCAGGCTACTCAGGAATGCTAAGGCGTGCATACCTCAGCAACCCGTCTAACTACAGAGACTGAAAACAGCCCTAGTAGTTTAGACACTTTGAACCATCAGAGCTCAAATGAGGAACACTCTAGACCTCATGGTTCCTCCTCTAAGACTGATAACCATATCTCAGGGGGGTATGGACACCATACATAAACTCATCTTAAAAACTCATACAGCCCCAGATGGCACACAGAAGCCTAGATTAAAGGGACCAGACCTAATGAAAGTTCAACATTGTAGCACTGAGCACAATAGCCTCCTAGTTCAGCCACCCACTTGTCACCATAACGTTATAACATTATATCACACACCAAGAAACAAGTGGTAGGGTGTGATGGTTCCCGACTTTAATCCTAGGGAGGCAGAGGCAGGCAGATCTGTGAATTCAAAACCTACATAATGAGTTCCAAGATAGCCAGGGCTATGTACAGAGACCTTGCCTTAAAAAAGAAAAAAGAAACAAGTATCTTTTCCCGAGGGTGGGGGAGGGGGGAGCATCTTCCAGCCTCCAGACCTGGTGACAAGTTTTTGCAAAATATCCAGATATAAGGTCACACAAATTCAAATGCTTTTCAGAACAACAGGACATATTTAAAATCTGGACTGCCGTCAGAAATGAGGTTGTCACAAAGAGAGACCATGGTAGGAACAGCGGATCTTATCTTGTTGAAGGTGAAAAAGGGCCCCTAAGGTTTTGAGAAAATAACCCCTGGTTGTTCTTCCAGCTGGGAAGAAGAATAACCAGAGCCTGAGGGCTATAGTGAATGCTAAAGGTTGTGAAGAAATAGCCAGCTTTTCATGCTCCATGGCCCTTGACCTCTGAGCAACAGGGCTCAGTGTTCAGACCTTACTTCCAGTTTACTTTTCTAGGTTAATTTTAATTTTTTTTATATACTTCTGATTAAAATAGTATTACAACACTTTTTAATTCCCCCATCCCTCCCAGCTACTCTCCTCCAAACCCCTTCCATGGTATCCCCATTCTCAAGTGGATAGCCTTTTTTCTTTGGTTATTAATGTTACACATGTATGTATGTATATGAGTAGGTATGTGTATGCACAAACACATATACATACAACATAAATATAATACAAATGCCTTCAGGGACTTTTTTGTTGTTTGTATATATACGGTTTGAAATGTCCACTCATGTGTTGGCACACACCTGGTGGTGCTGTTCTGGAAGGGTGTGGAACCAAGTGGATTGCTAGGGATGGGCCTTGAGATTTTATCACCTAGCCTTTTTTTAAATTTTTATTTATTATAATTTATTTACTTTGTATGCCAGCTATAGGCCCTTCCCTATCCCCTCTCAATCTCACTCTCCCTCCCCATCTCCTCCCATGCCCTTCCCCCAGTCCACTGATAGGGGAGGTCCTCGTCCCCTTCCATCTGACTCTAGCCTATCAGGTCTCATCAGGACTGTCTGCATTGTCTTCCTCTGTGGCCTGGTAAGGCTGACCCCCTGAGGGGAAGGTGATCAAAGAGCCAGACACTGAGTTCATGTCAGAGACAGTCCCTGTTCCCCTTACTAGGGAACCTACTTGGAGACTGAGCTAGCATGTGCTACATCTGTGCAGGGGTTCTAGGACCATGCATGGCAATAACCTGGCCTTACTTCTTGCTCATTATCTTCTTCCTAACCTTATGTGATCAGCCAGCCCTCCTGCTCCTGATGATATGCCTTCCCCCACCACAGTACGTTTACTGTAGTGGGACCCTGGGAGGGTGGAGCTAATAAATGAGATGGGTTGAAGTCTCGTGCAATAGCCAACTTTTATCAGAGCACCAGACAATTCATAGTCACAAGGGCCAGCTGGCATGTGGCAGAAATATGTTTCTCCATGGAGGCATGTAAAAAAATAACATAACAATAGCCAGTTATAAAGAATAATCTGAAGTAAACTCACTCCTGTCTGCTATACCCAGGAGGGGCATGAAGGCATAATCCAAGAACAATTCCATGTTTGTTTGTTTGTTTGTTTGTTTGTTTGTTTGTTTTTTAAGAAACTGAGGTCACAAGACTTTTGTGATTCCTTGGAGGTTTTTTTCACAAGCACTCAGAATTCTATCCTGGGACCATGTTCCAACAGTAGGAGAACGATGCCCTGAACTGTGGGCCAGAACAGAGCTTTCCTTCCTTAGGTTGCTTTGTCAGATATTTTATCTCAGCAACAAGGCGAGTAACTCATGCAACCCCACTCTGACTGCAGTGGGACCTGGACTGTGGTGCATTTTTCTAACACCTTGCTGGATGCCCAGCCTAAACCTATCAGAGGTCCACATGGCTCCTCCATGACCAGAGACTTAGGTTGTAGCAGTCAGAGGAGGGCCTCAGAGCATTACCGCATTGTCTACTTTCTACCTGCTTTTTATCTCAAGGGATTCTTTCTTCTAACTTGTGTTTCTCAGACTTCAGCCTTCCTGGTTCACACATTCATTTGAGAAAACAGTCATTAACTGTTTACCACATACCAGGTGCCAGATTAATGGCAGCAGGCAAACCAAGTGTTTTCCTCCACAGAAAGAAGCCATAAGCCTAGAGGCCTCTCTTAATTTGGGCCATTGAATCAAAATCAGAGTGTGAGTCCCTTGGGATTTAGGTCCATGAGTCATTCACCTTTGGAGTGTCAATAGTGCCAGCTACAGGGCATGCTGGGTAAATGTTTGATGAACTAACAAGTAAATGCAAAGGATACGGAAAACAGAAACATTTGAAAGACCCCTTATTTCAGTCAGGAGATTCTCAATTTAAAATTTGTTTCTAAGCCAGGCACAGCGACACACACCTGTAATCCCAGCACTCTGGGAGGCAGAGGCAAGTAGATCTCTATTGGTTACAAAGTGAGTCCCAAACAGCCAAGGTTACATACAGAAACCTTGTCTCAAAAAAGCAAAACAAACAAACAAACACACACACCCCCAAAAAAACAAAGAAATTGTTTCTAACATTTTTCTGTGTTTTATTTCCTGTGGTTGAGATCAAACCCAGGGCTTCAAGATGCCAGGCAAGGGCATCTACCATTGCATTTCACCTCGAGGCCCTCTCTTTATCCAAATTTTTATAGGACTAAAAACAGAAAATAATTGGCTCTTTGGCCTTATAACATTGTTTTCTGTAAACATTAATTTTATATCCTGTGACCACAATATCTGACAGAAACAACTTGATGGACCAGGATTTATTCAGCCTCACAGTTTCAGAAGGCTCCAGTTTGTCACAGAGGAGAAGGCAGGTGAGGGAAGCTCCATTCAGGCCAGCAAGCCTGTGTGGAGGACACTGTTCACATTAGAGAAACCAAGCAGCATAAGGCCGGAAAGGGGAATAGGTAACTACCAAGTGTTGGACCCTAGGCACCTGCTTTAGGCTCCACCCAAAAGATTTCAGAGCCTCTAGCAAGATACCACTGGATGGAGAATGAGCATTTCAAAACACAGCCCTAGGGAAAACCAACTCAAAGGGACGCCAACTAAAAGGTGGGATTTTAAATAGGGAAGACTTGGGAGAAGGCTCAGTCAGTGCAAATGCTTGCTATATGAGCAGGAAGACCTGGATTTAAAAAAAAAAAAAATTGAGCATGGCAGTTTACATCAGTGGTCCCAGCACCAGAGATGTAGAGATAGGAGGATTTACGAGGGCTTGTTGGTCACCCAAGTCTATTGTCTTGAATGTCTTGAACTCCCCCTAACATGCTGTGATGTCATAGCTTTCAACCAACATTAGTTTTATGTCACAGAAATCCGGCTCAAGCAGAAAACAAACAAGCAAACCAACATTTATCTGCAACTACCTTGTAAAACTGAGAGTTCAGACCTCAGAGCACATACTGTTTGTCTCTTATTAGCTTCATTCGTTTGACTGTTAAAATATTTTTATTTATTCAGTTGTTATTTTTGAAAGAAGGTCTTGCTACGTAGCCCAGGCTGTCCTTAACTTGCAATCCTTCTGCCTCAACTTCTTGATTGTATCACCATGCCTGACTTAGTGTCAGTCTTAGTCCAGGACCTCTCATGTGACAGGCGTGGGGTGCTCATACCAACAGGCTTGTGCCCTCTGCTTTAGCAAGCCTAGTAATAGCTACATGTCACTCTCAGGGAAGTTTCCTCATTCTTTCCATCTGTAAGCCAACACTGGCTGGTGAAGAGGGCACTGTGACTGGCAAGCCTGGTCACACCCCCTCCTGACTGCAGCCCACAGGAAACCACTTCAGTTACTCTCATCAGAGCACCTGTGTGATGGTTAAAATGATCAACTTAACAGTTTTAGAATCACCTAGGAAAAAGCCCATTGGACATGCATGTGAGAGATTATCTAGATTCGGTTAGCAGGGGCAGGAAGACCCACATTAACTTTGAGTGGCACCATCCCATGGACTGAACATGAAGGAGGACTCCAGCGTTTGTCCTGCTCTGAGTCTTGGCTGCCTCCTCAAGCTCCTGCCACCATGGCTTCCCCCCCCCCCATGGCTGTACCCTGGAACCATGAGCCAAAACAAATCTTTTCTCCACTATGCTGCTTTGTCACAGCTGAGGAAAGTAGCTTACACCGTGTGGAATTAACAAAGAACCCCCTAAGACCAAGAAGAACATAGGAGGTGTGCTACATTCCATGGTCTCCTGGGAGGGCAAGCTACACAGCAGTCCCCTGGGCACTTCCTGCTTTCTGTTCCTTCATCCTTCCTTAGAGAGATTTGTCCTCACTTGACTCTTCAGGAAGTATGTCAGGGGCCACAGATCTAGGGAGAATGTCTTCAAAGCAGAAGCAGAGCTGTGTGGCTTTTCCTGGAGAGACCACTTCTACCATGGACCAGAAAGAAAGGATTCCAAGTTCTGGTTACTGAACCAATGAGTCCATTAAAGTTACATTAGCAACAGTCAGGGGCGTGGATGATTCAAGCAGCTGTCTTACAGCCATTGGCTTTCCTGCTTGTGGCTCCACGGAGCACTCTCCTTTCCCCATAGTTGTTACTGCTTATATATCCCAAGAGTTTTCTAAGTGCCCTGGTACCCTGACTCTTCCAAGTTGCTTGTGCTTCGTGAGCCCCCTCCTCCTTTCAGGAAACAGTGCCTCAGTCTGAAGGAAACAGCTATACAACTTCTTCTGTCCCTTCTACCAGGAAAGCAAAACCTCCTCCAGAGACTTCCCTTTTAAGTTATCACTGGCACTCATTCATACTGCAAGGGTGTGTGTGTGTGAAGTGTGTGTGTAGGTTCTGACAAAGTAGACAGGAAGGGCGCAAGTAGCTCAAACCCATCTTCTTTGTCTCCTCTCAATACGCCTGCACATCCCCCTTGGAGGCCAGTTGCTCCAAACACTACCAGCACCCTGGTTCTTCATTTAACAGCGATGGGCAGACTACAGGCGGTTGATCATAGTTTCCAGTCCCCATCCCTTGCTAGGATTCCTAGTCACTCCTGTGGCTTCCAGAATGCTGGGATTACAGGTATGGCTCACCTCTGGGGGCCTGGGCAGCAGCTAGCACTAGCCCTCACTCCTAGCCACCTCCCTGCTCTGAACCTTGAATTGATACAGTGGGTGTGACCCTCAGGAAATTGCTCATTATTTGCCATTAGTGCCTCTGAGTGAGTACCTTCCCATTATCCCATATCTTTCCGTATTCATAGTCCTTCTCTCACTCCTCCCTCCCTCTTCCCTTCCTCCTTTCTTCCCTCTCTCCTGGGAACTGGTTCAACCAGAGTACAACCTGCTCATCTGCCTCTAGCAGAGCAGCTGCAGGAGCTGGGACCTGCAGAGCAGCTGAGCTGAAGCTAGGGAGGCCAGGCTGGCGCGCTGCAGGACACAGAGGGCGAGCAGTGGGCCGGGCCGCCTCCCCGAGGCCCATGAGAGGCCAACACAGCCCCTCGCTCGCTCATGAGGCCGCGGTGGTGCGGGAGAAGGACCCGGGGCATCCCACTGGGGCTGCTCACGCTCTGGGTGGCTGCCGCCCGCTGTCTGCAGAGTAAGTACCTGACCGGCAGACCTCGCAGGTGGGAGCGACATGGCGAGTGGGAACAGTGTCGCCGGACCAGGCCACCCTTCCGATGCCGGTGCGGCTGCCGCTGCCGCGGGGATGCAGGCTAGGGTAACTTCACCGCCTCCACGCTGGCCGAGAGTCCTCGGCCGAGCCAGCTCCTTTAAGCGCCCTGGGCCGCCGCCGCCGCTGCTGCTGCTGCTGCTGTTTTCAGAGCAGGAAGCCGGCCTGGAGATAAGACCCTGCCAGGCTGGCCTCCTGGGCAGCAATTTCTACTTTCTTTCTGTGGATTTCCTGGGCCTCCCTTAACATGCAGGCGACTTTCAGGTAGCCTGGGGCTCTCTCAGGAAAAGAGGTCCTGGGGTTCACTGAAGCATGAGACCAGAGAAGGTGCTCGGTGAGCCAGCACTAGAAGCCCTGGTGAGTCGGAATGTAGCAAACCCCATCATGATCTATAGACACGACAGATTAAAGTGCAATTTTATTTTCTTGTTCAAGGACTAGCATTATTACCATTCCCACCCTGCAGATCAGTCAGCGGAGGTTTAGAGAGGACCATCACGGGGCGACGGAGTTGAGAGGGCTTTTGTTCACAGATTCATGGGCTCTGCAGGCTTCCTAACCGGTTAGTAAAACGAGAGCCCCTTTTCTCTGCGTTCTTCAAGTGCTGACACTGAGGCACAGGAAGGCCATGCTGCCTGGACAAAGTGACCAACTACCTACCCGGTGTGTCGTGAAGCCAGGGCTCAAACAGCCTTTAAATCTTTTACGGGAGAGCAGCATCGGTGTTTGCAAGACTCCTTGAGACTGGGATGGGGGTTGGTGGCAGCTGTTGTTTCCACAGCTGGAGACCAGGGTGTAGGTGGTTCTTAGTCCAGCAGGTAGGAATCTTGGAATCCCATTGTTTTCCAAGCCCCAAACACGCATTTCCAGTCCCCATTCTTGCTCTTGGTACATATGCCTGTGATGTTCAGGAGGTGGTCTCCAGACCCTATCTTCTCCCTGCAGGAAGCAGGCCACAGTACATACAGGGCTCGCCTTTGGAGGAGGTAGATGCTGCCTTCTGGGAACACTCAGACCTCAGATTTGAGAAACCAGAGCATACTGTCCAAAGGAAAGCGCTTACCTGGACCTAGCAGTTGGCTAGGAGCCACCATGACAGTGTGACAGAGGGAATACAGGATGTTCCAGGCATGTACCCCTGAAGAACAGGGGAAAGTTTGCATCACCTGGGGACTGTCTCCTGCCTGGCCGTCAGCTTCAGGAAGACCAGCCCTGTCCAATCTCATCAGTCCCTAGCATTTGCCCCATGCTAACCAGGAGCCATTCTCTGCAAACAATGAGTGCATGTGAACCTGGCTGGATGAGGCCTGTCCTGGAGGCCAACCCTAGCAGTGCAGCTAGGTAGGCCTGGCTGCTTCTCACCAGCTCCCAGCATCTTTTGCCTCCTCAGCTGCTGCTAAAAGCTTCAGTCCAGGGCTGAGATATAGCTCAATGGCAGAGCCCTTTTCTAGCGTGGACAAGGCCCTGTGCTTGACACCTAGCACTAGTAAGGAAAGAAGGAGAGAGAGAGAAAGAGAAAAAAGGAAGGAAGAAAAACAATGTAAAAGAAGAAAGTGAGAGAAAAGCTTCATTCCAAAATGCCTGTGTTGAAACATGCCCCCAAACCCAAAATTCCTGTGTATAGAAGCCTTTTCTCTATAAACGGTGGTGATATAGGCTAAATAGATGGCCCCAAATGCATGGGTTGAAAGCTCTAATGTGATATTATCGGAGGAAGGGCCCTTGAGGGAGAGGTACGCTGTGGTGAGATCAGCGCCCTTATCAAAGAGAGATCACAACTCTTCCTCTGCTGGTGAGAACATGGTGAGGAATTTAATTAGCCAAAAAGAAGGTACTTGCTAAACTAGAAATTGCCAGTGAGACGGCTCAGCAGAGAAAGGCACTTTTCACCAGTCTTGGAGACCTGAGTTTGATCACCGGGACTCACAAGGTGAAAAGAGAGAACTGTGACCTCCACACACACCCCATGGCACACACACCCACACCCATATAAATAATAGGCACAAAGGTAAATAAACAGGTGAAAAGGTATTTTTCAAATAAATAAAAATAAAATAAAATGTGGCTGCGTTAAATACCCAGTATCTTGCACTTCCTGCCCTCCAAAAATGAGGGAAAAATAAATGCCTGCTGCTTCAGTCAGCCAGTCCCCAGAATCTTAACAACAGCTCAAGCTAGAGAAATTGTATGGAGAAGTGGAGAGACAAACATCTAAATATGTAAATGTCATTGTGGAACCAGTTCCTGGGTGGAGGCTGGAGAAGGTTAGAGGCGTAGTCTAGAAATGTGGTTTGGAAGGGAAGTTCAGGTGAGGAGCGTTCTTGGACAACGGAGAGAGAATTCATATACAGTAGCAAAGACCCAAGCTGAGCCGTCTTTGTGTGTCAGTGTTTTGAGTAAGGTAGAAGTCACTGGTGATGTAGTTGGTTATTCAGCTGAAGAAATTTTTAAGCAGAGTGTTGAAAAGGGGGCTTGGCTCCTCCTGGCCTCTTCTAGCAAATCCAAGCAGGAATAATGAATTGAGCTGGGTGTGGTGGTGCATACCTTTGATCTCAGCACTCAGGAGTTTGAAGTCACCCTATATCGAGAGTTCTAAGCCAAGTAGGACTATGTAGTGAAACCATGTCTCAAAAAAAAAAAAAAAGTTGGATAACTAAACAAACAAGCGAACAAACAAGCCAGATCGTAAAGATTTGGCTGTAACCTGCCAACAGTGTAAAATAATAATGATGATGATGAAGGTGTATTAGGAAGAGAACAGAAGGATGTGGTGAGCAGCCTTGATAAGTATGGCTGTGAACTGAGGCCTTAATCAGCCACCCCGACAGAAGCATTGCAAATCTGAACTGAAGGGGCCAGGACCAAATGAAGGAAGAAAGTGGATGGTTTATGTCCTTCTTGACTGACTCAAGGAACTATGCAACTGTAGACATGTTCTTCCAATCAGGAAAGTAAGCAAGACTGATTAAGACATTATCGGGGCTGCCTTGGCACAAAAGAGAGAGGAGGGGGACATTGTTTCAGTGCCAACTGCTCAGACAGTGGACACAGGCCACCTGGAAGGACATCAGGGCTCACCTTAGTGTGCCTGAAGGCAGAACAGACAACCAAAGAATCTAGTCTTAGTGTGTCTTACTAAGCTTGGAACCCACCACCCCTGTCTTCCCTTCAGGTTCTTTCTAATAAAATGACAGTCTCTGCCCCATGCAGTGGTGGTCACGTCACTGTATTTTGGAATTTGTCACTTCTGTAGTTCCCAGTGCATAGCCAAAAAGATGGTTGGATTCAGGATGGTCCCTGGGGCCTCACCACCTCTGCCTTAGAGGACTTTTAAGTAAGACTTCAAAGTTAACTTTAGAGTTGATTCCAGAATGAGTTCAGGCTTTCAAGGTACTGAGATAAAATAAATGTGCTTTTTTTTTTTAATGTAGAATGGATATGAGTTTGGGAGACCAGATATGGAGGGTGCAGATTGAATGTGTCCCCACAAAAAAAGATGAGAATCTGCCTTCTCTCTGTTCCATTGGGACAGCAAGATGATGACAGCCTGAAGGCCAGGATGAGGGTTCTCCCCTGCAGATGTCCTGGACCTGGGTTTTCACCTGGAAAGTAGAATTGGGGGTAAAAGCATGGGCGTAGCTTTAAGATGGGGATACATCTGACACTTGCATTAGCAGCTGATCTTGGTGTGATGAGAACATCTTGGGGGGTGCTCACAGAAAACAAGGCATCTCTGCTGTCACCAGGAGATCATATATGTAGTACATAGTAATGTAGTTTATGCCTGTGTTTACATAGATGGCTAAAACAGGAGTAGGAAGATGGAGAATTGATGAGTTCAGAGTTTCAAAATGACTTTCTCATAACTGATTCCTTAGCCTGCTGGATATCAGTCAACTGTCTAGATTCAGGAGACACAGAGATGACAAAATAGATCAGAAAGGAAGCAACGAGACATTTCTTGTCTACATGTCCAGCCAGTTGAGAATGAATGCCCACTTTTCTGCCTTCTGAGGGATGCCATGTGGGTGGAGGGTGGAGCTCAAGCCTGCCCTGTGCTGAGCTAGAGAGGCCCTGCTGTGAAGAATCCCCCAGATGGAAGAGAGAAATCTCAGAGACTCAGTGCCAGTCACAGCCTTGTAAGCCCTGAGTTCACAGGGCAAGGACAGTGAGGAAGGGAGCTCAGTGCTTTCAAACAGTGCCGCACATTAGAACTTGCTTACACAGGCAGGTGCCAAAGCAAGCAAACAAACAAAACAAAACTTTGTGGGGTGGCTCAGGGGTAGAATGACTTCTGGTGACTCCTAAGAATACTAGTTGCTCTTCCAGAGGTTCAATTCCCAGCACTTACATGGTAGCTCATAATCAGCCATAACTCAAGTTTTAAGGAAATCTAATGGCCTCTTCTGACCTCTGTGGGCACCAGGTACACATGTGATTCATATACATACATGAAAGCAAAACAGTCACACACGCAAAATACAAAAGAAAGACAGGAGCCTATGGCCTGCCCCAGCCCAGTAAAATCAGAATTGCTGCGGACAGGGACCAGACCATGTGGTTCTGTCTTCGAGTTTCTCCTGCTGGAAGGTAGAGCACATCTCTCTTAGACAATGTCCATTAGTCTGGTCCTAGGGGAAGAGCTAGCCAAGAAGCACCCAGGTGTCTCCTACCTTCGTTTCTCAGAATGCCCACCATTATGTCTTAGAGTCTTGCTTATTGTATGTTTCAGCCACAGACTTATAAAGGCTTTCCTACCCTGCTTAGGGTAGGGAACAAGTCTACTCTGCTTTGGTCTCACTTGTCTCCGAAGTTCTTGAACATTTTTGTGATGGGCCATCCAGTGCTGGAGGTTCTGAGGAATCTCCTAGAAAAATCTAATGCCAAGAGGGTGAGTTACGTCACCAGCACTGGGCATTGAGACTGGGGCTCAGTTAAAGGAAGCCTTGAAGGCTGAGTAAGTACGGAATCAGAGAAAGCTTGGGCTGCAGGAATCATGGGAGCCTCCTGGGCCTAGGCCCGTGCAGAGGAGATCACTCTGTAGCTATATGGTACTTTATGGTCCTGCGTATCAGTCTCCTGTTGCCTACAGGGCTCCTTGGTACTTTCCCAGCTCTGTAAATCCATCATGGGAAAACGTCACTTGCCAATCACTCTTCTCTCAGAATGCATGTTGTCATTAAACAACAATGCACATATGTTCCTTTCTTGTGGTTTTTTCAGGGACCCAAGTCCAGGGAGCCTCAGACCTGCCAAGCACCAGCTCAGCCCCCAGTGAGTCTACATCCACTTCCTCTCTGATCAATACTCAGTTAGGAAACTGGAGCATGGGGAGGTGGAAGTTGTTGGAATAAACTCTAGTGCTAAAGAATGAGAGGTTTATAGCCGTGGACACTAAGCACTGTGAGGGGACCTAACGTGAAGCTTGTCTGCCCATCTCTATGGACAACCTTATATTAATAAAGAACTCTACCCTAGGCTCAAGTCAAGGCCTGGAAGCAGAATTCCATCATCATCTTTCCTTTCCCTATCATCCAGCCTTGGACATCCTTTGTGATGAGATTTTTGAAGTATTCTTGAGCTGGAATTTTTCTTCTTTTCATTAGATGAGTTAAACACGTTGTAGAGGCTTGAGATGGAGGAGCTGAAAGAAAGTATCCTTCAGGGTATACGATATATTAGGGGAGTTATTGAATGTGCCAGATAAAGTGCTGGTGCTCCAAACCAAGAGGCTTCAGTTTCCCATTGGACAAAATGAGCTGTCAGAGTTACCGGTTTGGGGGTCTGGGCCAGGTGCTGTCTCATACATAACTTTTGATAAGTAGCCTACAGCAAGTGTGTCTGGCTAGGCTGCCTTTGGTTCCCAGGTGGCAGGGTTAGGGGGATGGTCTGCAAGGTTACAGCAGGCATTTCCTGTCAGCTCCCCACACCTGCACCTGGAGAAAGGCTGCCGCAGGTGTGGCCTGATCTGGAAGGCAACAACTCTTGATATGACAGGGTTAAAGTTCATTTCGGTTCAGCAGCCCCTGTGGACTGGCCTGGCAGACAGAACAGCTGATATTTAACAGTCCTTGAAGGAAAAGAATGACCCTAAGACCAGGGAGGGGACGAGTTGAGCTGAGGGTAAAGAGACAAAGCCACTGGGGAGTGGCCCATAGTTTGGGGTGATTGGAGTTGAGGGTGAGAAGGAATTGTGGAAGGCAGAGGTGGAAAAGAAAGTCAGAACCAGCACTGAGGCCTTCCTGAGTCAAGGTGATTTGCCCTTGGGAAACTGAATACCCAGGATCATGACTCCTAGAGATATTCAGCATCCTGCCCACCACCCACAGCTGAACCACTTACCCAGTGCCATTCTGAATGGCACTCAAGGATGAGGGGCAGTTAGTCTGTAAAGAACTCTGTTCCAGGTCTCCCTCAGCTTCTGCAGGTTACTGACAATCTCTGGTTCTCCGGTGTTCCTTGCCTTGTACACATACCATCATACTTCTGCCTTCGCTTACCTGCACATGGAGCTGTCTCTCTGGGTCCAAATCCCTTTCTTTAAAAAGACATCATGTCAACTGTGTCCAGGCTAATTGAGCCCACTCAGGTTACTGCATTTTAACTTGATGGCCTCTGTAAGGACAGAGTCTCTAAAGACCATCTACAGAGACAGGCTAGGATGCCATCATATCTCTGAGGGACACCATTTAAACTTTAACAGGCAGACAAGATGGGTGGAACTCTGGGTAAGGCCCAAATCTGGGAGAACCTCTTCAGTGTGGCCTGTGACTCCCACCAGCCCTTGCTGTGTCTGTGCTCACTCACTGCTCCACATCTTCAAGCTAGTTCTGGTGGAGCCTGGGAACATGTTTTTTTTTTTTAATTCACCAGAGAGTGAGCTTAACACCGATGCTATGTGAGTGTCATGGAAGGAATCAGAGCAGCCCTGGGTGAAGGGCAAAGAAGCCCCATGCCCCTGGAAGTAGTTGTTCCTGGTGGTCCAGTTCTCTTCCCCACAAAGGAGTTTTTGGGTTTGTCTTGTTTTGTCTTGACTCATTGACTGCCAAGCCACAAAGATCCGTAATTATAAACAAGGAGAAACCAGCTGAGAGAGGTCAAGGGGTCTGTGCACAGTCACCGCACTAGGGTTTAGGCAGCCAACACAGATGGATGCTAAAGCAAAATGCACTGTGCGAGAACCAGCTGCCAAAGGGGGAAGGTGTCTGGAGGCCAAGCTACAGCACAGAACACAACTTCCTAAGTCTCAGGGACTGTAGGCTCCTACAAGGTAGTGTGACCTGTGAACCCAGAGTTTGGAGGCAGAGGGTTCATATGCTAAGCTAGACAAAGACAGCCTGGTGATGTAGAATTGGTAGAGTGTCTGCCCAACATATACAGAGCCCTGGGTTCATTCTCCAGCACAGTCTAGAGTGGGCATGGTGGTATATGACTATAACCTCTGCAATACAGAGGGAGGGCCAGAAGGATATGAGGTTCAAGGTCATCTTTGGCTTTATAGTGATTTCAAGGACAGTCTGGGCTACATGAGACCCTGTCTCTGAAAGCCAGGGGTAAGAGGAGACGAAGGAAGCCATAAGCAAATTGGAACATATATGGGTTTTTTCAAAAAAGAAGAGGAAGAAGAGCAACCTATGAAAGTGAGATGTCAGTCAAGAGATAGCCTGGGTGTCAAGGAGCAGACTGAGCTGGGTGTCTGAATAGCATTGTTCTGTCCGCAAGACTTCAAACATGTGCCAGTATGAGCTGATGGGCAGGCAGGGTTGTAATCAAGATGGTAGCAGTCATGTCAAGATGGATCCTTCACTGGAGTCTTCTGCACTGTTCCTTGGCTGCCATTTTTTGGGCCCTTTGCCCCCTCCCTTTGTTCCAGCTGGCAGATCCCTTCACTCCCATCCTTGGCCCTATTACTGTGAGCAAGGCATGCTCTGGCAGGAGAAGACACAGAGCTCATATCTTCTGTAAGGTTGCTGAGTGTCTTCGTCAGGCTCAGAGGCAGAAGTGTGCCTATTTGTTTTGAAAGCTGTTGGGGATTTTGCTGGGAGTGGTAGTGTATACCTTTAATCCCAGTAGAGGCGGAGGATCTCACTGAGTTCCAGGTCAACTGGGGCAGCATAGTGAGGCCTTGCCTCAAAATGTGGGGTGGAGATTTTTTTTTTCTGATGTGTTTGCAGCAGCCTGAGGTGCACAGCCAAGTGTCTTTCTATTGGCATCCTGGTAAGCAGAACCACCTACACTGCTACCTACTACTTACTCTTTACTTATTGGAGCATGGAGTCCTGGGCTAACTTTGACATTTGTGACGTTTCTTTGAATCCTTCTATACACACCAGGCCTGTGAAGTGGCTATAGCCGGTACATCAACCATTGAGGAACAGAGGCCTAGTCTGTGTTGGCCAAAGTCACAACAATAGCAAAGTGTGTAGGCTGGTTTTGGAACCTACCTCTGCTGACTCATCTGCTTTGAAGGCCTTGATTCCCTAATGGGATTTTCTGGGCTTGTCTCCAGGTATGGCTGCCATCTGCAAGAAATGAGGTTCTGTGGAAAGCAAATGTGGAAGCAGGGGCAGGAGTGCCTGCGTGTAAAACATAGGGCTCATTGCTTATTTCAGACACAGCAGGGGAGGCGAGCTGGATCCCGGAGTTCACACCAGCGCTATGCATGGGGGCCTGAGCTCCAATCTTATTCCAGCTTGGCGTAGTCCCACATTCTGCACCCCACGCCTGCTTGCCAGCTTCGCAACCCGTTAAGGGGAGGCCACTGCTCAGGAATTCCCAGCCATGTGCCAGATGCTCTGAATGATTCGTGGGGTGCAGCATAGACGAAGCAGGCTAAGCTACAATCTAAATGGGAAGAGATATCAGGTGGGCACACAAGTAAAGACATACAGGCTGTGGGAAGGAGGGTAATGGAAAGTACCTTGAGAGAAGCACAGTATTGGAACAGGCTTTCCGAGCAGGCTTTCACCTGTTTACAATCGCCAGTGATTCTGGAGTATAACTTCTGTACACACCCCTAACAGCACAGTGTTATCAAGGTTCTTTTTCTTTGCCAGTCTGATAATGGCCAGAGTAATTGAACTTCCCACCCTTGGTTTCCTGGGACTGTGTGTGATATGGGTTTGGTGCCCACAGATGCTGTTCGTAGGCAATGAAGGTTTGCTATGTTGGAGTGATTTTTTCTTTTGGGGGTGCAAATTGTGCATTTTGATGAAGGAGGCAGCCTGGTAGCCTGCGCCTATGCCTATCTCTCTCCAGAGTGTTTGGGTGACTTCTCAAGGTCATGAATGAGCAAGATGGGGGCACTCCTGCAGGAGCTGAACTTTGGTTTCTGCATAACCAGGCGCTGATGAGCATACAAGAGGATGAGGTATGCTGTAAACTGTGAGCATGTCAGCCATTAGCATGATTCTTGGCACATTAAAATGACCAGCCAGTATTCGGTTGCCTTCACACAAAGGTGTCTGAAACTCTAACCTTGCCTGGGTGGTAGAAACTGGCCAGGACATGAGTATTTTAGTTGCTGCTTACACCTATGTCATTTTGGCCGCCTCAAATTATCAACAGTTTGACAATCAGGACCTGTGAGCAATCAGAGTATACACCAACAAGCTCCAATAAGGTACCCGGCCCTGTGCTGGATGCTAAAATGCTCAAAATTATAACCCCCCAAGGCTACTAAAAGGCTGATAGTCTCCCAACACACTAGTCTGCCAGTGATCTTAACAAACACAGAGCTGCTCAGAGGTTAGAAGGCAAATTTGTCACCAGCTATATTTCTAATCTTACAGCAATCACTAATCATAGAGGTCAGAGGCACAGAAAATATAGATAAGAAGATGAAGGATAAGATAGTCACATACCATGCACAGCTGCAGGAAATTCACCTTTATTTGGGTCTGTTGTTGATTCTCATTTGAAAAGTGAAATAAAAAAGAAATTATGCTTCTCAGCCTTTTGGCTAAGACCAAGTGGAAATGAAAAGAAAAAGCTGGGTGTAATAGCATAGGTCAACAAACTCCAGGCAGAGTTCAAGGCCACTTTGGACAATGTAAAACTTGGCCTCATAAAAGTAAAATAAAATAAAAATAAATAAATGAAATAAATAATTTAAAATGATCCAATGTAAAACCTTGGCATGGTTGTGCAAACCTGTAATCCCAGCACCTAAAGGAAGAGGGAAAGGAATTACTGCAAGTTCAAGGACAGATGTAAAAAGCAAATTCCAGGCCATCCAGGGCCACATAGCAGAACCCGACCTCACACAAGTGAATAGATGTTGCAGAATGTATATTAAACTCTAGAGGGCTTCTCTACCCTGGCTAGTCCCCAAATAATCGAGACAGAGACCTTTCAGTTTTATAAAAGCTTTAAAGCACAGTAGCTGGGCAGATATCAACCCACTAAGCTAGTTTGCTATTTCCCTGCTACACACCCCAAGCTGCTTGCCATAATTGTCCCTGCCTAGGCTGCTTCTGTTCCATCAGGCCAGCCCTCACGGCCATGTGTGCATGATCCATACTGCCCCATGACAACTTCTTTCTTTCTGGATTCCTCTCTGCCTTTCTTTCTGGCCTTGTGGTCCCCATCTGACCCCAAGGCCATGAACCTAAGCTCCACCTACTGCTCTTCTGCCCAGTTACAGACTTATCACTATTTTTATTTATCAACCAACTTTAAACTAGGAAGCAAGATTTACACAACATCACTTGGTATATGTAAAAATGTGCTCATCTGGATAGCAACCAGATCTTGGGGGCCAGCATTTGAATACATAGCACCAGACCAACCCCCAACAAACAGATAGCTAGATTGATTGATAGATAATAGATGGATAGATAGATAAATAGGTGATGGGTAGACATATGATAAATAAATTGAGAATTGATGGATGATAGTAGAAAGATGATTGCTAGATTATAGATAAATAATAGAGGATAGATAGATGATAGATGGATGGATATAAACAGATAGACAGATATATAAACAAATAGATGGGAGATAGATGATAAATAAACTGAGAGGATAGATGATAAATTGATAGATATATGGATGATAGATAATAGATGATAGGTTACAGATGATAGTAGGTAGATGACTGACAAGTTATAAGTAGAGGATATACAAATGATGATAGCAAATAAACATATAGATAAAAATAAATAGATGATAAATAATAAAATAATTGGTGATACGTATATACATATATGTATAGATACTAGAAAGATACATGAATAGGTAGATCGATGATAAATAAATTCGTAGATACATAACATCTATACATAGACACATAGAAAGCTATAAAGTACACCAAGCACAGAAAGCCTAGTGATACAGCTCAGAAGATAAAAGCACTTTGTGCAAGCTAGATGACCTGAGCTTGATCCCCAGGATCAGCTCCCAAAAGGCTTCTTCTGACCTACACACACACACACACACACATATGCATACATGCACACACATACATTTTCATGCACATACATACACACATATACACACTCACACGCATGCACATAAATAAGTAACAGAAGCAAACCGTTGATACCAGTTCCTGTCCTCCCACACACTGGCTGTGAGATAAGCTGAGTTCTCCCAACCACAAGGCAGCAGCTTCCCTGGGAGGAAAAGCTGACATTGATTGACCAGCCACCATGTATCCCGACTTGTGCTGAGTACAGGAGTCAGGCCCTCTATGGCTAACCTGGAATTTGACCTCCATTTTCTTATTTAGCCTTGACCTCCGCCTTGTGTTCTTTGTTAAAGGATAACACTGGCCTGAGAGAGAATGGTCCTTAGGTGGCTGAAGCGCTCGGACCCTGGACAACTCCTGTGGTTTGCGTCACTGTTCTGGGTTGGGATGAAGGGCAGCTTCCTGAAGAGCCTTGAGACTTAGAAAAGACAGCCTTGAGCAGAGCACAACATGCTTTGAGGGAGACCTACCTGCCAGAGGCTGGTAGCTGAGCTCTTTGAATTTCCATCTGGAAGGGAGGTTGGCCAGGAAGAGCCTTTATACCTAGGGAGGCTGAGATCCACCTGTGCATAGCACCAGGCCAGGCTTCTGTCCCAAAGATGGCCATGTGGCCACTGCAAATGATGGAGCACGGGATTCAAGAAGACCAGTAACTGTAGGTGTTTCCTTAACACTAAATTTCAGAAACTCACCACTGAACCTCAGAGGTCTCCTCACCAGTGTCTTGCTGCCAAATCATCCGTGTTTCTCATTCTTTGGCTTTGAGACATGATGGTCCTTATTAAAATGTAATTAGTTTAAGAAAGTGCTGAAAGATCAACAAGAAGATTTTAATGAGCACCTATCCAATACCCTGGAAGAAACTCCCACTGTGCAAGATAACTTGTAGGACATCTTACATGAGAACAGAGTATGACAAAGTCAATTTGAAGAAATAAACCCATTAATCTACAGGAAGAACACCCCATTCTTCTTGAATCTCAGACACGTCTGGGACTCGTGATAGCTCTGGCTGGCCTGAATTTTCCCATGCTTTTGTCTCAGCTTCCTAAATTCTGGGATTATAGGTCACTCTGCCCATCTTGAAAAACAGCTTTCTTTTCACACTGGGGTTGTGGGCACATGCACACCACATTGAATGTATGAGATCAGCCCCTTCTGTCCTGTTTGAGATGGGTCTCCTTGAGAAATATCTTTAATCTTTTTTTTTAACGGAGTAGTACCAGGCAGCAAACTTAGAAGAATGATAGAATTTACAGTCTCGTGGGTTTACAGCTGTAGCCAGCTATGAAGTAGCTAACAGAGGTAAAGCACAGCTATGGATCCCAAAACTTCTCCGAATGCACCAATGTTGTCCAACAAGTTCGTCACGTGGTTTCAGGAGAAAAGGAATGACACGCCCCTCACAGCCCAGCTGCTCTGCCCAATCTTAGCTCCCCCAGCCATGGGAAAGACTTCCATCTTGTCTTCTGCACTGATGCAACAGGAAAACCTCACTTTCACAGTGGTTCTACAATGTTTCCAAATAAATCTAGTGCAACATGTTTTAAAATATTGCCATGCAGTCTCACACCATTTTTAAGGGCGGGGGGGGAGCTTTCCTGGGTTAAAAAGGACTAGCAGGGCATAAGGATCAAATGCAGCGAGTGTATTCCATGTAAGAACACAGTGGGTCAGGGCTGGAGAGATGGCTTTGAGGTTAAGAGCACTGGCTGCTCTTCCAGAGGTTCTGAGTTCAATTCCAAGCAACCACATGGTGGTTCACAACCATCTATAATGAGATCTGATGCCCTCTTCTGGGCCATAGGCAGAGCACTGTATACTAATAAATAAATCCTTAAAAAAAAAAAAAAAAAAAAAAAAGAACACAGTGGGTCATTCTGTGAACAGCTCAGGAACTCTAAAGATACACAGATACACTATACATTAGGAAGAAGTGTTACCTGTGGGGCTCGAGAGATGGCTCAGTGGGTACAGGTGCTTGCCACCAACACTGACAATCTGATCCTCGGGACCTAGATGGTGAAAGGAGAAAACTGACTCCCAGAAGTTGTCCTCTGACCTCCATGCATGCACCATACCACACACTATACACACACATCCATAAATAAATTAACACGCACTAAGCAAATGGTGTTGCTCCAAAGCTAAATCTCAAGGGTGGATGATGGTGTGTGCGTCTGAAAACGCCTGCTCTTAGGTGAAGTCTCAGAGTGCCTGTAGCATACTTTCTTATGGTCCAGTCCCTGAGACTGCCCTGCTCTTCAGATGCCAATCAAAAGCCCGGGTTGGGGCTGTAGAGATGGTGCATCTGTTAAGAGCATGTGCTGCTTTTGCAGAGGAAAAGGGTTCAGTTACCGGCAAGCACGTAGTAGGTCACATCTGTAACTTCAGTTCTGAGAGATCTGACACCTTTTGTGGCCTTTGCAGTCCACATATACGTGGTCCGTATACATATATGTAGACAGTGTACACACAAAAAGAAAAGACAGATAAATCCAGATTTGAAAAGTCCCAGGTTGTTCCCATGCTTTCAGCTGCCTGGTCCACTCTTTGTACTCAATTCATTTGCTAGAACAGCTCACAAAACATGTAGAAACATTTCCCTTACGTTCTCCCATTCATGGGACATTTACACGGGCTGCAGAAGTGGGAGGACTTGAGAACTTTACCCATTCTGGGTGAGCTGCCCTGTGGGCACCTGTGTGTTTGGCTCCCTGCAACTCTCAGAACACTGCCCTTGGGAGTTTGAAGATGATTCTCCATGCGGGCATGGATGACTGCACACAGAACACTGGGGGGCAGCTTACCTCTCAGCCTCTTCCCCTCCCTGGAGGCTGGAAGAGGGCCTCAGAGTTCGAACATTCCAGTCACCCCTTGGTCACCAGCCACCAAAGAGGCTCTGCATAGCTCCCATCACTCTGTCGAGTCCAGGGTCTTAGGAGCTGAGTGACAGGAAGTGGAGGAAGAAATCAAATCTTTATTCCTTGTTGCATAACAATATTAAAGGGAGAAAGTGAATGCACTCCTGTTTCTTGGCAGAATCACTCTAGAAAGTCATGATTACCACCTTAAGATTCTTCACTGTGTTCACTTATTTGTGTGGAAAAAGGGACGCATACATTCCATGGGGACTGTGCACAGCTCAATGGACAACTTGAAGGACATCAGTTCTCTCTTACCATGTGGGTCTCAGGGCCATCAGGCTTGGTGACACGTTCCTTAACTCACTGACCCATTGAGTCAGCTCAGTGGTCCTACTACTCCCCCCCCCTTTTGTGGAGGGACAAAATCCATTGCATTGTTTTAGTTACCCAACAATGCCTTAGGGAATGGGTACAACTTGGATACCGTTATCAATGGCAGAGGATGAAAGAAAGGGTCTGGAAACATTACATGTAGAGTTATCTATAACTGACAGCATGGATCCAGGACAGCTGGGTACCAGAGGGTGAGAGGTAAATGGGAAATAAAGGTGGAAACTAAGTGTCCTGGTCAGGGCAGGAACCCTGGAGGCAGGAGCTGAGGCAGACCACGAAGGAGCCCTGCTTTCTGGCTTCCTTGCCCATAGCTTGCTCAGCCTGCTTTCTTCTACACTCCAGAACCAGGCCAGAGGTGACACCACCCACAGTGGGCTGGGCCCTCCTCCCACATCAATCATCAATCAAGAAAATGCTCCCCCAGGCTTGCCCACAGGGGAATCTGGTGGGGGAATTTCCTCAATGGAGGTTCACTCTTCCCAAACGACTCTAGCTTCTGTCAAGTTGACATAAAAGTAGGCAGCGTGGTAGGCTTGGGTTCCAGGCCGCATCCTGCCCCATTCACTCTCCCGTGTCCAGCCTCCCTGTGTGTGGGAGGCACCTGTCACATTCCGTCCCCTACAGCCAGCCACTGGCCTTCTGGTTGAGCCTAGATGTAAATGTTTGAGCTTTGAAGTCAGCTGCTCATGTGTAAACCTCAGTCCTGCACAGTGATCCTGGACGGGCTTTTAATCATGATGAGCCTGAGGCTCAAGCACTGATTAACTGGCAATGGATTATGGGAGGCCTCAACAGCTTGGGCCTGGTGCATGGTGGGCACTGTACAGCACAGTACCTAGTCAGGACTTGTGAAACACATGTGTGCACAACCTAGGCATTGCTATTCCTTTACACACTCAGCAGAAAGCTGCCTTATCCAACCCCACAGCCACACCCTGTTGATATTCATGCTCAGTCCCAAATATTTCCCAACGAATTCCTAAATTACCCTGTCCTTTGAATAACCACCTGGCAGCCTCTCTTGTTTCCACTCTTATCAATGACCCCTGGTCTCCACAGCAGGTAGCAGCATTGTCGTTAGGCTTAAGGCACTCTGCAGTGCCCATGACTCCTGAGCTTCTCACACTGCCAGTCTAGATTCCTGCCCAGTTCTCTAGCTTTTCATCCTAAGCCCTACCTAGGGCTCCTTGCCTTCCATTGCTAGCTACCCTCAAACACAACCGGCTCACTCTTGGGACACAGGCATCAGAGCATTTCTTAACTGTGCCAAAAATATCTCCCTCATATTTTCCTTTACAGGGGGCTACCTCCTCTTGCTTGTCCATGGGTCTGAGCTCAAATGTCATTTTCTTAGCAGAGTCTTCCCAAGCCATTGTGTGTCCCCTTCACACTTCACTGCTCACAGTTATCATTGTCAATGCACTGGCCATTATCTAACACCAGGCTGTTCTGTTTCTTGGTCCCTAGTATCCCACCACTTGCTGAATACACAACAGAGCTGGAGGAGCCTCTGTGTCCTTTGACCCGGCATGCCATAGGTGCTCAGTAAAGGCTCATGAAGAAACTGTTAAGTCAATGGATTCATATGTGTGCCCTACAGGTCAGGGTGTGTCACTGTACATTCCACAGCCAGCCATCAACGCCACCGTCCAAGACAATATCCTGCTGTCCGTGGACTACTCCTGCCATGGGGTGCCCACTATTGAGTGGAGGTACACATCTAACTGGGGTGTACAGAAGATCGTGGAGTGGAAAGCGGGGACCCCAGCCAACGTGTCCCAAAGCCACAGAGAAAGAGTCTGCACCTTTGACAATGGCTCTATCCAGCTCTTCAGTGTGGGTGTGAGGGATTCTGGCTACTACGTCATCACCGTCACAGAGAGCCCAGGGAGCAGCCAGTCTGGCACCATTGTGCTGCACGTGTCTGGTAAGAGAGGTGCCTGGGCTACAGGCACGGGTTGGGGGAGGGTGACTCTAGTATTAAGAGAGACCTTGCCCTCCCTCCTGTCCCACCCCAGAGATCCGCTACGAAGACCTCCACTTTGTTGCTGTCTTCTTTGCTCTGCTTGCCGCGGTGGCTGTGGTGCTCATCAGCCTCATGTGGGTTTGCAATCAGTGTGCATACAAGTTCCAAAGGAAGAGGAGATACGAACTCAAAGGTAATGCTCTGGGCCTTGTGGTAATCCTGTCATGCTTCTGAGGCCAGAGGTGGCACTCATTCACGTTAAGAAACTACTGTGTGGCAGGTTGTCAACCTTTTGTCTTGTATGTGTGTGAGTGTGTGTGTGTGTGTGTGTGTGTGTGTAAGTCAGAAGTCATTAGCTGTCTTCTTCAAGCACACTCCACCCCTTACTTTTGAAGCAGAGTTTCTCTCTGACCTGGAGATCACTGATTGGCTAAACTGGCTGACCAATGGTTCCTGGAATCTGCCTGTCTCCCTGAACATTGAGATTGCAGATATGAGCCCCATAATTCTTACACGGGTTCTGGGGCTCCAAATCCAGGTCTTTATGATTGTGCATGTTACCAAATGAACCACCTCCCCAACCCCTTGACTTGTCTTTTGCTTCGCAGAAAGCACCACCGAGGAGATTGAGATGAAAGATATTGAGTGTTAGCCAAGACTGTGCCCAATTACATTGCTACCTCAAGAGAAAAACAGTATTTTCCAGTTGAAGGAACAAACCGAGCCAATCCTTACTGCAGCCTCTCGCAGCCTGGGCCCGCACCCCTTCCCTGATGAGACAGCTGGAAGATGAGACAGCTGTGTGGAGGTGAGGGTGATGGCTTCCTTAAATAAGCCAGTTCTAGGACGTGCATGTAGTTCAAGGAAAGTTTAACTGAGGCTTTCTACCAGGAACTTGTGGCTTCAGGGCCATGCTCATGCTTAACACAGGCAGGCACCAGCTGCCACTTAGAGTACAGGCTGCAGTCCCACACTGGCCTCTTGGGAGATGTCCCCATCTCCGGGGCAGCGTATCTACAGAGGGGCTGACGTGCAGCTAGCATCAGGACATGCTGTCTGTTCCTTTGTACTCCTGTCTGATCTGCAAAATGTGGCACCCTCCACCTCCCTGTCTTACATCCCATAAGCGCTGCTGTGGAGACATGAACAAGCCTGAGGCTTGAAGGGAAACAGTCTGATGAGGTGGTGAACTGCACCTCAGGGAGAGCCGCTGAGTGCACTGACGGACCAGCTTCGAATGCAGGGAGCAGAAGTCACTCTCATCCTTCCTCATCCAAAACTGAGTAGCTTAAGCTTGGGCTAGTATGAGAAAAACATGGCTAAAGTTGGCCAGGAGCAGCTGAATGGGCGGTACAACTGGGAAAATCCGCAAGGCTTCTCTCATTTTCATCATGCTGGGTCACCAACACTTCAAGTCTCCAGTCATATCCTAGGCTGAGGGGCATGTGACCTTCACCTACCTCACATGGGATCAGGAGAAGCCAGCATTAGTCTACATCTCTAGGAGTGATTAAGAAGAGCATAAGAATCCTTGAAGGATCTGGAAAGCTATAAGGGAAAGTGCAATCACCATTGCACAGCAAAGGTTAAAATGCCCTGGGATGGGGATAGAGAGGGTTTAGCAGCGAAGAGCCCTTGCTGCTTCTGCAGGGGAACCAGACACAATTCTAAGCTCCAGTTTCAGGAAATCTGATGCCCTCTTCTGGCTGCCATAGGCACTGCATGCATGAGGTGCACACACACACACACACACACACACACACACACACACGAAGGCAAAGTGTTCACACATGAAATAAACTTTTAAAAATCAATCTAAAAATTTTTTTCAGTGACCTGGTTATCGGGCTCCAGCTGAACTTGGGGGTTGGGTCTCAGCTAGCCTTGGCTTTCAAACACTCAGGTTGTTGTCACGTTTACCTGAATGGGTCTTCTTCCCAGCTAAGTTCTGGCAGCAAGCATTCACTCCTTTCTTGCTTCTTATGCACATCTGCACATCACTACCACTCCAGCTATGATGGAAGCTGAGGTCAGTAGCTGTGTGCAGGGCCGCAGATTCATGCACACAAGGGTAAAAGTATGCAAGAATATTTCCTTTTTTTTCCCCCTCCTTCCTTTCAGGCCCCCAATGCCTGTATCTTTTCTACTTCCCATATGGTAGGTAACGAGTTGTTGCTAAAATTCCTTTCCTTGGGGAAGTGTAAACATTGGCTGCCTCTTTTCTTCAGGTTCCAACAACAAAGCAAGGTGCAATTCCACCAAAGTTCACCTAGGAACCAATGAATTTTGTGGGTTTCTTACAGAGCACTGGGTGAAGAGATACAGGCAGGACAAAGGTGACTTTAAAACATGGAAGGTCTGCTTTGATGGAGCATCTCCTTTCTCTCCTTACCTATGTGCTCTAGCCTCTCCCTGCAAGACCACATTCAATAGGGCAGGACTGCATACATCTGATTGGAAGGGATGGTTGGATACTCAGGTGAAGGGTTCAGGATTCTCTCTGCCCCTCCTTTGATGAGAAAAGTAGGCAGTCAACAGGCCCAGCAGAACTTGTGAAGATGGAGGATAGTCCCGTCCTACAGGCGTTCCCTGAGACATCACTTGGAAGACTTTCCTTAAAGACCAAGACCAGAGCTAGAAGATGAGATCTCCGGGTTTGTTCACACAGGAGCTTGCAGCAGGCTAGAGAGAGCTCAGGTGGCACCTGACTCAGGAGGCACTCATCCTTGCCACTTCTTGTGTGCTTGTACAGATGCCCACACCTGTGGCCCCCTTTCCCAGCAGCAGTCTGAGGAATGAGGCGTGGACCAGGGCAATTTCCACCCATGCCAGGAAGCAGCAGTGTGAGGACTGCTGGGGACAGGAAACAAGGGTACACACCTCTCAGAAACCCTAGGTGCTGTGGGAGCCTGTGAAGCTCTTCGGCTGGGAGCTGGGGGAGTCCTGGGAGAATCATGTGGAGCCATTTTCTCCACTGCCCTATTTGTTAAGGGGCTTTCCTGTGCTCCTCTCAAGCTGCCCTGTTCTTAACCTCTAGGGTTTGCAGTTTGGTTTGGTTTGCTTTCAAGACAAGAGAGAATTACCAGTATAATGTTAGATGATAAGTTGTTTCAGACACTGTAAAAAGTGAATAAAAAGAAAGTTCTGAAAATAAAGTCTACTCCCATCAAGAAGTGGGCAAACACTGGGGCCTGAGATGGCTCGATGGTTAAGAGCACTGGTCATTCCTCCTGAAGACCCAGGTTTGATTCTAGCTCACGACTCTTAACTCTAGTTCCGGGGGATCCAATACCTTTGTCTGGCCTCCCAGAGCACCAGGCACACATGTGGCACAGCAAACACGTATGTGCATAAAATAGTAAATGACTTAAGAATAAAAATAAAAAAGAAGTCAAAGGTTGTGGGTGAAGTTTCCAGCTAGCATTGAACACAGAACTGGCAAATGGCCAAGGGTCAGACACATGTTTTAAATGACAACAGAACTTAACACACTGATTCTGTCAACATAGTCTCACAACCTTAGAAAAACAAAACCTGTTCTGCTGTAGCCAGAAGACCATTTTGAAATGGCTGTTTCCAGAATTTTAACTAATGCTAGAGTCCTTGCTCCCTCTGGAAAGGGTGGAGACTAGGAGACTGCCACTCCACACACTTCAATGGCGCATACCTTGCCCTGTTGAACACCTGGGTGTGTCTTCTCAGAATATGAACCGAGATCCAGCAGTGCATGCTAGTTCATGTCACACTTGCTGGTATTAAAGAGCTGAAATAAAACCCCAGTTGCTTGAAGCCTACAATGATGGTAACTGCCTGAGACCATCTTGGACATTACAGAAGCAATACCACAGCGAGAACAGACACAATGAGGTAAGGCTGCCAGGATATCTTGGCCAGGGCAAGAATGTGGAGACAAGGCTGAGGAGGAACATCATTCAGAAGGGCTTGAAAAATGTCAGCATGGACAGAGATGCTGGCAGGCAGAGTGTCAAGGAATGAACAGGGAACCAAATATGATGGGGTAATGTCTTAGGGTTTTATTGCTGGGAAGAGACATGACCACAGCAACTCCTACAGAGCAAAACATTTAATTGGGGCTGGCTTACAGTTTCAGAGGTCCAGTCCATTAATGTCATGGTGGAAACATGGCGGCATGCAGGCAGACGTGGTGCTGCTACATCTTGATCCCCAGGCAACAAGAAGAGACTGTGCACCACACTGGGTGTTGCTTGAGCATCTGAGACCTCAAAGCCCATCCCCACACTTCCTCCAGCAAGGCCACACCTTGTGCCACTCCCTATGGGCCTATGGGGGCCAATTACATTCAAGCCACCATAGGTGGCCACCAGGAATGCATCTCAGATGCAGTTGCCTTGACAGCGTGGTGGGTACTGGGTACTTTCCTCCAGCTGTCACCAGTTTTCTGTATGGGAATTGGCTTATTGTGCTGTTTCCAGACATCAGACACTCTGGAGTTAATTGAGAAACCACTGTTACCTCGACTACACATCAACCTCCACCCAAGGGTGGATTGCCCGTGTGTGTGTCTGCCTGTGACCAGCAATTTCAGCTGCCAGTCAAGGACAGCAGTTGCTGGAGTCATGATTTTTCCTGCCTTTCAAGAATCTCTAATTGCAAAAATAATGCTTCTTTAAAAGTCAAAAGATATATAAATCCCCAATACAATTAAAGTTCTCCCTCTTCAACTTCACCTCTCAGAGGCAACAGTATCTTTCTAGACACATACAACAGAAACAAACATGTCTATATGTTACAGTACACATTTCAACAATCACACCCACCTACCCTTTTTCTCTGTAGTTCTGGAGATTGGACCTGGGCCCTAAGCATGCGAGGCAAGTACTCTCCCACTGAGCTGCATCCCAGCCCTAAACCTTTTAGTCAAGCTGGACTCCACTGTAGACATTGCCTGATTTTCCTAATGTCTTGGCATTACTTCATTTCATGTTTCTCTAATCTTAAATTTGACTCCTTCCCCTTTGCAAAACATAATACATACACCATGGATACATTTTACTAAAACCCTTTTTATTTCATAATCTTTTTTTTTTTAAACTTTGAAACTAGGTTCTCCCTATGTAGCTCCTGATGGCCTGGAACTCCCAAGTGTTGCAAAACCAAAAATCTTAGGTTAACTTTCTATTACCTCAGATTACTTTCATCAGCCAACACTGTGTGGTATGTGTACATGTAAACATGTGTAGGCATGTGTGTACATGTACACATGGAGACACAAGGTTGATCAGAGCTATCTTTTTCGGTGGCTCTCCAATTAACAGGATGAGGTAGAATTGGCTCTGGGGACCCCTCTCTGTTACAGGAACTTGGGACTCTAGGCAGACCATCACACCCATCTAGTATTTACACAGATGCCAGAATCCTCACACCTGCACATCAAGTGCTTCACTGAGGCCATAGCCCCAGCCTGGCTCCCCACTGATGACGCCTGGACTAACACCTTCGGGGAATTTCTGTGTTTTGTATTGAGAAGGGGTTCCAGAGAAAGCTTGTCAGAGTACTGGGGTGAGAGAGGACACTGCCAATGTAGGATGAGTTAATACGTCTACCTTAGATTTGGTTTTATAGTACACACAAGGGAAGGCTAAATCCCATTAGTATAACAGATCCAGGTATGCCTGAAAATATTTTTCTTCAGGAGCCTCATACTCTGCCTGCTTTAGGCCCCTTTTCCTGGCTAAACAAAGTAGACTTATTAAGTAATTCAGTTTCCTCATTTTATTCCTCAACAACAGTTTAGATACCAATTAGAATGTCTGACAAGGGACAAATTCCCAAGGGACTCACTGTTGCAAGAGGGCCCTGCAACAGTGGGGAGAAAAGGCTATGAGCAGACTGGTTGTTCTGCTTCTCCTTGATATACATACTCACTATATTTAGCTACTATCAGGTTTCTCAGTTCATATGTCATTCCCCCCTTTCCTGAAACAGGGTCTCATGCAGATCAGGCTGACCTTGAACTCCTAATCTTCCTGTCTTCAACTCCCTAGTCCCGGGCATGTGCCATCACACTTGGCATGTCTCCTTTATATCTCAGACTTAGCTTGTCAAATTTCAAGGGGAATGCAGTCAGCTCTCTGGAAGTTTCTATGCAGCCAAAGACTTAGTCACTACTAACAGGGAGACAAAGACTGTATCATGGTAGTTTTTGGTTTCTGGACAAAGGGAGGCAGGGCAGTGGTGTCCAAATACCTTGAAGGTGAAGAACATCCAAATTTGGCCTGTCTAGAATCACATTTCAGAGGCTGAGGCAGAATTTTCTCAAGTTCAAGGCCAACCTTTTACAGAGTAAGACCACGTCTCAAAACACACAGCAAAAATCCTAGGGGCAAGCTCTGATGACTGCTTTCCTCTGAGGGAGTCAAAGACTAATGAGAAAGAGGAAGCATCCAGAGTAGGGGGTGGCATGTCTTGAGGGGAGGCCACTTAAGTAGGAAAACAGACTAAGGAACAGCAAGCCCTAGACCCCACCTGCCTTCCTCTGCTCCTGTTGACGAGGTGGGTAAGAGAATGGCTAAACAGCACTTCCCATCCCAAACACCCCAAGAGCCCCGCTGCTGGGGAAGACTGCTCCTGTGGGTGAGCCTAGCGAACCTCAGAGAACGAGGCTGATGTGTTCGGTGAATCTGTGTTTTAAGATGGTCTTAGCTCGTTTTTAAAAAAACAAAAGTGACACAGCTCATATGGGCTACAAGAAATTCACGAAATACTTGGAGATTCTTAAACTCAAAGTTTATGTTAATATCAAAGATGGAATTCTTTATTTTAAAAAGCAAAGTCAAGTCTTTAAGTTAGTAATGTTTTCTTTCAGGTTAGCTGTATAAAAAATGTACTATTTTACATCTTCCCATAGTGCATACTACAACTGTACATAAATGTTTCCATTCCAAAGCTCTCGTCACTTATAAAGTGAGAGAATTCAAGCTGCTAGGTAAACACTTAACTTTTAAGCAGGGCTCCTGTGGAGGGCTGGAGCGGCAGTGCACATGAGCCAACGCTCAGGACTTATATGGAAGGCATCTCTCCCTTGTGCTTGTAACTCATCTGCAAACATGCAAGTCAATGCTTCTGGAACTTGTTCTGGAGAAAATCACAGCAGACAGGGGCTCAGGGCAGACATAAGCAGCTCCATTTTATAAACGAAGTTACGGCCCTCCATCTTGTTCCACTGAACCTCCTTGAATGGTCCGCGGAGATGATTCCACTTGCTGTCTTGTAAAACATCACTTTTCGGAAGATCTTTGCACTGGTTACGGGGAAACTGAACCATAATCTTGCTGCCACTCTCAGGTCCGTTCCGAACTAATGAGGAAACCAAATGTCAGAATAGTCACTTTGCAACTTAGAAAGTGACGGAAAACACTGACCAGTATCTTAGACAATCTCATAAACAAGTGTTTCAAAAGCAGGTCATGATGGTGCATATCCCTAACCCTAGCACCTGGGAGGTATAGTCTGCATGATCAGGAGTTCAAGACCAGTTTTACCTATATAATTAGTTCAAGGACAGTGTTTCAGTTCCAAAATACTAAACTTATTTATTAATTTATACACATATATGTATGTATGTGTGAATTCATGTGTGTATGCTTAAGTGAAAGTAAGAAGTCAACTTCCAATTGTTCTCTCAGAAAACTATGTGGGGTGTGATATCAAACTCAAGTCATCAGGTTTGGAGGCATTGTGCCTTTTGCTGCTAAAACATCTTGTCAAACCTCCAAATGCTAGTTTTGCACACACTCACATTCTAAGATGATCTAAATATTTCTGAATTATTTATTATACTATAAAAATTAGGCAAGATGTGCCAGGTGTGTTGACCTATGCTGGTAAGCTAAATCCTCAGTAGCTGACACGGAAGGACTGAGGCTGTCTTGGTCACAAAGCAAGTTCAACAGAGGTCTCAGCTACAGAGAGTTTGAAGCCAGAATAAAATGTACATAAGACCTGGTCTCTCCCATATAGATAGAAGACAGACAGATAGATATATAGGTGGGTGGGTGGGTGGATGGAATAAGTCTTGATTTAATAAAGTTTTAACTGATGTAGGTAAGATTTAAAAAATGGCCTTTTGAACTTACCAATATTTGTAGTTGTAAGAACAGAAAGCGTACACGCACACACGCGCGCGCGCGCACACACACACACACACGAATATTATCCTGTCTTGAGTAACAAATAACGACAGATAACAACAGTGTAAACATGTGACCTCATCATAGAGATAAATGGCTTCTACCCACAGCTAGTTATTAAAGCAGAATGAAGAAGGACCTCCCAGTGGACCAGTGGAAAGTACCTGAAATAGCATAGTCACCACTTGGGGAGGCCACTGTGATGGCGGAGGCGTTGCCAATGCTCTCTATGGGCCCGAGTCCCACGTGATTACTGAAGCTGAGGACCTGCCAGCCCATAACCTTGGCAAGCTGCTGAACTGCATGCACCTGGTGCTGGGACATCTGTGAATGAGAAGATGTGACTAAATAGTAGGCACACTTTGGTGATCTGATCTAATCGCAAGCTTGTTAAGGAATTCTGTGTGACATGACTACTAGAGAGGAAGATAGATCCTCACTTCTACTACTGCAGAAGCTGTGGCTGCCTGGTACTGTCTGTGTCTACCTGCATCTTAAGTGCAGACTCAGGCCCTATGCCTGCCCCATGGACTTTCCTCTCTGGATCAATGAATGTTGAACATCAGAAGCTGCAGTACCTCAAGCATCTTCCATTTGCCCTTCAAAGTATCACCCTGCTCTGTGATGGGGAGGAATCACATTAGCTTACTATCTTCTCTGGCATCAGAGAACGGCATCTAAGCTGGGGGCTACCCAAAGCAGCCAGCAGAAGGGTAAGGAAGAGTGGATCAGGTCCTGTCCTGGTACTTGTTCCTGTAAGACTGGCTAGGTCAGTTGGATCTCGTGACAAAAAGCTGCTCATCTGGTTAAGTGTCTTGTTCTACATTATAGCCCTCAAGGCCAGAAGACTATTGATCTCAGGCTATCACACAATGACTGCTGGGTCTCCCATGCCCACATGGTCAGCTGACCCCTAGTAAGCAGCATCCTGCTCTTCATTCTCACTCTGGCGGAAGGCGCTCTGCCACCAACAGTAAAGGCAGCAGTACCAGCGCAGCAAGACTACCACTCCCTGCTTTCTCTGGTCCCTGCCCACTTGCAGACCTTGGTCTTCAGACATGCCATTCTCTCCAGATACTGCAACACCTCTGTCAGCTAACCAAACCCACTTAGGATGTAACCAGCGGGGAGATAAGGCAGCTGAATCCCTCACAGATGCACCTGATTACCTGGCATCAAAGAGGCAAATCCTCTGTGAGTACCGCACCTGGAGGGAAGTATTAGCATATTTTTTCTTAATTTGTGTGAATAATCATTATTTTACATTATCATAAAAAGCCTCCCTTTTCTGCCACAATTCATCACTTTACTATATAATCCCAACTCTAAGGTGGCAAACTACCGCTCTTCTTGCACTCCAGTGTCACCACAGTGTCTGTGGAACGGGGACTAGAACCCAGTACTTTACATACTGTCCTTTCCCATGAGCAGTCCTTTCCAGGGCCAAAGACTGAAACACTGCCCTTGTTATTACAGATAATGGCTGCTGTGGTCTGCAGCTACCTTCCTCTCTCTGGTTCCCTTGGGCTAATACCTCTTCACTCCTGCACAGGGCCTTGTACTCTGACTATTGTGAGAAACAGAAACCCTGCTGGCTTCAGAACTGACCCTTCACTGCAGCATAAAGCAAGTACAAAGAAAGCCAGATCACGACCGAAAAGTGAATACTGGACATAAGTGACAGGGAGAAAAAAATGGCTTTTTCTTCTATAACCACTGCAGCTACTGCTTGTTCAACTTGTTCCTTAAACAATTAATGAAACTAAGGACTCGAGGCTTGAGATGTGGCCACACATGTGCTGTACACCTGCAATGCCAGCAACCAGGAGCAGAAGTAGGGGGACCACAGGGCTGCACAACTCATTCTAGGCTAGGCTGAGCTACACTGAAACCTATTTCAAAGAAACGAAACAACAGAACTCCAAGCAAAAGCACAATGTGCGACGTACCTGGGACAAGAGGAAGTCCTGCAGCTCCTGCTCCTGATGAGATAAGGTGATTACCCGCCCATCTCTGTGTACAACTCGTACCTGCTCCACACCAATGTTCAACTGTAGCTGGATGGACCTGCAGACACATGCCTTGTCTGTATAACCCCTAGGAGCTCTACATCATGCTAAGAGTACAAACAAAAATGCATCTGTTTTGACAACCTAAACCAAATTTTACGTTACAGGGAGGAGGATGGTTTCTTAGCACCCACCAAATGAAATTCAAGGCAGACTTCCCCAGACTGCACTGGGAATCTGCTCCACAGCAGGCTAGTAAGATAACTGTCCTCTCTTGGATCGTTGTGGCAGGATACCCACACAGCAGCACCTCCCAACTCCCAAGTGGCAAGATACACGGGAGTGGCCCTGACTTTTTCGAGGTCAGTAAGGGCTCTTGCATCGAAGCTTGAGGATCTGAGTTTAATCCCAGGTACCCACATGGTAGAAGGAGAAAACCAACTTCTAAAAATTGCTCTCTATCCCCATACATGAACACCAAACCCCAAAATAAGAAAACAAACATAAAAGACACACCCTTCAGTTCCTTTACATAACATACTTTTACTTGCCGTATTTGACTTATGCTCGCTTATTATAATTCCTTAAATCTGGCACACTGAAAATTAGTACTGCATGAAGATTTTCTGCTCCTCCTTTATAAGGGAATGACTTTGCATGTCACAGTGCTTTGCTCATGGTAGCCAGTTTGCTCTGTTTTAAAGAATCTAAGGGCTTGTAGAGCCTAGAAATGCAAGGCTAGGGCTCTCAGACCAAGGCTGGAAGGACACAAATGCTCAGACAAACACAGGGTGGTGCAGCTGTACCTTTTTACTGCCGTTTTTTTAAAGACAGGCTTTATAAAATCCAGTCCGACCTCGACCTCAGTGCAATCTTCCTGCCTCTACCTCCCAAGCTCTGGGATTACAGGTGTGTACTACCACACCCAGTTTTATTACAAGTTATTTGGAATCAAACCCAGAACACATCTTTTTGTTGCAATGTAGGACTGGAACCCTGAGCCTTACATGCAAGGGCCTTGCCAAGCAAGCACTCCAAGACATATACCTTGCCCAAGCATCTGCCTAAGAATGCTGGGACAAAGATGCTGCTATTTCACAGACACACAATGGTCAACCTGGTTCAGAGGCAAAATCATCAACTAAGGATCAGAACCAAGGACAATAGCAGGTCAGAGGAGACTGAAAACTCAGACTGCCTTGAGCTGACTAGGCTGAGTGCAGGCTTGGCTAGCCATCTCCTCACACAATAGACCTGCATAGTTTCTAGACAAGAACAGGTGCAGGCTTGGTAAGTGTGTTAGCAAGTGACGTAGCTTTCTGCTCAATGTGGGCTTCATTTTCCACTCTAAAACCTAGGCATGTTTGACTCATAGCCCACAGGCTGGCATGTGGCCAAAAATAGCTATGAGTACAGCCCAACACAAAACTATAAACATGATATTTATATAGTTTTAAGATTTGTGAGCGGGGCATGGTGGCACACACCTTATCAGCACTCAGGAAAGCAAAGGCAGGTGGATCTCTGTGGGTTCTGAGTTTGAGGCCAGCCTGGTCTTCAAATTGAGTCCAGAACAGCAAAGGCTACAGAGAAACCTTGTCTCAAAGAGACAAAGTGTGTGTGCACCTGCCCTTGGAGGTCAGAAGAGATTCTAAGATTCCCTGGAGCTGGAGTTACAGGCAGTTATAAGCCACCTGATGTGGGTACTAGAAGTGTCCTCTGGGAAACTATAAACTACTTCGCCATCACTCCAGCCTCTTACCTCTTGTTTTTGCAAACACTTTACAGCAACTCCATGGCACCCTAGCAAACAAAAAACCTGAGGCTTTATAGAGTCCCTTGGAAAAAGATGCGACCAACACCCTTAGAATCTATCTGTGCAACTTACTTGCATATTTGTTCATAACCTTGAGATGTGATTAAAACTTTTACACTAGACTCATAAACATCGTTGATGTTTGACCAGTGGGCCTGGATCTGGGGATCTTCAATGCGACTTGCCAAGCTGTCAATGGTTGCAGCAGTTCTTTAAAAAAACAAATTCAAAATTAAAAATGATCATATAAAATTAAAGGATTTAAATTATACACAAATTTTACAAAAATTATCTAATTTTGCCTACTTTCTGATCATATCAACATTCGAAAGGTCACGGTTCTAGAGTTCTGGAGTTGGTTCTGGAGTTGTCACACATCCACTGCTTTGCTGGTCTGCGCTTTGCAGCACAACACACACTCATCCACCTATCATTACCCTGTTCCACTGGCTCTCTTATAACGGCACTCATCTTGTCCTGCTCACGAAAGCTTATGGCCACAGGTAAGACACTTCCCAGATACTAATCTGACACACACCATTCTCAGATGTCAGTGCCTGATCTTTGGTAACAAGTGACTTGAGACATACTCAGACCTGTAATTCTAGGGGAATTAAAATCATCACCAATGCTAACTAGAGCCTTGAGAACAATCCAAACACCACCCATCAAAAAAGTCAGCAATGATCACTACACATAAGGATCTAAAACTGTGCACAGAGTCAAGAACTTTTTCATTTATTCTTCCTAACAGACCTGTGTGTTTGATGGGCAGTAGCTTTGTTCTTTTGGTTTGGTTGATTTGGTTTCTTTATTTATTTTGCTTTGAAACAGTCTATTGCTCTGTAGTCCCAGCTGGCCTGGAATTTCGGTCTACATAGCAAATTCCAGAAGAGCCACACAGACAGGTGTAAAACTTTATATTCCATTAATGACCGTCAGGTGTGGCAGCATATACATATAGCATTCTCGCTACACATTTTGCACACGAGTCCATTATTTCTATGAATGGGTGTTGGGGGATACAACACTTTACAGCTTTTCTGTTTCTGAGATACACTTATTGTTTGAGATCAGTAATAGTTCTAAGGGTCACATATGTCTAAGAATTTTGAACTTTATGGTCACTGAAGAAATTTAAGACTAACAATACATTTACATTAATACCATTTATCACTGAAATCAATAAAGGAAAGCAATACCTCACTGACACAATACTTTGGTGTTTCTAAAATATTTCTGCATGTGTTACTTCATTTATCCCAAGACTAGGCTTTTATATATACTCACAGTGAACCAGGAAACACAGGACACAAATACTAAGGGACTTGCAAGTGGTTAAGCTGATACTTAAATCCATCTCCCACTCTAAATCCCCTTTCTTCCACTGCAGCACAGTATTCTAAAAAACTCAGTTTACTAAAAGCTGAAGGATACAAGTTTCTACTCTTGCTGGGACCATTAGCAAATGTTTTAATAAACCACTGCAAACCATTCCTAGAGGAATCTGCCTCTAGGAGGAGACAGGTCCTTGTCTCTTTCCTGAAAGGTTAATCCATCAGGGCAGGTCAGGAGCTAGGTAGTCAACCACCCTAAGAAGGCAGGTTTACCTTAAGACAATGTGTGCTTTTCTTTCCCACAATTTCCCACAATTTCCTGGGGACTGGTACAGTCCCCAGGAGCCACTAAAAAGTCTGAGCTTCAGCTAGGTCTACCCGTCTTTTTCAGGCCTGACTCAGAAAAATGTAACTATTTCTTTTCTTCGGTCTCCTTTTCCCAGGTGCTGGCAAGAGCCTGGGTGTACTTTCAGCTCCCTAACAACCACCCCAGGGTTCCTTGATCTTTAGCTAAAGCTCTGACCTCTCACTCACCTCAACTCACCTCAACTCAAGATGCACACCTTTGTTCCTTCTCTTCTCTCTTCCTTCCAGGCAGCTGGGAGACTTACAGCTTGCCTGCCCTGGGGTTTCCCTTTTAAACTCTAATAAATTATCTGTTTTAATCGTAAGAGGGGACCCCAATTTCCAGGTACCAGCAGATGGTTCTGCTGGGACCCCTCAATATTTCTGGTAATACTTCTTTCCTGCTATTTAACACTTCCTTTAAAAATTATTTATTTACTTACTTACGTAATTATTTTATGTGTTGGTGTTTTGCCTGCATGTGTATCTGTGTGAGGGTATCAGATCCTCTGGAACTAGAATTATACAGTTGTGAACTGTCATGTGGGTGCTGGAAAATGAACCCACGTCCTCTGGAAGAGCAACCAGTGCTCTTAACCACTTAGCCATCTCTCCAGCCATCCTGTCATTTAACATTTTAGTCAGCAGAGAAAATAAGCCTGTTCTTGCACCTCTAGATAACACCAACATGACAAGTGGTAAGAAGAAACTGAAAATCAAGATATCCGCCAGCAAAATCAAAAGTATAATGCTACAAAACTTTCAAGGCAAGATTATCAAGTAGAAACAGAACTCCTCATCAGCTATCAGTAATGAAAGAGAGGGCAGATGTTAACACCAACCAAGATGCACTTCTCTCTCATCATACCCAGCTACTCTTCAAATACATGTGCACGAAAAATGGACAATGAAGCTGGGTGTGCACACATTTAATATCAAAGGCAGTTACTGCCAGGTGCATCTTCAGTTCAAAACCAGGGCTATACAGTGACCATTAAAACAAAAAAACACAGGCATGGCGCAGGGGCATACAGCTTTAATCCCAGTACTCTGGAGGCAGAGGCAGGCAGATTTCCGTGAGTTCGAGGCCAGCCTGCTCTACAGAGTGATTCCAGGATAGCCAGGGCTACACAGAGAGAAACCCTAGTTCTTACCTTTAACTGTGTAGCCTTGAGCAAAATGAATTACCTAAGCCTCAACCAGCTCATCAGTAAGAAATGGCTTTAATGCTATTTGTCCAAGTAATAATTAAGTCAATATCTAGGAATAAGGGCCTCAAAATAGGTTTCCAAATAAAACTCATGGCCAGAAGAAAAGTTGTTTTCCTGGCTATTAACAAGCTGTCTGCACTGGTTCAGGGTAGTGTCAAAAGCAGAACTAGGCAGCAGGATCTGCAGCCCCCATCCTCTTTCCCCTCCCCACAATGGAAAGGACCCAGTCTGTCCCCAGAATCTTACTCCCAGCCACTTTCTGCTTACATGCACGCAAAATTAACATAAAGAGGGCAGGAAGAGGCCTCAATTTCACAGATAGACAATAACTTTCTTCATTCTTACCTGCTTCTCAGAAAAATATGCTTTGCTTGTTTAATTATTTTTTCTAGGAGTCCTTCTGTGGACTGTATTGAATTAATTTCATTTTTGTCAAAAGCTTGAGGACCTGAAAGTCTCATTCTCTTGTGACCAAAGGGAGCACTTGCTGGATGAGGCATCACAATAGAACTCAAGGTCTGTTTATGAAACTGATAAAAAAAAAAAAAAAAAAAGGCCAATTTTAATAACCAATACCTACGTAATAAACATGACAAAAATGCCGAATCAAAGCTTGGCTCAAATTTTTGGAAATTATGAAAGTAATAAATAAAAAGCAATGTTGCCAGATAAAGTAGCAATGCTTTTAACTTCAGTAGTCAGGAGGCAGATGTCAGCCTGGTCTACATAGGTATTACAGGTCAGCCAGAGCTACATTGTGAGATCCTGTCCACCCCCTTCCTCTTCCTCCTCAATCATCATTATCATCGTCGCCTTGATACAGAGATAAATGTACTTAGTGTCCAAAGGCATTATTCAAGTTTGCAAAGAAGGCTCCCTTGAACTGTAATTTTTGTTTTGAAAGTTTGAAAATAGAAAGCTTTCTCTGCCAGGTGGTGGCACCGCACACGTTTAATCCCAGCACTCAGGAGGCAGAGGCAGGGGCAGGCAGTTCTGTGTGATTTTTAGGCCAGCCTGGTCTACAGAACAAGTTCCAGGACAGCCATGGATACACAGAGAAACCCTGTCGAAAAACCAAAACCAAACTAACCAAACAAACAGAAAACCAAAGTGTTCTTCATTAAGTCTCATCAGCTATCCTAGACTGCCTGCCAGAACCCCAAGAAACATGTAATACTATGATTGAACTGAGAGCCTCACCCATGCTAAGCAAGTGTTCAACTCTGAGGGAAACCCTCAGTCTGAAAACCTTTTTAAAAACACTAGCTTTTATACCATTACGATAAACTGAACTCCATTTTGGGAGTTGGAGGTGGGGCTGATGGGAGGCTGGAAGTATATATTCCAATACTTCTATGAAGTCTCAAAACAGGCTGTTTCTGTGAGCTCAGGCCTCCTAATCAGTTACCCGACTCTGTATGGTGGCATGTGCTTCCCATTGTAACTTGATGTATATCCCTAGCGCCAGGACTGTGTACTCATTATTTCTGAATCCCTGGCACACAGCAGGCTCTTTCACCCCAGGAAGGGAGCACCACGGCTTTAAGTTCCTCGGTGGAGGGGAGGTCTGTGCACTGTACAGCCTCATGAAGTTGTTACCTCTCTGATCATCAGGTGCAAGTTGTGCTCCAGGACGTACAGGTGGTCCTCCTGACCTGGCTTCTCTGTGGCACATTTCTGGGACTTCTTGTCATCTGAGGAGTGGCACAGGGAAATGGACAACTGCAAGCCTGTGTACAGAGTGGCAGGACAGAGGCAGATAAGCTAAGAACTGGACACTGAGACCATCATCACAAGGAGCAATCACAGCACATTCTCAAGACTCTGAACTGGATCATCAGGCCTCACCTGAGCACCTCTACTCTAATGACCTCCCTTACTCAACATGATAAACTCTCACTGGCCTGGACAGCTGTAATAGTCCACAGACAGCAATGTGGTTCTGATCCTGAACTTTAGTTGAAGACTGGGGAAAACCCTCAATTCTTGTTTTTACAGACAGAATCTTAAAAACAAGCTTTCCGAGTTAAATTTCAACATGAAGTTAGTACCTGGTTTTGCCAGGCTCTTCTCTGCTCCCAAAAGCACGGGGCAGAACAGTTCATGTCTAACCCTAAACCAACAAGTACACAACTAATGACAGCTGATTTCTAGGTTAAGCCCAAGTGCTCCTGAACAAAAATTGTTTCTACAAATTAAGAATAATGTAACTTTTTAAAAGCTGTTACCTCATTTAGAAATGGCGGTGTCCTTGAGATAAAATACCACTTGACAGCAAACGCTGCCTGAAGCCACAGCACCACACGATTTAAAAAAAATATTTAATGTACATGCATGCTCTGTTTGCACGTACACCTGAATGCCAGAAAAGAGCATCAGATGCCAGTATAGATGGTTGGAAGCTACCATGTGGTTGCTGGAACTCAGGACCTCTGAAGAGCAGACAGTGCTCTTAACCACTGAGCCATCTCTCCAGCCACCAGCACCACACATTTTCAACATATACCATGAAAGCCCAAGACGCCACCCTCAGGACACAGAGTGGGCAGCACTGCTGGCTTTACTGGCTGCCATGATGCACAGCACAGCCTCTTCCTGAGGCCACTCTTCCAGCACACCCACACCACGAAGTCCTGCTTGCAGGTCTCAGCAGGCAAGCTGCTCTTACTTGGAAAGGGCTGAGAGATGATCTGGTTTTTCACCACAATGTGAGGGATCTGAGACTTAATCTGAACGGCTTCTCGAGAAAGCTGTGCAAAAATTTCTTTACAAAGAAGAACATTTTGTGCTGCTTCTAATTTTGTCTGCCAGTGTGGGGAACCTGAAAGACAGGAGGCATGTGTGTAAACCCCTGTCCAGCCAGATTACATACACAGCTACACAAACAATAAGCTCACTTCATAATCAAAGGTTCAGAGAATACTGGTATAATCTCTTTTCACACATAAAATCCATATCCATACACTGGGGTGTCCTTCTTTCTGAGAACCCTTTCCTCCCTTAACCCTCCATGCTTATGACATTGGCAATAACCACCAACTCTGCTTCTAAACTGCCTATTGCTTTCACACCAAAGGTCTTATAAGTGTAGAATGAAGGTCAGATATCATGACATACCTGGCTTGGATTTGAGCAAAGGTCTTTTAAAAAGGTTAACTGTGCCAAGATCACCAATGTCTGGAGCCTGTTTCTGAATAGAAACCTAGACAACATGAAAAACGTTAGCAAAGCAGCTTCAGGGTAACTGCCAAAAAATTCCTTGAAAGACTCTAATCAGTACCTTGATGTATGCAGACCCCTCTAAGTCACTAGGAATCTGGACATCCAGAGGACAGTAATCTTCTGGTATCTTTTTATCCAAGTCAATGTCTGTATTCTTTATCACTTCAAAGGTGCCATGATGGGGAAAGAGAGAGCCTAATTGGGCATTAAAGATTAAAATAATCAACACAGCATAATAATTCAACACAAATTATCAAGTATAACACTTTACACCCACGTTACTAAAACATGAATCCTTTTCACTGGAAATGTGCCTGTTGAGAGGGAGGCACTGGTAAGCCAAGAAAAGGAAGTAGAAGAAAGGTAGTGACAGGTACACCTACACAGTCTGAGGCCAGGCTGGTCTACATAGTAAATTTGAGCCAGCCTGGTCTACCTAGTGAATGGGTCAGCCAATGGGAGCTATCCAATGAGAGCTTGTCTGAAAATAAACCCAAACAACAATCACAAAATAACATTATGTGACCGTGTTGATGCAAAGCTGTACCTGTGTTAAAGATATTACTATAACCTGAACTCCACAGGCCACACATTGCATTCTTGTGGAGTTTTGATAAAATGAACATGCCTCTCTGAGGTCATTTCTTAGGTCTGAATTCCGTATCGGAAAGACAAACCAATAGTGCTTACAGTATTATTTTCAGCCAGTTCTACTCTTACGTGCAGGTCAGAAATCTAAGTACCTGTTACATTATTAGTGGATGGTTAAGCACAATGCCTGTCTACCAAGGAAAGACATTCAGGATCTTCTTGCAAATAAAAATGCAACTAAATTCTTCCATAATCTCAAGGGACCACTTCAAATATTAAATAAATAAATGTATTTGCCAATAATTATTTTGGGAAAAGAACTTATAATGTCTAAAACCAGAAAGTACCAGTTCATCTTGTAGGGGGATTCACATCAACGCTGGGGCACTGACTGTTTTCCTAAAGCCTGACTTTAGTTCAAGGTGTCTTGTACATCTCATGCATCTCAGCAGATGTTTGGCCATCTCCCACTGGGCTTCGAACCTTAAACATCCCGTATCTTTGAGCTGTCTCTTAAATGTACGTACTACAGTAAGACTGGAGATTTTTAGGCTAGGGTCTCATGCAGGCAAAGCTGGCCTTGAAGCTTGACCCTTCTGCTTCAGCCGCCAAGTTAGGACTCCAGGTGTGTGACACCTGGCTCTGCCCAGAATGGTTTGGATTATGGGTAAAAAAATTAAATATCCCTGTACAATAGGGAGCTGAGAACTGATCATGGCCGAAAGCTGGGAGACATCAAAGTTGCCCCTTTGCCCACACAAAGCAGTTTCTATGGTTAGATAGCTGTACCTGCGCTTCTGTAGCTCAGGTCACCCAGAATCTTATCTCCAACCTTTCTCAGTTTCCAGTGTTGCCGCAGTCTCAAGAGCTCAGAGTTGAAGTCTCGCTGGAGCTTGTTTTCCTGGTTCTCAGTCACCGACTTGGTCAGTCTTTCTGCCCCCTTCAGGAGGATTTGAGCTGCTCCAGCAAGGGACTTCTTCTTAGAGATCAGCTGCAGCGTCTGAGGACTCTACCAAAAATAATCTAGTATGTTTTCTATCAAAAACTTGAGTTCCAATTTATTTTTAGATAACTTTAAACTGTGTATTTTCTCAAGCAAGAAATGTTTTACTTGGAAGAAAGGTTGTGATTAAACAAACACACAGGAATGGAGAAGGATGACAGTTGGCAAAGGGCTCACCATGCAGGCATGAGGGCCTGCTGAACCATACCCCCAGCACCCACATAAAAACCCAGCGCAGCAGCATGCACCTGGAATCCCTTCCCAGGGAGGAAGAGCAATTCTGGAGGCTTGTTGGCCAGGCACTCTAGCCAACTAGTGAATTTTATCTTCAGAAAGAGAAACTGACTCTAAAATATAGTAATTCAGAGAGTAATTGAAGATGATACCCAAAGTAACATTTGGCTCCTACACCCTTCCATGTGCAAACATGCCTGTGTGCACACACACGCTCCATATATAAAAACAAAATGAATAAATGTAGAAGAAAAATGAGCAGGTGGTAAAGTAACATATACCAATACTTTGAAATGAAGTGCCCTTGCAAAACTTTTTTAAAAAAGATTTATGAATTATGTATACAGTATTCTGCTTGCATGTACACTTGTATGCAGAAGAGTGCACTAGATGTCATTATTAATGGTTGGAGCCACCATGTGGTTGCTAGGAATTGAATTCAGGACCTTTGGAAGGACTCTTAACCTCTGAGCCATCTCTCCAGCCCACAACTTTTTTTTTTTTAATAACAAATGTAACCTATTTCTTGGCCAACTTACAAAATGCTTTTAAACCAAAACAACCACAGTGGCCCAGAAACTAGAACGTAGCAGTGCACCACTTGGGGCAAACCTAGGCCCTCTCCTTTTTCAAGACCCCAGCATCTCGTTCTGTGACACTCACACTTCACGTTAAACTAAAAATCCTTGCTTGCATACAACTTGTGCATAGAAACCACCATCTACATGGCACACATCAGCACCCAGCTGACATATGGCCAAGTCGGTACTCCAGTAGACACATTTTAAACTTATCACAACCTACTGACGTACTTTTGAAATCATGGCTGGTGTCAGCCCACAGCACTACATTAAATGTACTCACTGACTGAAGATGTTGCCAAGTGACCATAGCCCCTGTAGACCACAACCACTTTTTTGTGTTTTATTGAGTAGCTACATTTCTAAATGTAGTAAGTGCAATAAGCCTAATAAGTGCAAGTTTTCTGACTGTAGGAGTGTGTCCCAAAACAAAGGAAAAAGTTTTGCACAGATAAGTTTCACAAAAAGGTCACAGGCTTCCACAGCCATACTACTCTGAATACCCACAACCTCGCTGACCGCAAGTTAGCAAAGCTGGGTCAGGCCTGGTCAGTACTTGGATGGGAGAAAAGCCACGATCATTCTCTTCCTACGGTATGGAGCCTGATTCAAAGATGCTCCTCATCTGTTAAGAGCTCAGGCCTCACAGCTTCACCTGAACTTAATTTTTCTCTTCCTTAATAATAATGTTATTTTATTATGTGCTCATGTGTGTGCATATCTAGCTGTTGGAGGGCTGTCAGATCTCCTGGACTGGAGCTGCAGGCAGTTGTGAGCTGTCTGATGTGTCTGCTAAGAACTGAACTCAGGTTATCTGTAACAACAGTATGTGTTCTCAGTCATTGAGCCATTGCTCCACCTTGTGTATTTAATTTTTCAAGCAAGTAAAATCTGACCAAATATTGGGCCTGGGACTTAAAGAAAAGCTATTCAGTTAAAGGCCACATGTACCTGTTTGGGAGGAAGCGCATCCTGAGAGACAGGGTCCAGAGTCATGAACTTTTTGTCCCTAACAATGCTGAGGACATCATAGAGAACACACATTTCCGTGAGGGCACTTCGCAAATTGTTCCTTACTGAGTCCCAAGGCCACAGAGAAGGTTGGAATTTTACCAACCCTGAAAAACATAAAGGAAAAACAGAAATACGTGTGTACTGGTTACACTGGAAAAAAAAAAAAGATAGAAGAAAATTCATTTAGAGATTTAAAAGTATGAAAAGGGAGAAATGGATTTTCTTCCAAACTGCCCCCTTTCCTCTCCTCACCATGCTATGTTGAGCTGTTACCATTTAATACAGCACTCCTTCTATGACAAAACAAATGATCCCTAATTCCCACAGGCCAAATCTGTCACTCTATCTTAGGTAGGCACTCAGTTCTCTTTTTGAACCTAGGGCTTCATTCATCCCAGACAACCACTGAACTATCTCCCCAGCCCTTATGCAAGCCTTTAAAATAACCTTCCAGCATTTAGAACTTGAGTAACTGTAGTGAATTTCTAAACTGCAAAGTAACAGGCAAAGGCCCAGATGGCCTTCAACACCAGCATTACTATTGGCTCCACATGCATATCTTCCTTCAATCAATTTTAATACATGCTCACTCTACGGAGTTCCAGCTAAAAGGATCAGGGAGTGAAAGTCCAACTTTTCCTTCAGTCTCAGGCCTGACTCTGCTCCTTCCTAAGACATGATCACTATTAACAGTTGGGTGAACTCTTCCAGAGGTTTTCCTGCTAATCTAACACATTCTGTTACTTGCCCTTTCCTTCGTTTGCTATGTCCTAGAGACATCTCATACAAGCATTGCTTCATGCACCTTAGGATATTTGAAAACCTGGAAACATGTCACGTAAGCACTCCTACTTAACAGACAGTTCAAATGCCCCCGATGATATCAGTATTGTAACTCCATACATACTTGGGCTGTATAGTTCTTTCCTTAGGTGGGGATTTCAGTGGATCAAAGGAGATACACACTTCAAATAGAGCACTCTAAAACTGATCTGCCATTCCAACATACGATAATAACAATGTTTTAATTTTCTGCCAAGTTTAAATTTTAATTTCTTTATTGAGACAGCGTTTCAATTCTTAGCTCAGTCTGTTGCGACCATTTAGAAATCTGACGTCCTCTGCCTGGTGAGTGCTGGGAATATAAGCTGTTACCACACTCCACACGAACAGACTCTGTGACATCACTGTATCAAGAACTGTGGTTTCAAAAAAATTCTTTGATAATAAGAATCCAAAATCCAGTCTGATTACTTCTCCACATTCCTGTCTTTCAGTTTTGTTTACTTGTAATTCACTCACCTCAAAGTTTCCGCGGTCATTAAAAATCACCCGTCTACACCTAAAATGCCCCCTAAAAACTTTCAGCTGTTCTAATAAAACCAAAAAAGAAAGCCGACTACTACTCCTGACCTGACAGGCTGTACACCACTTGAATCTCGACTAAGATCGGCTTTCCCGCTGCAGTCAACACATCTCTTCACACCCACAGGCACAGAGAAGCAAAATGACCGGCCCAAGGCCGTCCAGGTCTTCATCACAGAACGCACTTTAACCCTCGGGGCTCACCCTCCTCGTCTTCCTGCTCGGCCCCGGCGCCCGCCCAGTCCTGCGCGTCGCCGTCGGGCCCCGCCGCCTCCTCCTCCTCAGAGCCGGAGCCCTGGCTGAAGTCGATGCGCTGCGCCAGACGCGCCAGGTTCTGCGACATAGACAACGGCTGCAGGTACGTCTCGGTGCCATCCAGGCCCACCTCCTGCACCTGCTTCTCGCAGGCCGACTCGATGCTGATGCGCACGGCTCGTACGCCCGACATGCTGGCGGTAGCCTGCGGGCGACACCGCGGAGACGCCGAACTGAGCACCGACGCGGGAGGTTGGACGCAAAGCTCCCCGAAAGCCAGTCGCTGAAGCCTGGCCGGAAGCTGACGGGCCACCGCCACCCCACAATGCTCCGCGTCGCGCCTCACGGAACACTATGAGCAGGCGCGGAGGGCCAGCCGCCCGGACACTTCCGGTGCGCTGCACATGGGAGGCGGGAACTTCCGGCTGACGGAGGCGCAGCCGCTGCGGAGAAGGCGGGGTGGGCTAGTCTTATGTTGATATGCCTGGAGCTGGAAGATTCTTGGTTAGTTGGTTGCTTCTTTGCTTAGTTTTTGAGATAGTTTATTTCTTGTTGACCTGACTAATTTGTAATTGAGGACATGTAGCTTTCTTGTTAACCTGGTTAGTTATTTGATATTTTGAGATCTTCCTCCCCTCCCCCATTAATTCAGTCTGGGACACCAGCCCATGGGATGCGTCAACCCATTATCCGGGTAGGTTTTCACTTCCCAGTTTATAATCTCTGGGAACATCCTCACAGACACTCCCAGAGGTGTTTTCTCTAGGTGATTTTACATTCAGTGAAGTTAACGGTGAAGATGTATGTACCGTTACAAGTGCTTTACGTTTATGTGAGCACTCACAAAGACACCGTAGATGGCGGTTTAACTCTAATTAGCAATTGTTGGCGCCTCTCTCGTTGATGGAGCTGCCTCCACCAAAAGGACTGAGTCAAACAGGTAGTGGTACTAACCTACAGACTGCACCAGCTGCCTTAAATACACCAAGGACGCTTAGCTATGCCTACACAAAAGATTGCATCTTACTGTACTGACCCAGTAGGAACGGCTCTGGCCAGGGATTTGTGCAGTCACAAGCCTGGATTAATCATTTTCACCTTGGCCGGAGAGGGTGCGCTTGCCCTAGTGGAGGGATCACTGTGACTGGTGGCTTAATGTCAAAATGGAGGGCTGTGCTGTCAGGTCCAGCTCTGCGGATTCCCTCACATGTGGCATACAGTGACAGACATGTACACACACAGACAAAAGACACCTATTAACCAAGCAGATGGCTATGAATGGCCCAATTGGCCCTTCTTGGGCTGTATAAGGAGGCTATTCCTCAGGTAGTCAGCCAAGGGGCACTCTTCCTGTACTGCTTCTCATGGTGTTAGGATCTCAGATCCAGCGCTACCTTTTACTGAGTGGCCTTTTCCTAGTCACTGTCAGTATGCAGGCTGCACCGGAAAATTAGCCTGTCGGCAGCTGCAGCCCACAGCTTTACAGGGACTAAACCCACTACTTCTCTGTACAATATTTTTGTTGTTTACTGTTTGGTTGCTTTGTGTGTTTGTGACAGAGTTTCTGTATGTAGCCATGGCTGTCCTGGAACTCTGTAGACCAGGTTGGCTTTTGATACCACTTTGAGTCTAATCTTGGTATCCTGAACAACCTTGCCTTGTCTAGTAATCATTTGTTGTGTCCTTGGGTCCTTGCTTCCCAAGACAAAGTATAGATGGAGGCCTCAGCACAGCTGTTTGAGCTGAAGAAGCTGTAGTCTTCAGAAGCCCCTGACTTACTATTGACAGTGTCCACGGGCCTGAATCCCCCTGGTGGTGCTGGTGCAGCCATTAAAGCCTTAGAGTTTCCATCTGTTGGAGGAGGTACTTCCTGAGTGATCCTAGTTGGGCCTAGTGCCCTGAGACTGAACAACAACAAGAGCTGTCCTGGCTCTTAAACACTGTCCTAACAGAGTCAGTACCCCAAGTAGTTGTGACCATGGCACTGACAGCTGAAGGAGATGCTGAAAAGTCCCTGGGGTGGTTAAGGCACACAGAAAAAGTAAAGTGGAAGCATTAGAGTTCCATTTACAAGGCCCTGCCCCTGCCACCACTCACTGCTGTCAGACACTGAGGGAAACCAAAGCTGCTGGAAACCACATTTAACAAGCTTGCCTACCCAGGATTCCCATCCAGGTTGAGCAGAGAGCACTTAGCCAGCTGAATGATGATGAATATCAATTCTTTGTTTAAAAAATTATTTAATTTTATGTACATTGGTGTGAAGGTGTCAGATTCTTTGGAATTGGCATTACAGACAGTTGTAAGCTGCCATGTTGGTGCTAGGAATTGAACCTGTTCCTTTGGAAGACCAGACAGTGCTCTTAACCACTGAGCCATCTCTCCAGCCCAGTATCAATTCTTGAACATTGTGTTCAGTCTCAGAAGGTAGGGGTGTGTATGCGTCCCAGTGTCCACATACATATGTAGGTGCCATGGAGGCCAGAAGGGGGCACTGGAATCCCTGGAGCTGGAGTTACAGCCAGCCAGGTGTGAGCTACCTGATGTGGGCGGTTGGGAATGAGCTCAGGTCCTCTGGAAGAGCTGCAGACACAAGCACTGCTGAGCCGTCTTCTCAGCTCCTGAGTCTGCTTTTGATGCGTGATTGCTGGCAGACTTCAAACCTACATTTTGACAAGTCAAGAGCACCCATATACTCCGGTGTTATCTGTGGTAAATTCAAAGCTCACGAAGACTTTAAAGAAAGTCTTTAAAGCCAGACTTTCCCTATTCTGTCAGGCCATTCTTTTCCATACACGCCTTGTAGCTGTCCTGATCTCTCTAGAAACCTTTACATCAGGATTAATGCCTCACTGGTGTGTGATTTCATTAGTCTTGATATTTGAACCAAATTAAGCTAGTGAATCCATCCTCTCAGCGGGGACCCCACAAGGAAATAGAATTTACTTTCTACCCCTGCTTATTTCTCTTCACTTAGTAGTATCATCTATTAATCACGTATTTGTTTGGTTTCTCCAACTAAATATATCCCAGAATCTAGTGACATATCTGGCATAATCATCCACCCACCCAACAAATATTTCCTTTGACACTGTGCTACAATGTTGAAGTAACACCTCACTCACCTCCGGAGTACAGGGTAAGTGAAATAAAATAACACTAACACAGACAGGCACGGTGGCACATGCGTGTAATCCCAGCACTCAGGGAGGCAGAGGCAGGTGGATCTCTTGGAGTTTGAGGCCAGCCTGGTTTACAGATCGAGTCCAGGACAGCCAAGGCTACACAGAGAAACCTTGTCTCAACAAAAAACAACTAACACACTAGGCTGAAGTGATAGTATGCATCAAGTCCTTGCTGCACAAGTGTGAGGACTGGAGCTTGGGTCCCCAGTACCCACATCAAAAGCCAGGCGGCTGCGGCAGCTCATATGTAATCCCACTGGTCAAGGAGGTAAAGAAAGGATCACTCTGACTAACTAGCCTAGCTGAATCGGCAAGCCTCAGTATTTGAGGGAGAGAGAAATCAAAGGTACTGGGCATAACTGGTCTCCACGTGCACTCATGTACCCACACACGAGGACATGCACACAAAAATAATAGTAATACTGTTTTGTTGAGGTAAGATACTAAAAAGCAACAATATCAGCTGATCAGCTAGGCAGCGGTGGCCCACACTTTTAGTTCTAGCACCAGGGAGGCAGAAGCAAGTGGATCTCAGAGTTCAAGGCCAGTCTGAACTCTTATCTCAATAGTTGGGGGGAGGGGGAGGAAAAAGAAACAATATATTAAATATTACTTTATTCAGTTTTGTTTCAAAAATCATGTTTATACTCACAAGACATGTTCATTACAAAGTAAGAAATCAGAAAACATTTAGGGCTTAGTTCTAAAGATTTCCTAGACCCACACCTTATTGCCATTTCTGGCTCATATCATAGCAGGTTCTATAATACAAAACAGCAAGGAATTTTGTAATCAGCACACAGTAATAATGTAATTTTTGAAAAGTATAAAAATATTTCTTGAATGTAGTCACATTGGGAAGAGGAACAAACAAGTCTGGATTCCCCACTATCCTGCAAAATCTATGTTGGGGTCAGGTTTAAATAGAGGGCAAGATGTATGCTCAACTCAGCAGGTCAAGCTGTGGTCCTGCCCACCCCCACTGACGGGGGAGGGGGTGTCTCTTGTTGGTCCTGTAAAACTATGTGACATCTCTTTCCAGGAGTCAAGTCCCTCCCCAGGCTGGCACCAGGATTCTCCTGGCATGAGAATCCTGAGGGAATTCCAATTTCCTAGGGTCCATTGTCTCAATATCCTAATAGCCAACAAAAGGGCACAGACGTGTCTCTTCAAGACACCACACACTAAGAGTGTAGTTTTATCTCATGATGGAGCGTGGCTGTGTTAGCAGCAGCCTGACTGAAGTATGCGCATGTTAGTGTTGTGCTTTGTTGCTGTCTCTTTCCCTTCTTAGCTTGCAGATAGTTACTAAGGTACAAACCGTTGGATGGAGATCTAATTGGAGAAGAGCCTGGCTAATCAATGTTACTAACATCTGTGGAAGGCTGCAGACTGCTGAGTGTGGGTAGTCATCAGAGAGTAAAGAGCCACCTTGTCCCCCGAGTACTAAGAACAGAGTACACTGGTTTTCTGAGTGGGCTTTAAAAACTCAGTGCAAAGATTCCACACTTTTGTGTCTAATACTCAGTAATAATCCTGTAGCACTTGTGAGATGAACTTGCAAAATTTAATGTCACACAAATGTAAGTTATTCCTAGATAGCAGGAATAATGGAAGGTCCCTGTTCTGCTTATATCTGAGGTATGACGAGAAGAAATGAAATTGGTTTATTAAGTGAGCATATAGGAAAGTGAGCATCTCAATTATGTATCTTTGTTACTAATAATATTCACATGAAGATGCTAAATAATGATAATCTTCACATGAAGATGCTAAATAACGGGAGTATCAAGTATCCTTGCATTTGAAATAGTATAAAACTAGTGTATAATGTAGTGAAATTACTCTTAATTGTGTGTTTTTCTTCCATGCTGAGGATTAAGCCAGGGCCTTGGCTTGCTAGAGAAGCACTCTCTGGCCCTCTACTGAATTTTTTAATTAGTATCAGTTGCTGAGTTAGGGATTTAACCTTAGCTAACCATTTCGTTTTCTAAGCCAGCATCAGCTGCTTTAATCTCTCCCAAATGCATGGGTCTCTTTGGGCCGATCAATGCGATAGAGGAGCTGTGCGGGTAAGAAGTAGCCAAGATACTCCACTGTGTCTGGGGTGGTGTCGCAGTGGTAATGTCCACCTTCACCATGATGACTGAAGAAATGCGTGTGCTCCAGTCGCAAATCAAGTCCCTAGGAGAGCAGACAGTCTGTTAGCATGGACTAAAATCATTTTGATTACAGTGCATTTCAAGGGAAGGAGAGAAGCCTTTCATTACTTTTTTTAAAAAACTTTTTGAAATATTATTATTTGTTTGAGACAGGAACTTACTGTGTGGCTGAGACTAGCTTTGAACTCCCAATCTTCCTAACTGTATCTTCTAAGTGACAGATCTGTTGCAGTATATTTGATCCCATTGTAAATCCCAAAATTGTGAACAGTAAAACACTTGTTTCTTGTTGAGCACTAGCACACACCTTTACCTAAGAACTTTCTGTTTATTGTAAACAGGTGGCCTGGACTGATGCATAAGGTTAAGAAATCAAAAATAAATAAATAAAGCCAGTCATGATGACACAGCCTTTATTCCAAGAACTTGAGACGCAGAGGCAAACAGCCTGGTCTACATAGTGAGTTCTAGGATAGATAATATTAGGTCTCAAACCCTGGGACAAATAGCTGAGGTGCCTATTTAACATATCACAGCAGACCTGGCTGCCGGGTTCTCCCAACATCCCTCAGTCCCTTCCTGTTACAGGGTATGGTTGCCATACCCCGACCCCTAACCCAAACTCTACAGCCCAGGGGCTGGGCTGCCCTTCCCCCTGTCCTATATAATTCAGCCATTTGGCTACCCACCCACTCAGCACCTCCTTTTTTTTTGAACCTCTTGATTACTGCACCTGCTCTTGTCCCAGTCTGTGCCCGACCCCCCATCCCCTTTCTACTTTCCTCACAGGGCTCAGGGTCATATCCACTCTGGACTCTCCCAGATGTTCAAGAGATCCATGGAATGAAAATGCCTCTAACCTGTAAGCCCCTTGCCCAAGGGCAGACAATTTCTGAGATGCTGAGGCCTGCTGTTATGTAAACTAACAAGCCACATGTTCGCCACTGCCCTAAACGAGTGTCTTTGACTGAGCTGCACTGGATGTGCTTGTTTACATGCAAGCAGGAGGTACACAGGCAGGAAGTACATCAGGGTCTGTTCTTGCCCCTATCAGACCTGGTGGGAAATATGTAGTCTTATGTGTTTGCCTTTATAAGCCTCTGCAAAACGTGACAAGCCACCATTGGCTGGGAACTCTGGAATGGACCTGCCACAATCCATCAACCTGGCCAGTATTTAATTAACCCTACTTAAAATTTAGTTCAGATATCATGGTTGTGGTATTACTCTCACAAGACTCTCCTAAGGTATGTATGGATCATTTGTTTCTGCTGGCTTTTGCCACTCACCAAATTTGATTCTAGAGTCTGCCTCTTCTGTTGCTCTTCCTTCTACTTAATCTAACTATCCATCTTTCCTCACTTACTCAGCAAGTGTCTCTCTGGATCCTGGAGCCTGCTACTCCCTTTAGGGTGCCCACCATGCAGGTATCTTCCTGCTATGCCCTTTGGGGCACCCACCACATGGGCAAAAAGTAAGACATTTGCTCCTCTCCCTCTATTGGACGTGACTGTTCCTAGGTATGGTGGAGGATAAAGTTTATTGTAACTGAAAGGGGAAGCACAGCCAGAGGCAGAGACATCTGGGAGAGTCTAGAGTGGTCATGACCCTGAGCCATGTGAGGAAAGGTAGAAGAGGAACAGGGGAGGAGGAGGAGAAGGGGGAGAAAGGAACCAGGTGCAGCAGCCAAGAGGGCAAAAGGTAAAAAGGAGGGTAGGGAACCAAAATGGTGTTGTTATATAGGGAAGAGCCTCTGGAGGAAGGGCAGCCCAGCCCCTGGGCTGGAGAGTTTAGGGTAGAGGGTGAGTTATGCTAGTGATACCATGTAACAGGTAGGGACTGAGGGATGTTGGGAGAACTAGGCAGCCTGGTCTGCTGTGATATATTAAATAGGCACCTTAGCTATTTGTCCCAGGGTTTGAGACCTAATAGCCAGGGCTATGTAGAAAGACTGTGTCTCAGAAAACAAAACAGAAAGATGACCCCAAGGCTATCCTTATGCATAAATGACAAAAACCCAAATTATCTATTCTAAAACAATATGAGGCTGGCAAGATGGTTCTGCTGGCAAGTGTTTGCTGCCAAGCTAGACAACCTGAGTTTGATCTGTTGTACTCACATGATAGAAGAGAACTGACTCTCACAAGGTGTTCTCTGACCTCCACCCATGTGCTGTAGCATTTGCTACACACATAGACACATGTATGTGAATATGCACGCGCACACGCACACAGATATACATACAAACGCAAATAAATAAATAAAAGTAAATACTTTAAAAAACAAGTATGCTACTGTATATAAAAGGCAGATGGAGACTCACCGGGTCTTTGGAAACAAAAACTGGTAGACAAACCAAAGGAGCCTTCATTTCATAGAAACGCAGCCATTCATTGACAGCTTCATCCGAGTTCAGGGGGCAGGAAGAAAACTCTTTCGGCTGCAACAACACGTTATAAGCAGGAAAACACACTGAACGTGAATGGGAGTTAAGTGTGTAAAAGTATGGCCTCATGGTTCTCTTTAATACATCTCACTGACTAGGTGTTGGCATCACTTGCCCCAGTTTCTAAAAGGCTAGCCATCCAATTTGTACAAACGAAAACTTAAACTTATTCCGAAGTTACTGAAGAAGGGAGGCAATTGTTTTTTGTTGTTTTTTTTTTGTTTTTTTCTTTTCACACATCTTCAGTCTTTCTGCTGTATATGTTTTCCATTTTATGTGGTGATTTTAATTGTTTTGCATGATATTGGGAATTGAACCTGGGGACTTGTATACTCCAGGCAAGTACTGTACCACTTAGCCATAGCCCCAGCTCCTCTCCATTCTAAAATACAGTTCCGGGATTGAAACCAGGACCTCCTGCCTTCTAGGCACGCACTCTCACCACTGAGCTGCTTGGCTTTCCATTTTCAGTCCTTACAGCCTAATCTTTTGCCTTTTCTCAGTGCTAGGGAGCAAACCCAGAGCCTTGCACATGCTGACCAAGGCTCTCCTCTGAGCTCCAGCCCCAGTTCTTCTGAGCTTGCACCTCACAACAAAGTGGATGGGACATAGAAACAAGGCTCTAGAAGTGGGTAGAGGCATCAAAGAGAATAAAATACTTCATAATAAACTTAAATACGAAGGTGAAAACACATATATAGGAAACACATTGAAATCAGAGTAGGGGCAGCAATTTGGTTACCATGTAAATATGGTGATCTGAATTCAATCCCCAAAACTTATAACAGGAGGAGCAACTTTCTATTTAAAATATAAAGGATTAGGGCTGGAGAGATGGCTCAGAGGACCTGGGTTCAATTCCCAGCAACTGCATGGTGGCTCACGATCATCTATACTGAGATCTGATGCCCTCTTCTGGCATCCAGATAGAACACTCACATGTAAAATAAAAAACAAAAACTTGTGATAAAAATGATTATTAATATGTGTGTGCACGATGGGTGTGTGTGTGCCACAGTGCCACTTAAAGAGGTCAGAGGACAACTCTGTGGAGTCCGTTTTCCCCTTCCATCTTGAAGTGGGATCTGGGCTTTAAACTCATGTCTCCAGGCCTTCTGAGAAGGCAACCTCAGCCTGAGGACAGACTTTTGAGAGTTGTCCTCTTAGCTCCACATGTGCGTCCCTGCATTCACACAGACATCGTATACAATAATAAAAACACAGAACTTAGAATGGAAAAATACACCACATTTAGGGGAAATAGACATGACTGAAGAGGGCAGTGTTACTGAAGGCTATCTAAGGACTTGGCCCTGTGCCGAGGCTATCTTAGCATTACAGCCCTGGGGTGAGGATGTCTTAGTACTACAGCCCTGGTCTCCTGGGTGTAAGGCTTTGGCTTCTATCCTATTCTAGAACCACCAAACAGCAAACACCAATAACAACACTCATTGCCAGGAATAGGGCTCAGTGGTAAAATGACTGTAAGGCCCTGGATTTGATTACCAACATGGCAAAGGACAAAACAGAGAAAATCAGTGTAATTGCTTTTTAAATGTTGGTCTCACTATGTATCTCTAGCTGGTCTGGAACTCATAGAGATCTGTCTGCCTCTGCCTCCCATGTCCTTGGATGATGATGATGATGATTTTGTTTGTTTTTCTTTTCAAGACAGAGTTTCTCTGTGTAGCCTTGGCAGTCCTGGACTTGCTTAGTGCTGGAATTACAGGCCATCATGGCTGGCACAATTTTTTTTTAAAGCAGAAAAATGCAAGTCGGATATGTTGGTGCATATAGAGGCAGAGACAGGCTGATCTCTGTGAGTTTGAGGCCAGCCTAGCCTACCAAGAAAATCAGGACAGCCAAGGCTACACAGGGAAACCCTGTCTCAAAAAACAAACAAAAAGAAAAATGCACCTAAAATTTGTATGAAATTTTAAAAATAGTTCTGTAAAAGAAGTTAGAAGTTCTCACTTCTTGGCTCCTAAATGTACATGCCTACACAATTAGTGTCAGCTGCACAGACAGGCATGTTCTACCTGTTACTTTCCATTGCTGCGATAGAGCCACAACCAAAGGTGACTTGGTAGGAAAGGGGATACTTTACCTTACAGTCCATCACGAAGAGAAGTTAAGGCAGGACCCGATGCAGGGACCATGGAGGGGTGCTGCTTACTGGCTTGCTAGGCCTGCTTTCTTATTCCACACTGCCCATGGTGAGCTGGGCCCTCCCACACCAAACATAAATTTAGAGAATACCCACACACTTCCCCATAGGCCAATCTAATGGAGGCATTCCTCAAGATTCTCTCTTCCCAGGTGACTAACATATGTCAAATTTATAAAGAACTAACCAGAGTACATGTAGACCAAATGTACAGAAGAGAGAGGCCAGAAATGTGTATGTGTAGGGGGGTGTTTTTTCTTCTTTTAAAAATGATTTTTGGGTGCTAGAGAGATGGCTCAGTGGTTAAGAGCACTGTCTGCTCTTCCAAAGGACCCGGGTTCAATTCTTAGCACCCACATGGCAACTCACAACTGTCTGTAACCCCTATTCCAAGGGATCTGATACTTTTATACTTATGTATATGAAATAAATAAATTTTAAAAATGACTTATTTTTATTGTATTGGTGTTCTGCCTGCTTATATGTGTGTATGATGGTGTCAGATCCCCTGGAACTGGAGTCTCAGACAGCTGATATGTGAATGCTAGGACTTGAACCTGGGTCCTTTGGAAGCTCAGCCAGTGCTCTTGGCTACTGAGTCAACTCTCCAGCCCACATCCCCTTTTTTCTTTTTTAAAAAAAGGTTATTTTTATATTTTCCTGTTTGCCCTGTATGTGTGTACACTAGGTGCATACCTCGTGCCTGTGGAACTGGAGTTAATGAAGGTTGTGGGCCATTGCAAGGGGGCGGGGGGATTGAACCCAGGTCCTCTTCAAGAGCAAGTGCTCTTCATCACTGAGTCTTTTCCCCTGCCTGGGTGAATGATTTTCAACAAGAGTGCCAGCACCAGCCAAAGGAAAAATTGACACACTCATGCAAAGGGATGAAGGTAGACTCTTTGCACTATATATAAAAGTTACCTTCAAATGAAACCAAGATAAAAATGCCAACTAAGATTTACAGAGAATGTACAAAAACACGGGAAATTTTCTGACATTGGAGTTGGTTGTGGTTTACTGGGCCATGAATGGTGGTATGTATCTGTATTCCCAGCACTTAGGAGACTGAGGCAAAAGGGTCTAGAAGTGGGTAGAGGCATCAAAGAAAATAAAATACTTCAGAATAAGCTTAAATAAGAAGGTGAAATATGCTCTATATAGTAACTTTGAGGCTAGCCTGAGTTATAGCAAACACCCTGGCTCCTACCCCCAAAATGTAAAAGTTAGCTGCCGTGCCTATGGAGGCTGGCAGACACAGAACCCTTACCATGATGTGGGCCTTGACTTTCCCCTTCTGCACAATGAAGGTGCCTCCCATCCCCACAGGCTTGTTTCCATAATGCTTCTCCAGAGTCTGCCTCATGCAAGTAACAAAGTTAAGCTGTCCTGTTCTTCTCTTTGCTTGCACTTCAATGACCTGCAGAGGGTGAAATGGTAACTGCATAAGCTGTACCATTCTATGGTAATAACTACTTAACTGTACTATTATAAAACTTACTGCCACCAGGTAAATATTATCTGCTCAGCATACAAAGATCAGAGTTGAGATGTCTTGTTTTAAATCACACACACACCAGTTACATGTAACTGTTCATGAGTCCTTGAACTGAGTCCTATTATGAATTCTGGAGACCAAGATGATTTGGAAAGTTTGAGGATTAGTAGGCTTGAAGGAATTCACCTCTGGTAATGGGGGCTGAAGATAGGTTTACAAGGTCTCACTTCCTGTAAAATTCTTGACAGAGGTTTCCCTATATTCTTGGGTACTTTTACATCTCCATCTCATTTCTTAAATAGCTGAAATGGCTCTCTCCTTTCCAGATCTAAGTCTTCACAGAGGCTATACCTAGATCAAGCAGGGATGCATTCTCCTTATCATTTTCTTGTTTTTGTTACCACCACTTCTAGCACAATGCAGGTTATTATGCCTAGTTACCACCTGTAAGTAAGCATAATCTTATTGCTTTATGCAAGTAATGAATACCCTAGGTTTGTGTTTTGTTACCTTCTACTTAGAAAGGTACAGCAAAGGGATGCTCTGTTTACTAGGTATTTTTATTCATTCACTCACTCATTATTTTCTAGACATGGTTTCTCTGTGTAGCCCTGGCTGTCCTGACACCCAGCTGAATGCTATGTTCTTATGGGCTAATCACCTTGCCAGGTTGGCCCTCACTGGCAAAAAGATTAGCCAGTAATGCACATCCAAAATCACGGTATTTGTGGCTGTACTTCTCCAGCAGGCACGCTCCATCTGCAGGATTTATATGGGCAAAGTAACTTCTGTTCACAGGTTGGTTGTGTTCACTTGCTGTTTGAACAACTGGAATGAACTGGAAAGAAAATCAGTTTTAGTTATTAATTTTTCTCTCAGATCTTTAAAGATTTTATCCTGGGTCTTTTCCAGTATATTCACATATCATTGTGCTGCTGAAGATTGCACCAAGCCTTTGTTCATGCTAAGACAGGGCTCTGCCACTGCCTACATTCCCTGCCAAATTCACATTGTAATCAAACAACATTATCATTAACTAATGCCACTTCAAGAACAGATTAATCCATCTGTAGGATTTAATGGTTTAGGGAAGCAGCTTTATTCCACCATATCTTCTTCACTGTTCTCTCTCCCCAATGGTCCAAAGCAACTGGGACATTGACAGAAACTTCTGAAACCACGAACCCAAACAAATGTTTCCTTTACTTATCTATTTCCATTACTTTGTCACAGCTGTGGAAATCTAACACATTTTATAAAATGTTTTGTATTTTCTGTTAGATTTATTTTATGTGTTTCAAGTGTTTTGCCTGCATGTGTGTGTGATATACCTGGTGCTCACAGAGGCCAGAGATGGCACTGGATCACTGGAACTGGAGTTACAGATAGCTCTGAGTTGCCACATAGGTGCTAGGAACTGAACCTGGGTCCTCTGGAAGAGTAGCCACTTAATCTCTGGGCCACATCTTCATCATCAGTTTATAATATTTTATAGTAAAATATTTACAGTATTTCTTTTTTTGGAGAAAGCCTCTTGCTATGCATCCTAGTAACTTGCTATAAAGGCTAACTGGCACAGAATTCACAACCTTAGATCCAGCCCTTTTGCTTCGATTCTGAGATTCCTGTGCCAACCACAACACCTGACAAAAAAGTTTTTAATTAATTTATTATTATTTATGAGATAGGATTACAGCCATGAGCCATCATGCATGGCTCAGAATGTCTACTCATAGATTTTTTTTTTTCGATCCTGAACACTGGGAAAATTATATCATTGCTTCTGCAAGAGAAGTTCTGTAAGTTCTGAACAACCACCCTTCTGATGAAGTTATAAGAGAATGGCGGTCCCATTTCACCATCATAAGCTATAAATAAACTATGATATCTTACTATCATATGGCATATGTAGTATATACTATGTTTAATATAAATGGAACAAAGCATATTATAATACACCACATATAGTATACATAACACACACTAGTATTTGTTAATAGCCATTGGTTTGCTCTGATATTATTATTTTTGTTTGTCTGTTCTTGTTTTTCAAGATATGGTTTCTCTGAGTAACAGCCCTGGCTGTCCTGGAGCTTAGTATATAGACCTGGCTGGCTTTGAACTCACAAAATCTGCTTGCCTCTGCCTCCTGAGTGTATCACCATGCTCAGCTACTATTTGCTTTTTAACATGGAGTTCTCTCCATAATTCCTCTTTTAATCCAAAGCTGCCTTTATATGACAGTAAGGATTTATAGGGAAGTGAGGGATCCTATGATATGTAAGAATAAAAATCACCAGGTGTGGGCTGGAGAGACGGCTCAGAATCTGAGTACTGGCTGCTCTTCAAGAGGTCCTGAGTTCAATTCCCAGCACCCACATGGCAGCTTCCAACCATTGATAATATGATCTGGTACCCTCTTCTGGCATGCAAGGTGTACATGCAGATAGAGCACTCGGATACATAAAATAAATAAACCTTAAAAAAGATCATCAGGTGTGTAGTGGACATGGCAATCCAGAACTGAACAGGTAGAGGAGGACTGTGAATTAAAGTCCAGCCTGGATTACATAGCCAGATTCTGCCTCAAAAAAACAAGGACACACATAATGCACACACATAACACACACACAAATCTTTTGTCCTTAACATGTTCGACCAATTGGAGTGTGCACTTGGCTCAAATGTGCAGAGATTCAACTATTTACAATTCACTCAAAAATAAGGTGTTTTTTTTTGTTTTTTTTTTCCCTTGAGACAGGTTTTCCTATTGTAACCCAGACTGACTTGGAACTTACTATGTAGCTCATGATGACCTTGAACTTGCACAATCCTCGTGTCTCAGCCTCATAAGTGCCAGAACTATATGTAGGAGCTACCACTACCAGCTAAAAGAGGAGTTTGACTAGGCCAGTAAAAAGGTCATGAATAACTCAAATGTCAAATGAACAAAATAAAATAATACTAAACACATACTGACCTCAGAATTGAACCCAAGGGTCTGAAATGGACCTGCCCCTGCTCCAAGGATAAAAGCTCCGGGCAGCTGTATTTCTTTTGCAATTTCATTTAGGTCATAAACCTATAAAAAGAAAAAAAATATTGAAGCTGTAACATATCAACTTCCTGATTTATTTTTTACAACATACCACTGGCTTCCTCGCCTGCCACAGTCACTGGTGGCCTTCGTGACAAATAGGACTCAACCCAGCTTCTACAGTCTGTAACACAAAGAATAAAAGCATACTTACTTTTGTTTTGTTTACAAGAGGCAATAAGTAAGGCACACCTCCTACTTCTGCAATTCTAGTTTGCCCACAGATGCCTAAAAAACACAAGCCATCTTAAAAGCAGGCAAATGTATCGTTCAAGTATCATTCCTGAAGATGCTAATTTACTAGGAACAAATGTAAGAGAATCTCAGTGTGGGGCCTAACAGAGGTGAAATAAGCAAGGACCCCTGCTGGGCTCCTAACTGCCACCTATGCTGTCATTACGAAGCATGGTTTGGTGGTCAGTGGCATAGCAACAACTGATTCTGAGAGAGCATGGACCAACTTTTGGGTAAAGTTTCTAGAATTTATTTGCCTAATTCTATAAGAACCTGTCCTTTCGTGGAGGGGAGTCATTTTCATTTAAACAGTTTATTTTTTATTTTTTGGCATAAGTTGTATTTTAAAATTTGTGTTTGTTTGTGTGTTTCGAGACAGGGTTTCTCTGTGTAGCCTTGGCTGTCCTAGCCTCGCTTTGTAGACCAGGCTGGCCTCAACCTCACAGAGATCGGCCTGCCTCGGCCTCCCCAAGCGCTGAGATTACTGGCATGCCATTAATCCCAGTTGTATTTTTAAATTTCTAAAACATGTTGTTTTGGTAGAACGTTGTTCTTTCGATCCATTCTCAAAAATTTTTTAGAGATTTATTTATTTTTATACAGTATTCGTGTGTGCCAGCATGCCAGAAGAGGGTACCACATCCGATGATAGATAGTTGTGAGCCACCATGTGGTTGCTGGGAATTGAATTCAGGACCTTTGGAAGAACAGCCAGTGCTCTTAACATCTGAGCCATCTCTCCAGCCCTCAGCAATCTCTTTATAAGGTTATACAAATAACAATAATGGATAACTAAGCTGTCATTTCTACAGCCCCCATTATCTACTTTCATTTTAAAACACATTCTATTCACTGCTTGATTGAATTTATATGCATGTATATATGGTGTATGGTATATGCAAATATGTTTGTGTGTATACACTGCACATATCTACCACAAGGAGAAGCCAGGGAAAGATGTTGGGTGACTTGCCCCATAACTCTACCATATTCTTTGACGATCTTTCACTGAACTTGAAGTGAGCCCCAGCAATCCTTTGTGTCTGCCCCACAGTGCTGGGGTTCTAGGCACACATTCGCACTTGCAGGTTTTGAATGCCACTCCTCATGCTTTGAGCAGGAAGAGCTGTTACTGAGCCATCTCTCCAGCCCCTCTACTTACATTTTCTTCTTTACTACATTTATTTATTTTATATGTATGTGGTGGTGGAAGTACATGTGTGGAGGTCAGAAAACAACCTGTGGGAATCTTCCCCTTCTGCCTGTGGATTCTGGGGATTGAACTCAGCTCATCAGGTGTGACAGCAAGGGCCTTTACCTGTTGAACCATCTTGCCAGCCCCTCTACTTAACATTTTTAGGTAATTATAATAATACAGTGAGACACAATTTGGGAGAAGGCACTGTTTAAAGAAGAGTAGAAATGATCTTTTACTTGAAAGTTTTGCAAGGACACCATTAAGTAAAGCATATTTAGTCACACTACTATTACATAGAGGAGGGATGGAGGAGCAGAAATTAGCCACAGACTTCACGGAGACACTGATGGCTAGAGGAACTACTACAGGACTCGTAGCTGTCCAAGGAACAGGTAAGAGGGAAGCCAGAGGCAGAGGTATGCCACACAAAGCTGCAAGTTCTTAGAGATCTAGGTGAAACAGAGATTTCTAATAGATTTATTGGTTAATGACAAAGCTCAGGTTCTATAAAATAGGTGGAGGCAGGGGGAAAAGATCCTGGAAAACATTCTAAAGAATCAGCTACAGAGAGAAAAGTAGCTGGAAAGATGAGGGAGAAAGAGCAATTTACTCTCCTCAAAATGAAAATCAGAAATCGCAGATAATTATGGGGGCCTAAGTATTTAATAGATGAATCAAATATAACCCTCTGAAAGAGGCTTATTTAATTTTAAGTTCTGTATACAATGTCTGTATGTGTGGGGATATGCACTCAGGAATGCAGATTCCTTGGATTCTCTGGAGCTGGAGCTACAGGAAGCTGTGAACCACTTGATGTGGGTGCTAGGAACCAAATTTGATTCCTCTAAAAGTGCAACAAGCACCTTTAACTGCTGAGCCATCTCTCCAGCCCCCAAATATAGGCCTCTTAAAGTATTTTCTGACCTTGAGTAAACACATACAACCAAAAATTTTAAAACGTTTTTACAAATCACTTGGGAAATTAAATACAAAATTCTTGTGCTACTAAAACTTAGCCTACTGCCAGGTGTGGTGGTGCATGTCTGTAATCCCTGCACTCGGGACACAGAGGCAAGCAGATCTCTATGAGTTTGAGACAAGCCTGGTCCTCAAAGTGAGTATAGTATTGCCAAGATTACACAGAGAAACCCTATCTCAGAAAACCAAACCAAAACAAACCAAAAATAAAAAAAGCCCACTACTATAGCCTACTGAGTATGTTACATAACCAAACCACTGAGAGTTAAAAACACACCTGAAATACAGTCTTTTCCCACAAGGGCACACAATGAAATCTGACCCAAAATTAGGCAAATTTGAGCCTGAAGGTTGTTATAACAGCCTTCATTCATAGAGGAAAATAATACTGGCTTCCAAAAAACAGTATGACTGAAAACCAAAAACTAAGCAAACAAAGAAACAAACAAACAAAAAATACACACCTTTTACAGGAAAGGTAAAGGGCTCCTTTCTTAAATCTGGGCAGTCAACCACAGAAACCTGGACATCAGCAAAGTTGTCCTTTAGTCCCTTCTGCAAAACTAATAAAAGACATGCAAAGGAGTTACTCAGCATTAGGTTAAAAAGTGGCCACCACATATTACATCTTCCTTCAAAGTTTCTTTGTTACACTCACAGCCTAAACTTATATTATTAAAAAGAATGATGGACCCAGGGCTTCAGTGCAAAGCACAGTCTACCACTGACCTGCACCACCAACTGAGCAACAGTCTTACTGATGAATAACATTAGATTTTGACATGATCAGAAAATATAATGTACTCTGACACATAAATAGCCATAATTACTAACGGTGTGGTGGTCTGAAGAATGGCCCGTATAGGCTCATAAATTTGAATGCTTAGTCACCAGGGAGTAGAACTGTTTGAGAAGGATTAGAAGGTGTGGCCTTACTGAAGAAGTATGTCACTGGGAGTGGGCTTTGAGGTTTTAAAAGCCTATTTGAGGCCCAGTCTCTCTCCCCCCACCCCTCTCTGTTTCACCCTGCTGCCTGCAGATCAGGATGTAAAGCTCTTAGTTGCTGTCCCAGTTCCATGCCTCTCTCCTTCTCTCTGTGATGATCATGGACCAACCATCTAAAACTGTAAACAAGCTCCCAGTTAAATGCTTTCTTTTATAGGAGATGCCTTGTGTCTTCACTAAACCCCGAGTCACTCTTTTTTATACTGTAAGTTTAGGTTTTGAGTGTAACAAAGAACTCTGAAGGAAGGTTTATCATGTCTTTTCATGGTGTCTCTTCACAGCAATAGCACAGTAACCAGCACATGAAGAAAGGAAACTGGTTGCACACAGGTAAGGGTTAGCTTCCCTTGAGGATGGACTTTCAAACCACACATTCAGTGGAGGTTACAGAGAAAACTTCAAGCCAAAGAAACCAAATACAAGAATAGAGACTACATGACTCTACTTGAAGTGTTTCAAATGCAGGTGTCTAAGGTGATATTCTCTTAGGGGCAGAAAGGCTGACTGGAAGGTCTATGAAGAGCCTACCAGAGTGTTGAATGTGTATTTTGGTCTGAGTGGCAGCTACATAGGCACACTCTGCAAATGCTATGCTTACTGTAGGTGTATCGTGCTGTAATACAAACATAAAAAGCAGAGTGTCTTAACATTCCAGAGCTTTCTTTTTCTAGAACTTTATTTTATTTGGCTGTTTGAGACAGGGATGTTACTATGTAACCCTGGCTGTCCTGGAACTTACTACATAGACCAGGCTGGCCTCAAACTCATAGATATCTTTCTGATTCTGTTCAAGAGATACTTGAGTAATAATTCAGAAAAGTATGTCTGACAACCTGGCCTCCCACATCTCCTTATCAGTGAAGAATGTTACCTGTGAAAGTGAGAATCTGATACCAAGTAAGTGGGTGACAGCTTTGCCAACAATAACAAACTCTTCCACAGATAGGAAAGGACACTGCTACTGTCATTAGTAGAAGTATATGCATTTCATTTATCTATAGTCTCAGTGCGCGCGCGCATGTGTGTGTGTGTGTGCAGGTGGCTGGCAGGAGCTGGTTCTATGTTGGTTCCAGGGATGGAACTCAGGTTGTTGTACTTGTGCTGCAAGCACCTTTAGCCACTGAGCAATCCACCCTACGAGGAATATATTTTTAAGGATCAAATAAGAAAGAAAAGGAAAGAAAGAAAGAAAGAAAGAAAGAAAGAAAGAAAGAAAGAAAGAAAGAAAGAAAGAAAGAAAGAAAAAGCAAAGAGCAAGTACATGTTTGATTCAGCCTGTTCAAGAACATATTTAGCATATTGTGAAAAGTAAGGGTGGTTCTAGAGATGGAATTTACCACAGAATGGAAGTTATGCACACCGAGGACAGTGCAGACCCTGCTTCACCATAGGTTTGGATGTATACCTTCTGGGCTTCATTTTGTCCATTCATCCATCTTTTTTCTTCTCTAGTTTAGAACTTCCTTAAAATCTTGTTTGAACAAGTAAAAGAAAGAGAGAAAGAGAGAAGAAAGAAAGAAAGCCAGCCAACCAGGTATGGTAACATACACCTTTGATCCCAGCACTCAGGAGGCAGAGACAGGTGGATCTACAGAGTCCAGGACAGCCAGGGCTACACACAGAAACGCTGTCTCAAAAAAAACTAAAGAAAAAAAAATCCACACAGAAATTTACATATGCGAATTGACAGCCTGTGAATCAGGAGGTAAAGCATATTTGAGACTACGATCAGTACTCAATAGTAGACTAAATATTTTGTTTTCTTTCTTTCTTTATTTTGAATGTCTGTGAGTGTTATGCTCACACGAATGTCCGTGCACTACCTGTGCCCACCACGTGTGTTCTGGGTCATCTGAGTCAGCCAGTACTCTTAACCATTGACCCACCTCTCCAGCCCCAGGAGACTATACTTAAAGCGTATTAGAATACTATTGTTGTAAGTACTGCACAACTCTGCATTCCTCTGCTAGTTTTCATTGCATGAAGGTGATAGCAACAAGATCACTAGAAATAATATGATGGTTACTTCTGGGAGAATAAGCAGAGAAGGAACCAGCAGTAGCGCTGGGAACAAAATGAATTTTGAATTTATCTAGATCGTCTTTCAAAAACATTCAAACTACATGCATATGTGTGACTTTGTAGAAAGGACAGGCTTTTAAGATGGCATCATGTACAGTCTCATGTGTTGCTAAGGACCTTGAAATTAGCTTTTAGTTTGTTAGGATCAAGATGGGATAATAATGGTAAATGTTTATAAATAACGAAGCCTAAAAACTTATAAAAGTTTGTTTTTTCTTTTTTTTTGAGACACACAATTTTGGATTTTTTAAAAATAAAAATAATACTAAACAGATACTAAAATGGGAATTTTATGAAAAGTGCTATTTCAATGAGGTATAAACAGGTAATTAGCCACATATGTACTTCAGGGAACTTTTGATTTTGTTTCCTGGAAGAGTCCTTAAATATCCAAGGCTAGCCAGGCATGGTGGCACATGACTTTAATCCAACACTCAGAAGGCAAAGGCAGAAGGATCTCTGTGAGTTCAAGGCCAGCCTGGTCTACAAAGCAAGTTCTAGGACAGCCGGAACTCAGCCAAAAACTCTAGGACAGTTTCCCTCTAGGACAGGGAAACTCTGTCTCAAAAAAGAAAAAAAAAAAACAAAAAACAAAAACAAAAACAAAAAACCACCAAAAACCACCAATCCAAAACTACCATTCTTTTTTTACCTTCAGCAAGCTCCTCCAGATTTGGCACGTGAAAAGAAAACTCAACACAAGCCATTCTCTTTCTTATCACCAAGGCTGTCCAACAGCAGCTGGGCGGCTACTGCGATAGGCACGGGCACAGGAAGTCCTAGTTCTGGAAAGGAAAGACTTCAGTCACTTGATGAAGGCAAAGGCCATCCAGGTTCCACGTCCTCAGAGTTCACTTACATAAGGAGGGCAAAGTGCCTGGAGGCTTCACTTGGAGCCAAACAACCTCATGTGCATTCCATGTGAGCAGGAGCTGGGGAGACTCTCTCCTACTGTTCTTTTGATCGATTTTTCCAGTTTCTTCTTTCCCTCCCTCTTCTCCCTTCTTCCTTCCTGGCAGAGTGGTATGGGTATGTAGAACCAAGGGCCTTAACCATATGCCAGCCCAATACTGTTCTATGAATCTGTTCTTTATAAGTTTTCCCCTCTCATTTCTAATTATTCAGTCCTGGGATTGAACCAGCCCTCAGGTATGCCAGGAAAGCACTTTCGCACTGAGTGCTATGCTCTCTATACTCAGATTGAACCTAAGCTTTTTGAACAGAGGGCCTAAGAATATGGTCTCCAAACCAAAGATGTGTACAAGGAATTACAAATAAGTGGTTTTATAGATGGGTGCATTTTATACATATGTACAGTCTCTACCATCCACAGGAGTCTCTACTGTTTTATATAATATATATATTACATAAAATCCATATACTAGATCACTTGATTACTATGCTATATTTGACATTTAAGCTAAATGCTAATTGACTTAGACTTATTAAATGTTTTAAATGTTACATTTATTTATTTGTGTGTGTGTCTATGCACGCATGCCATAGCATACCTGTAGAAGTCACAGGATACCTGTAGGAGTTGGTTCCCTCTTCTGCCATGTGGATGCTGAGGACTTAACTCAGAAAGTCAGGCTTAATGGTAAATACCTTTACCCACTGAGCTGTCTTGTTGGCCTGACTACCCTTATTATTATTTTTAAATGGCGAACAAATTTAATTCTAAAAGTAGATCTCAATGACAGCAAAACACCAAAAGGTGGCATTATAATAGAAAACAGGATAAAAGGAGTTGTTTTATTTTTCTTCCCTGAAGCTAAAAAATTATAAGATGTTACCAAATTTCATTTCTTACATTTGAATTATTCCCTTTGTCTATCCTTTTAATAAGAGAAAATTTTAGTAACAAATTGAAATGGAAACCTATGGAGTGATTAGATTCTATAACTCATTTTTTTTCACTTTAACTTACAAATAAATGTACTTACTTGGTAAGTACTTCTAACATTCAATTAATCTGGTTACCTAACCAATTATAATCTTTTATTTCCAAAGATGCATGGCAAAAACACTTTACAGAAAACAGGCACACACATGCAAAGATGACACTTACCTCCCCTGTTCAGATGAGGCTAATAAGCACGCAAAGTGAGGTGGCTGGAGAGAACTCAGGGAAAGAAAAGGAAGTGAGCAGGGAGATGACAGGCAGGGCCAATAACAGCACAGGACAGTTGAGTCACTAAGGGCATTTTTGCCTCGTAGAGCACCATGGGAGTAGCACTCAGTATCATTAATGGACCATCTCCTTAAGCAGAATGGTTAACTTTAAATGTGCCCACAGCAAGTGAAAAGTGGGTTCCTCGGTTTGCTTGTGGGTTTCTTTTGATTTGTTTTTATCTTTAGGCAGGATATCCACAACCTGTGTACAATAATGGAAGTTCTGCAACTCACAGAGCTCTTCTTGCGCCTGGATCTCCAGTGAGGCGCAGTCATACCTGGCTTAGAAGGAAGCTCTGATGTGGGTGCTGGGCCTGGAACTCAGTCCTGCTGGAAAGCAGTAGGTGCTTTTAACTGCTGAGCCATTTCTCCAGGTTCATATGTCTCTCGGGCACAGGATTGTTTTTGTAACCATTTCACTAAAAAAGTAATATGTGTTGTGTGTGTGTGTGCCACAACCAATATGTGGTGGTCAGAGGACAACTTGCAGGAGTCAGTTCTCTCCCTCTACTGTGTGGGTTCCAGGGATCAAACTCCAGTTATCAGGCTTGGTGGCAGTGCTTATAACTCTGAAGCCATCGCTGGCCTGAGATTCTATTTTTGACCATACTTTCAGAACATAATATTCTCCATGAACATGCCATTACACATATTTAGCATCTACACTTTTTCTTTAAGACATAGGATCCCTACATTGTCCTGACAAGCCATCTTCCTATCTCAGCCTCCAAGGCAGCTTAAATAAGTGACATTTACTTTAGTATTTTACTAGACATTTGTTTCTACTGTCCTTTAGTTATTTAACAAATATACTCTTGTATTCAAATGAAATATAAGTAATAGGCCCCAGCTGCTATAATCATTCTTGAATTACTCTAAGCATACTTATCAATTGAGTGGTCTTTAACTGTTTAGAACTAAAACATCTTAATTTTTTTTTGAAACAGTTTAAGATTAGTATATCATATACAAATAGATCTCAGACACTCTCTACCCATTTGCCCCATGTTAACAGTTTATCACATCCTCTGTCAGGCAACCAGTGATACTTGCTAATATATGAACATGCCAAAATCCGCACAATGGACAGGATATTGATTAATTGCTGCTCCTTTTTTTTTTTTTTTTTTTAGACAAGGTTCCCTATATGACCCAGGCAAGTCTGGAACTGTGTTCCTCCTGTTTAAACCTTTTGAGTTCTGGGATTCTATCTATGTACCATGCCTGGCCTTAGTATAATTTAAGTATATACTGAGGAAAATGAAAGCACTTTAATTATGCTCATAGTAGGAACAGGAATTCAAATTAGATTAAAACATATACTTTTTTTTTTTTTTGAGACAGCAGGGTCTATCTGTATAGTCTTGGCTGTCCTGGAACTTGATCTGTAGACAAGAGATCCGCCTGCCTCTGCCTCCCATTAAAATTAAAGGCAAATGTCACAACTCCTTACTTTTTTACTTTTTATTATTTGGTTTTTCGAGACAGGGTTTCTCTGTGTAGCTTTGGCTGTCCTGGTCACTTTGTATACCAGGCTGGCCTTGAACTCACAGAGATGCACCTACCTCTGCCTTCCAGGGTGCTGGGATTACAGGCATGAGCCACAGGTCCAGTAACTTCTTATTTTCTTAAAAGAAGATCAGTCAAACCAGACATGGTGGCGGAGGTCTGTAATCCCAGCACTTGGGTATTACTTGAGGCAGAGGCAGGTGCATCTCTGTGAGTTTGAGGCCAACTGGTCTACAAAGCAAGTCTAGGACAGCCAAGGTTATGCAGAGAAACCCTGCCTCGCAAATAAATAATAAATAAATAAATAAATAAATATCAGTTTGTTTTATATCCCTATCAAAATAGAGACATAGTCTAACCATGAGAGGCTTCAGCCTGACTAATTGGTTTAGAAATGTAGGGGTTCAGGCAGGCTGACAACTGGGGAGAACATACGTGTGTGGAGGGTGAAGTTGAAGTTAGGACCAAAAGGGAATGGTTTCCACATACAGTTAAAGTGGTTCCAGCCCAGCCTCTAGCCAGATAAAGGCAATATTTTCTTTCCTGATTTAAGTGGTAGGTGTCAATGGTTCAGAAACTCGGGTAGAGAAAGATTGAACGAACAGGAGATAAGTGCAGGGGGAGAAACTGCATGGTGGTGCCCATGTTTAGTTCCAGCACTGGAGGTAGAGGCAGACGAGTGCAGGGGCAGCAAAGTGCAGAGGCAGGATGTTCTCTGTGAGTTCGAGGTCAGCCTGGTTTACATATCAAGTTCTAGGGCAGTCAGGGCTACATAGAGAGACCTGATTAAAATACATCCATAATTTTTTGTTGTTGCTTAATTTTGTTGTTGTTGTCAAACAACAGCAACAACAACTAATTCAAAAGCAGATCTGTAATGCCAGAATGCACTCTTATCTCAAGCTGGATCAGCAGTGAAGTAACAAGTAACGGCCCTTTCAGAAGGCAAAAGGAAGAACGTGTTCAGACTGACCCTGCAGCACCTAGAACTGATCATGCTTAAGCACACTGCGGGCTCAGCTCGCACAACAAAATGACGCTCACCTGACCCGCGCGTCTCTTGTTCCACTCAGGAGCACAGCTTCTGCCTCCTTCCCCTCTCTTCTGCTTGCTCAAGGCCTCGGGACAAGCCGGGTACCGCCCCTTCTGAAGACCCGCCCACCACCTAGTCGTCCCTCAGAGCCACGCCCACGCACGTAGCCGTGCCCCTTGGGGGCGGGTCAACTGACTGGCATTCGCTCTTGAAGTCACCCGCCGCGAAGAGCTCGCGCGAGATTTCGGCCTTGCCTAAGTCAGGCGCCTGGGCGCAGCGCGTTCTTTTCGGCGCGGAGAAGGTGGTAAGCGGTTGTTCCTGTGCGAGGCGTTCCGGTCTGCCGCGCCTGACCCCCTGGGGGCCACCGGGGTCACGGGCACCACTGGCCGGGGCGCCCTGGTCTGTCTGAGCGGAAACGGCGCAGTTGTTGGGCAGCGGAGCGGGCTAGGCTTCGGGCACCCGTAGGCCGCGCAGGGCTCCCTGACGCTGTTGGGAGATGACAAGGTGTGTCTGGGGAGGGGGGCTTTTTTAGTGTGTAAGGGGCCGGGTGCTGTCTGCCCACATCTCTTAGCGTGCTTTAAAGGCTCTTGTCGGTCGCCCTACGTACTTAATTCTGAGTCTGTAGCTTGCCACTCACCACGTGGTCTCCAAAACTTGCACCTTCAGAGTTTGAAAGATAAGTCTCTACAGCGTAGTTTGCAGTTAACTAGAATTTGCCCATATATCGTTGGTGCAATCATGTTAAATTTTCGTTTTGATGAGTTATGTAAAAGCAGTTAATGTGTTGTGGGTATTTTGCAGCTTAAAGTCTTAGTCACCTGTTTTCTTATCCTTGAAGGCTCTGATTAGTTACAGGATTTTTAAATTGCCATGTGGGTACTAGGAATTTAAGTCCACTGGCGGGCCACTGCTAAGCCATCTCTCCAGCCCTATCTTTAAAGGTTCTTGTACACTGTGTTGAGCCTGTATACTATTACAGGCCTGTGGCTATCTTGAGCAGTAATAATTTATCTTTGAGACATTCTGTATAGTGCAACTGACCAAACTGATGCTCTTGTTCACAAGCCTTCCTAGTGCTAAGGTGGCAGCCCACATTGGAATTAATAATGCTATATTACTGTGTGGCTGGTGTTGGTGGTTAAAGCCAAGCAGGTGCTCTTTGGTATACATTTCGAATGCAACGTGCATTGGTTTGTGATTTCTTTCACTTGTAGATTGAAAAAAATACTGTGTGAATGTATGCCATATGTGAAAGTAACCAAGGTAGTCAAAAGGAGCCCACCATCTGATGCAGCTGGAATTAACAGAAGGGGGAACCCCAAAGGGTTGCAAGTTTTAAAAGCAGATCTAAAGTGTACTATCCATAGTACATCACTAAAATTTGTAATTGCAGAAAACTGGGGAAGGCAGAATGATGGCTCAATCAGAAGTGAGTTCTGTTGACTCCATAACATCTGATAGAGCTGAGGATCTTCAAAACCAAAGGTAAGGGAGCTTTGGGTCCATGTGTTTGTCAAAATGTTCAGTATATTTTGAGACAGCGTCACAGTAGGTAGCCATGGCTGGATTGAGAGCTAGATTGAAGGTATAGGTATGTTACCACACCCTGGAACCCAGTATGTTTCAGTGATCGGAAGTTACTGTAATGCTTGTTAGTAAAGGTATAGATAAACTGGATTACCATTTCTCTTCGGGCTTGACTAGTACAGTTTTCAAAACTTAGTTGCAGTTGACCCCCAGCTTGAAAATGTAAAAGTGGAATATATTCTATAGGTTTCTTTTTTTTTAGATAAACTACATTTGGAGATATTTTTATGATTAATTATATCGGCCCATTTTTGCCTAATAGTGGAAGCTTTAGTGGCTAAGTGGAGCTTCATTTTAACAAGCTTTGTCTGTTTTAGATAAGGTAAGGACAGTGATTACCTGGTACTGAGTCTGTTCTAAAATATTAAGATTTTAAGCAATTGGCTTTGGAAGAAATGTACTTTGAATTTTTAGCATCTTTTCATGAGTGCATTGCCTACACATATATCTGTTTCTGGTGCTCTCAGGTCAGTAGATGGTGTTGGAGCTCTACAACTGGGGTAATGGATGATTGTGAGTCTTGCTCCACAAGAGTGGGGATTATATCTAGTGATAATTCAGTAATACAATCTAATTTTTATTTTAGTGATGACTCGTCTGATAGCAGCTTATTTAAAACACAGTGTGTTCCTCCATCTACACAAAAGCAAAGAAACTCCACTGTCAAATGTGTTACTTCAACTGCAAGTGTTGAAACTGACTCATCAAGTGACTCCTCTCTAGAACCAAGGCCTTTGACCCTAAAAGCTATTTTTGAAAGATTTAAGAAAAAGAAACGGAAAAAGAGAAAAAGAAAATACAAGCCAACAGGAAGACCAAGGGGAAGACCACCTGGAAGCGGAAGCATTAGAAGAAACATTAGAAGGTCACAGATAGATATGAAACAAATTAAAGACAAAGGAGCTGTGCTCCCATTCTTAGAATCTGAAAATGGAAGAAAAGCTTTACCTTGGAAGAAAATTTTAACATATGAGGTGAGTTGTTTTTTGAAGGTGAATATGGAAAAAATGGAATGGTTTGTTTGCCATTGTCTGAGGGACACGTTATGGAACAGTTTTGTTGACTACCATGTAAAGTCAGCATACACATCACTGCAGTGTCTGAGTGAAATCTGCACAGGCATATTGTTCAGTGGAAATACAGATTTAGAGAATGGTATTGTAATCAGTTCTTCAGAATCCCTTCATGTCACTATCTCTAAAACTACACTGAAGCACACCACACCCAACTTTTTTTTCAGTTGCCTTCGGTCAAACTTGTCATTTCAGGGTCAGCAAGCATAGTATCATTCCCCCCCTCCCATAATCCCCGGTGTAAATACTGTCCTAGAACTTTGTAGGCCAGGCTGGCCTTGTACTCACAGAAATCCACCTGCCTCTGCCTCCTTCAGTGCTGGGATTAAAGGCATGTGCCCCCATGGCTGGCCTATGGTATCATTTCCTAATGCCTACTTTTAGAAGTATCTACCCAGAAAGGGATGGAGACTAGGACCATGAAGGATGGTGCTTGGTAGCTAACTAGGACAAGGGTTGTAGAGATAAATCTAACAGTACTTCCGGAGAACCCAAGTTAAATTCCTGGTACCCTAACAACATGGTTGCTTACAATCATGTAACCCCAGCAGTGCCCTCTTGTGGTTTCCAGAGGACCAGATTTGAAAAAAAAATGTAAATGCTGAGTGTATGTGGTGGTTCTACTGTAATTCCAAACTTGGATAATGAAGACAGTACCCAAGAACAAGCCATTGCCCGATCCCTTGGCAGAGTTTCAAGCTTGATTCTAATGAATACTTGTTTTAATAATCTAATTTGCAGCAAGCTGTTGCAAGAGGATTTTTTCACCACCTTGAAAAACTCAAGTATGAGCACCACCTTACAGAATGCTTGAAGCAAATGCATGCTGGGGAAGATTTAGAAAAGGAAGACCTTGACAGCCGTAGACACAAGTACATGGATGATGATGGTCCTCTTTCTCCTATTGAAGAGCCATTGTAAGTTGGGACCTTGAAGGGTTATTCATTGGTTTTGTCATTTATTTATAGCTAATTTAAATATTTCCTAAAATTTAACTATTTTAAGATGGTCTCACTGCCACCTATAAAATGTGCATCCTATTAAATTTTAAATAGCCCATTCAGCCCATTTAAGATTGTTTAATCTGAGGCATATGCACAGGACATCAGCTTTGGGAGGATGTTTTCCTTTGACTATAGATTTCAGTAGTAACTACTGACTTGTGACACACTTTATTTAATGTTACAGAACAGAAGATGAAGCAACAAATCCTGAGTCTGAAAGTGATATCAAGTTGGTTGTAAGTGGCTGATTTTTATTCTAGTTGTAAAATGTAGAAGTTGTATGCTGTATTTTAAATTCCATTTAAACTTCAAAAAAGCTTAATGTGGGAAAGGGAATATTCTATCTTGTATCCCAGCTGTAGCCCCCTCATCTCCCAGTCCCACACTATGTTGACAATAGTTGATACTGGGGTTTTTCTTTTTGTGGTTCTCAACCCCACTGTTGGTTCAAAGCTTTGTCTGTGTTTACATTGATGACAGTGCATATTGCTTGGGCTATAATCTTACCTCTGGTGTATAGGATATGTGTGATCCTGCATGCAGGTATGGGTACACTTATAGCTAGAAGGCAGTCTCTTGTCTCCATTTTATGAGACAAGAACTCTTGACCACAGATGAATACATTGACCTGCTAGCATGGGAAGAAGGTGTTGATTCTTTGGACCTGGAGTTATACACATGGCGAGTCCTTAAAGGTGAATCTTAGTCCTGGAAGGAAGAGAAGCCAGTGTTCTTCACCACTGAGCCATCTCTCCAGCTCCCAGGAAAATATATTTAGTCTGGTGTGTTCTCTCTGTAGGCTGTGTCAAATGAGAAAACAGTCTACTGAGAGTAGATGCAGCACTCACCCACCTGTCAGTGGTGAGTTTAGTTACTAACTAATGTTTCTATTAAATGCAGGAAGATAGCTGCTTCATAATAAGCTCAGAATTCCCAAGGAAGCGAAATTTAGAACAAGAGAAGAATAAGAAAGACTTTGGATTCTCCAAAAAAGCCAAGGCCAAAGATACCACATAACACAGATGAACATGTGAATACCAAAGAAGGCAAAGAACACAGGTGATTGTATAGACCAGCTAACTAGATGAAGAAGCATAAAATCTTAACCAATCTGGGGAAGAGGATAAAATTGCTGGGGAAAGCTAATAAAATTTCATAAAGTACTTTCTTTTCAGTGTTTGATTTCAGATTAAGAGACCCTAAAGGGATTACTGGAGCATTAAAGCAAATGTGATTTTGATTCTAATTCCAGGAACCTTGGCATCTTCAGTGCTTTGGTCCAAACATTTTTAGGAAAGAATTATGTCTATTTTTGTCTCTGTGTACTGTGTATTCTGTTAACCAAGGTCAGAAAACACTAAGGCCCTTGGAATTGGAGTTATAAGATGGTCATTAGTCAGTGATGGGAGCTGAACCACACAATCCTGCAAGAGCACTCTTAAGCCTAGCCCTTCTCATACCGACAAACAACTTATTGATGCTACTACCTGTGTGACAGCTTCTGGCTAGGTGTGTAGATCTTGAGTGACCTGTCTTCCCCTAAGATATTATGTTGTTACTGTTCATACAACTGTTAAGCTGTTATTGTGTCAGATACGTATGTATTCGTTTGGTAGCACTTGTGTGTGGTTTTGTTCAGCTAGTGGACAAAGGCAGGTTCAACAGGTGCAAAAATAAATCCTCTTTTGCAACCCAGAACTCATTGTTCAGTATGAGTTTTGATACATTCAAGAAGGAATATAAAGTACAGATATTCTATTGATGAGGTTGATTTTAACAATATGCTATATATATATATATGTGTGTATATATACACACTTTATCCTATAAAGATGTCTTAAGCCAGGCATGGTGGTATACAAGACAGATGCAGGTGGATCTCTTGAGTTTGAGGCTAGCCTGGTCTAAAAAGTAAGTCTAGGTTAGCTAACCAAGGCTACTCAGAGAAACCCTGTCTCCAACAAGATGAATATTCTCTTTTTCAAGGTTTGTCTTGATTATGAAGTCAGAATTGGAAGATACCCATGAATGGATGCTTGTTTCAGTGTTGTAAGTAGCAAATTGTCAATTTGAACCATGTGGTAAAATGAGTATTTGAACCCAGCACTGTAAGAGTTTTAACCTTGAGCTTACTATGCTAGCCTACTGTTCTTAATCTATATTAGTAGATACTAATAGAAGTTCACTGGGGAGAGCAGCATTGTAGTTCTTGAAATGATTGTTTTTGAGGTCTATCCCGATGAGGCTTCCCTAATAGCCACACATCGTTGGAAACGCCTCATATAGTAACTTGTAGTTTTCCTTGACTCACAGGACTGTTTATTAGATCTGTGGGAAGGAACTGCATACAAAACAAGTAACAAAGTATGAAACACTAATGTATGTCACTTGGGATTTTTTTTTTCCCCTTCAGGCAGTGCATACCCTTCATAAAGATTCGTTTTCTGAGTGTTAGGTGAGTCTTGGTGGCACTGTATGTAATCTTGGGAAAATAAAGCTGCAGTTCAGATGATGAATTAAACTGTTCAACTGCTGAATGATACAGACATGAACTAAAGCTTGATTCTGACAGAACTGGCTACAGCTATTAAGGAGTGTAGTTTTATAACAGGAGATTCTGCCACACTTTTTAAAGTCTTGTACTGTTCTTTAGGAATGAATATGATCAGACTTCAGAGATGTTGGTAAGTAAAGCTAAATTTCTGTTGGTTTTTTAGTTTAAGAAATTAAACATCTAAGTCCAGTGTCTCAAGCTCCAGATCTTAACATGGTGTAAGTTCTTACAAAAGCATTTCCTTTGTATACAGACTAGAAAAAGCAGATCAGAATGGCTAGAAATGTTCATTCAGTAGTTCATTTTTTAAAGATTCACCATATACTAGTGTGCTTGTCTCACACTTGTAATCCTAGGAGTTGGAAGTCTGAGATGGGAAGATAAAGTTTGAAGTCAGCCTGGGAAATGGGAAATTTGACTTAGAAAATAAAATTCTTAGATAAGTACTATAATTCAAAACCCTAGCAGCCAGGCAGATATGTATGATAGCCAAATCTGGAAACTCAGGCTTCAGTGAGAAACCCTCAGTAAATACATGATTAGGATGTGTACCCCCCAAAATATCTTTTGAGTAGGTTTCCTGTTTGTTGGAATTCAGGATCAGGAATTGCACTGCATGGTATCTGCACTCAGGAGTTCTTTCCTGCTGGGTGTTCAAAAGACAGTGCGATAGAAACTCACTATCTGGCATCGTTGGTTTCTTGGCTTTGTGCATGTTAAACCTGGTATTTCTAATGATACAGTTTATTTTATATATTTGTAGGGACCCTCGGGGGGTCAAAGCAGCATTTAAGTTTGGTCTCAATACGGTTTCTGGTGAATAACTGTCCTTAAAGGTTGGTGGCAAATGTTACATCCTGAATGAACCACTCCTTTTCCTTCTAGGGTGTCAACCAGTGAAGCCTGCTTTAAAATGGTAAGGCAGTGTTTATGTTGCTTCTAACTTGAGTAGATGCCTAGTGTATAAGATTTGGGAACTTTTACTGGGCCTCATTGTACATAAGAATGGGCACTGTTGGTCAGTGTCCAGAACTGGTCATTGTGGCTAAATTAAGACACAGGTCATGCTTCCATCACAGTAGATAAGTTGCAGTGGTGACAATGAGACCTGTAACACTATTGAATGTGTAAACATTAGTTAATTCATCTCACAATACTTTCTATTCTTTTAGGTTTCTAAATTGAAGAAATCGTCAGAAATCTTCCGGTAAGATGCTAACTTTAAAAGCACAGTATTGTAAGTTAAGTGAAGTCTGCTACCAGGGCTGATGATGATACCAGTGACAGATGATGTGATGATGGACAATATGTTCAACTGCTCTGAGTGGTCTGAATGAAAGTAGCCTTTCTGAACATCTCCACTGGGGGTAGGTCTCTACAGATCCCATGTATGTAGACCTGGGGACTCCTTTAACCATGGGAATCCTCTTGGGCTTACAAGACAGTCTTGGCTTCATGTAGCCCATCTGCTTTAACCTCACGTAGAAATCTAATTATTTTACCATATGAATTTGAAACACTTTTTCCCACAGGTTGAGAACTTTGTAGTTAAGCCAAGGATAAAAGAATAAAGGCAAGTAATAGTCATTTTAATCATGTTACAAAGTAATGGTCATTACCAAGGCTTTTAGAATGCAGTTTCTTATTAGCTGTGGACATGACCATAAAAAAAATCCCATTAGGTTTTTTTTCTATGTGCTACTTTGCTAGCAATTAACCTGTTGGGGACACTTTAAATCTTTTCCAAGTTATTAATGATAAGTAGTTGCTCAGCTGATTATGCCCATGTTCTTTTTGCAGGGCACACTGGACCATCTTTGAGATAGGTAGGTTTATGGGAGGCAGATAGTAAAGGTCATTTCAAAGAGGGCTTGTTGGACTTTAAGACCAAAAGCTCTTAACGCTGTGACCAAAGATTGATGTTCTTCACAGAGCAAAATAGGCACTTTTGGTAGTGCTGTGTTTTTCTGTGAAGATACATGCATCTCCCTGAATCACAAGTTTCAAGACTTAATTTATGGTTTCCTTTCTTTCAGGGCTGTATTCAGAAATCTAGAACATATGACCTGGATGGACAGCATAAGAATCATCCCTTCAAAAAATTTTATTGTCTTTACATATAAATCTGGCTTTATATACATTAAACTTAAAAGAAAACCCTTTACACAGTTTGTGAGAAGTCAGCATGTATATTTGGCTCGAAGTTTCTGTAGTGTCTCCTGCAGAAGGAATGAAGATTAAATTCAGAGGCTTTGTTTTAGTTTGCCTTTGATAGTGAAACATTGGCTCTTGCTCACCTTATGAAATTCTTTCGCTCTTGCTGTACTTTGGTCACAGACTTCTTGCTTTGCTTTTTCTTCTCTTTGCTGTTTTACCTCAGCTAACTGCCTGTATAATCTGTAAGAAATATATGGAAGTAAGTGTGGGCATATATGTGGCAAGATACTTAAAAGCATACGAACAACAAAAGTCATACCTTAGTGCCCTCTGGTTTATGAGGGCTTGTCTAGCTTTCCTTTCTTCAGGAAGAGATGCTCTAACTTTATTCACACCCTTCAGGCGACTTACGAATGAACCTGAACATCAGTAAATAATGGGTTCTTTATGTCATGACTTTCTGATCTCTTCCGCTAAACATACCCGTAAATAAGTTCTCTTAGGATATTTTTCTTTGAGGGAATTGACCTTTATTTCGCATCTCTCTGTGTCTCTGGTAGGATTGCTCTGCAGATGTCCTTTTTTTCATAAAGGAGTCTTGTGAGCTACCTGGTATAGCTGTAAATTTTAGAGAAAGTATTCATAGGCATCCAAACATTGCTGGCTGTCTAGGTAGGGAATGATAATAAAGGGCTTACCTGAAGGTGCCACCGTTGTGGGCTGATCCACACAAGGCTCTACTACATCTCTGATACCAGAACTTTCCGATGAAAGTAAAGGCAGAAATCCACCTGCCTAATTGCAAGAAAGTCACTTTGCTTTCCTAAATCAAATCTTACTTTCCCTCCCATTGCCAGTTTGGTTACATATCAAGTCACAGGCATTACCTGGGAACAGCTCTGTGCCTCATCTTTCTCTTCAAGGGTCAGGTTTGCAAGATCTGTTTCAGCAACACTGATGTCACTGGTGCTTACTAGAGTGAGATCTGGTTCTTCCATTATGCCATAGCCAGATTCCGTTTCCTGTGTAACAATTCAAAGTGAATGATGAGCAAGTTCTTATGAAACAGGTGTGTGGGCGTGGTGACTACTAGGTTTTCCCTGAAAGTGGAAAGGCTCACACACATCTGGCTGGCTTTGATTAAGGAGTGTATGCCATTCCTTTAGCCACAATGTTAGTGAAAACCACATCTGGTCATAGCATTGGAACAAAGCCGAGCCACACTCGGCTAGAAAATGAGTGCCTGAATTTGGGTTTTTTAAAACTGCTTCAAAACAGCCCTACTTACCCAGACTGGAATAGTGCTCTGAAACGAAGCAGATTTTACAATGTGCTCTGCTTGTGCCAGCTGAGACATGTTTCTTACAGCTTTTGTAGTTTCAGTTTTAATTACATTCTGAATGGGTTTTTCATTTTTAATGCTTAATGAATTAGATCCATGAGTTGAAGTTTCCATCTCAACTGTACCTATATATAACTTAGAGTCAGCTTCTTGTACATTTTCATCTTGAGTGGATCTTTGGCTTTGTGACATTGCAACCACTGTCCTTGACAGTTCTTCAAAGCCCAGTGTTTCTTTGGTTTCTTGATGCTTTACTGAGCACTCACTAGAGACAGAGCCGCATGGCGTGCTGTGCTGCATGTGTGATTGATGAAATACAGTAGTATCATTAGATGGGCTGCAGGCTGGAGTCAAATTCTCTGTCAGAGATTGGAAATGGACACTTTTCTCATTGTTTACTATTTCAGTCTGCTTAAACAAGTTCTGGTTTTCCATGCTTTGGGAAGTACCTCTTGCTTCAATGCTATGAATACTTGGTAGATCAGCATGTTGGCTTTCCTGTGAAGAGAATTCTGGTAGAAGCTGTTGAAAAGACTGTTCAGACCCTGCATTAAAAAAAGATACCACAAAGTTAGCACAAGCACTGGATAGAGAGCCACATTTTAAATAAACTGCAAATGACCTATAGTTTTAGAAGGAAAAGTAGCTGTGTGCAAACAGAATAAATTGCAATGATCGGTGATTTGAAAATCACATACTAATACCTAATTACATGGTTATTAGACCCTAAGGGTATTATTAGACCCTCATGAGTGTTCTGGATAACAAAAATACAATGTGAACATGTACATACAAAGTTCTAGAAAGGACATTATTTAAAGGAACAGAACCAGAGACTGGACAGATTAAGGGGTGAAGAAACTATATGCCAAATAGAGAATCTTCAAGTTTATTTAGCTCTCTAACTTAGTCACACATACCCTCAGCAGCAAAACTCTGAGCTGTAGCATGAGCCAGGTTAGCCTCAAGTTGCTGGTTCAGCCTTGAGTGAGGATGCAAGTTCCTCAGTGCTGTGAAATCAACTGTGCTTGTGGATGCCTTACAAACATTTTCAGATGAAGATTCTGAGCTCTGCTGAGAACAGTAGGGGAAAAAAAGGGCTGAGACTCTGATTCTATATTGCTAATCAACTAAATTCCTTAATTACAATCTGTAACATCATGACTAAAGAAACTCCATTCTGAACCAGGTACCTTTGGTAGCTACTGACCTAAATTTCTGAGCAACTGGTACCCTGCTCAGAATGCTTTAACTGCTTGCTCTGGTGTCTAAACCTAATTGATAAGTGAGAGTTCCTTTATAGGTTTGACAGGGGGAGGGAGACAGGGCCTCACATAGCTAAAGGGACTGAAGCAGTTTCTCACACAGCTGCAAATTCCACAGAAAGTTACTGGTCTCTACCTTAAAAAACAAACAAACCAAAAAAACCTTCCCCTAGTCTCTTCTATAATGGCACAGTTTTGGCTTGGCGTTAAGGCTGTTGCCCAGCTAGCAGTATTAATAAAATCATCTACTTATAATTTGGATTGAGTCCGGTTTGTTTTTTTTCTCCCTCCCAGTGGTCTTAAACTCTGTGGCACTGTACTGATAAACCTTATGAATTGTATCTTAGTGCAGGAGAATGAGCATGAGACCTTATAAATATCCCTAAATATTTTTTTTCTGACAAATAGAAACTATTTACATAAGCTATCAAAAATCAAAAATGTTGTCTGTAGGACTTGGGACTTGGCATACAAAGGCCAATTATAGCTAAGCCCAGTGGCCTCAGTTTGACCTCTTAAGATCTCATAGTGTAAGAAGACTGTCTAAAGCTGTCCTTTGACATATGCCATACTGAAAGCACATGCTTGCATGTGGTACATACAATAAATGTAGAAAACCATCAGGCTACAGAATTATGAAGTTCATTTTGGGCTCTGCTTTATAACTGAAGGAAAACATTTTTAAAATTCCATGAAATCGTATTTATTTAAGTGTATGAGTAAGATATTAAAAAAAAAAAAAACCTAAAACAGAGTTCTCCGGTCTTATGACTAGAAATGAGGTTGACTGACACAAGGCATCTTGGCAGCAGGCGGGCCTTCATCTGCTTCCAAGTTCTTGGATTACAAGTGTACATGACCTCCCTGTTTGTTTCCACACAAGAAAAACTTGGAAAACAGAATGTGCCTGCATGTGTACACACTTAGTTCTTAAGATTCTAATTTTATTGATCAGAGGTGTGGTGTTTGTATTAGGGGGAAAATTTTTACAATTTTAATAAAAGGGATAACAGTACAAGTTTATGCTTATAAATTTAGCAATCTACATTTAGTGTGCTAATATTTAAAATAGTCAAATATACCAAAACTGATCCAGTCAATCCAATCAAAATGTGACTAATCATGCATGTGTATGTTAATATATTTTAATGAAGAATTTTAGTCATTCCTACCCTTTCTCCTCCTACTGAGCCTTTCTTAAAAAAAGACCCCTCCTACTTTCATATCCTTTGTGTATATGTGACCACTGACTTTAACTAGGGTTGCTTGCATAAGCACAGGTGGAAGGTTATTTGTGGGAGCATGAGCATCTGAAGAAAGTGACATCCCTTTCTATGATCCTAGTAGGCTGCCAACTTTTCTACAAAGGAAAAGACTCGAGCTCCCATGGTGGTGCACACCTATAATCCTAGCATATAGGAGAGTCAACAATCAGCAACATACCAGGTTCCAGCTTGGATTACAAAAAAGAACAAAACAAAACAAAACACCTGTTCATTAATACTCACTGCAATGAACCTTAATGTACCTGGTAAAAGTCTTTGTTATCTTGAGACATTCCAGAGGATGATGATAAGTCAAAATCTAGATGTGGTTCTAAGGGTTTAAAGAGGAGACGATGCAAGTGTGGAAATATGTGTTCTAATTCTGGAAAGTCAAGGTCCACAGCTGGAACTTTGAAGGAAAAAAAGTTTAGTTTAAAAACCTGCAGTGAAACTTGGGAAAAGAGTGCTAAGAACATACTTATTATTGGGGTGGGAATTTGGGTTGAGAGATGACTCAGCAGGACCTCTGCTCTTACAGAGGTCCAGAGTTCAACTCCCAGCAACCACATGGTGGCTCACAACCACCTATACTGGGATCTGATGCCCTCTTCCGGCATACAGGTATACGTGCAGACAGAGCACTCATCTACATAAAATAATACCTTTCCTCCCCCCCCCCCAAAAAAAAACCATTTCTCATACATCAGGATTACTTCCAGTTGCTCTCCATGCTCACAAGATGCATACAATCATGACTGTTTCCCAGATAGGAGAAATGGAATAGTCTAGTGACCAAAAAGTTAATTAGGAATGGCAGGACACATAAGACTGTGAGAAAGCTTAGCTGTAAGAGCTCTGAGCTCTTAGCTTACTTCATGCTCAATGATTTAAAAAAAGAAAGGTTGTCTTCCTTGTTGCTGGAACCCTCTATACTGCTGTTGTGTGTACTATCTTATTTAATTTCAACTTCTTTTATGGAAGAGGAAAGAGGTAAATTAACTTCTCTATGGTCCCATAGGAAGCAAACGCTCTAAATCCTACTGGTAGTTGTAGTGAATAAAGGGAGATGTTCTCCTTAACCTTCTTTTTAGGGTCTTCACGCTTATATTTTAATTAAAAATTTATATTCATGGGGGGGGCACACGCATGTACATGCCATAGTACACTTGCCACAGTGCTTGTATGTAGGTCAGATATAACCACCAAAAGTTAGTTATCTCCTCCTACCATGTGAGTTCTGGGAACTGAACTTATTAGTCAGGTAAGTCATGAGTTGATAACAAGTACCTCATAAATGCCCTCAATATTATTTGTGGCATTAATAATGTACATGCCATAAGAAATATGAAGCTCAAATAATACTTAAAACTAAAAAGGCTGAAAGGTGAAAAGCTAGAAAAAGTTAATACAAATATTCTTTTAATAATTTTACCCTGAAAATCTCTTGTTTCAGGTATCAAATCTGTTTCATTTATATCCTTGTCTATGATCTGCTGAACATGTGTGTGATTGAATGCGCTTTCTTCCTTCGTGGGCAACAGAGATTCATGAGCACCTAAGAAGTGCTGCTGAAAATAAATAACTTGTGTTGAAGGAACTGCACAACTAAAAGGATCGGTCTCTTCTTGTTTACCGGTAGATGATTCTTCTTGATGCTCTGTCTGTTCTGAAAATGACTCTGAAATTGAGTATAATGAAAACATTTAATTAACATTTATAATACAGTAATTTAACATCTTGAAACTTCCTCACAAATATAATATGTTATAGCAGTATCTATTGTTGAGCTTGGTGGAACCAAGAGATTTGTTCAGAGAGATTTCCATTAAATAGGAAAGTATGCCAGAGTGCACACATGATTTTGTCATTTTTTAGAATATTATACTTAAGGTATTCTATTTGACACTGATGCTTTCCTGTGTAGACTAGAGACAGCTTCTTCCCTAAACATAACCCCTGGACACACCATGAAGAAACGATGCTTTCTCTATTACCACACTGCAGTTCAGCCAGTGCTGAATGTTCAATATGTTCACAAAGTTTGATAGTACCTGTATCTGTGAGGCTCAAATCTGTGATTTCATAACTTAAGAAGCTTCCAGTTGAAAAGGTTACTGAAGATAATGGCTCCTGAGAAATCTCTTGTGTTTCAGCCTAAAATTTCAAAGGTCATGATTAGATCATGATCATGACACATCTCAAAAAACCGCAAGCCATCAACATCACCAGTTGTCAATTCTGAGCTCAGGTCAAGTGTAGAAACCTTCATAGTGACAAAATTCAGTACTAAAACCTTTTCATCATTGCTCAGAAATGACTGTGTGCACGCTCACAAGCGCATGAACACACATAAGCACACACACAAGCGCACGCACGCGCACACACATGCACGCACGCGCACACACATGCACGCACGCACGCACGCGCACACACATGCACACACGCACACACACGCACACACACACAGCCTTCTCTCACCATACATAGACCCTAATTGCTTTAAGCTGTTTTGTAGTTTGCTTCTCAGAACTAAAAAGATCATGCACCAAGCAGACCAGAAGGTCTTCTGATGCTCAGATTTGGCTATTTTCATCATTGATCCACTTGAGTAGATCTCAGAGAACAGAGGTTAAGTTTTTAACAAACTAAACAGAAATACCAAATCAAACTGCTTAATACACATAGTAGTATCACTGACCTCATCATCTAGCTTCACAGTTGGACCCAGGTATATACACGCTTCTTTTTCTTCTTCTGAGACAGCATGACTCAAGACTGCATGATTCTCCACATCAGATTCCTTGACTTTAACTAAAATGTGGATTGCAGGGTTCAAATTAGGAGTACAGAAAATTAAAACAAAGTAAATTTTAGTACCAGAGGGTAGCATTCCTTGTATTTCTATACCTTGTTTTTATATTTTGCTTCTTAAAACTGCCTTATCTCAGGCCAAAGAAAAAACAACCAGTTTATTTACTATCATCTATAAATCTTAGTAGGGCAATATTTATTACTTAAGGGAAAAAAAGAAAGAATGCCGTTGTCACTGCTAGTCCAGGGCTAAATTTTTTAAAAATACTTATATCAATTATAAAGTTGGAAGAGTCAAAATATATCAAAATATTAAAAATGATAATGTCCTGTAACACAAGGGCAACACAAAAAACTGATGCTGGAGTCAACCCTTCTCTTATGACCCCTCCAACAGGAAATCTCTCATGTCCTGTGTTATGCTTTAGCTACAACTTATATATCAATTATCTGTGTTTAATTGAAGCTAAAATAAAAAGAAATCCTAGAAAGATAATGACTTAAACAAGTCACAATGAATGAAGTAGTACTGGAGCTCTGCTTTGCAGGCCAGCAAGCGCTATGACAGCTTCACACCTACATGTAGCTATGAACTTAAAAGCAAGGAAATGAACTTTGGTTGCCACTGGGTGCTGGAATCAACTGACTTAAAATTCTTCATATGTTTACAAGTATTATGAAGCACTCTCTTACAAGGCCAGTTTATAGAAGATAGTGTTTTTCCTACTACTGTATTCACAATGTGACCTACAGAGTTGCCAACTCATCAAATCTTGTACATTCCTCCTAATGGCATTTACAGTTTAACAGTAAAAAGATTTCCTAGCACTTGGAAGACAGAGGCAGAAGAACCAATGTAAGTTTCAAGGCAGCCTAATGATTTAGTAAATTTAGAGAGCACAGATGTACCACAATGAGCTAATCACCAATCGTCACTAAAGCTACTTACCACTATTACACAGAACCAAACAACCACTTTTTGTCCACATGTCCTTGTGTATGGCACATCCACTTCCAAATTATCTCTTACCTGCTTCATCATCATCATGGCTTCTGCTGTCATCTTGGGCAGGTGGTTGGTGACAACCAAATGGATCATGCACCGGTGGGCTCTCCAGGAAACTTTGTTCTCTGCTTACTGAGACCCTTAATGGGTCTCGGCCTTGATAAAAATCTGCTTTTCCTGGGTAGAAAAAGACCTGACTCATTATATTTCCAGCTGCTCAAAGTAAAATAGCCATTTATTTTTAGAAATATTTATTTTACGTGTTTGAGTGCTTTCTTTGCCTGCCTGTATGAAATGTACGCTTTGTGTGCAGTGCCTGTGGAAGCCAGAAGGCGGCATTAAGTCCCATGGAGCCGGAAGTAAAATAGCTGTGTGCTGGGAACTAAGCATGGGTCCGGTCCTCTGGAAAAGCAATGAGTACTCAAGCTCTGAACCACCTCTGTAGTGCATAAATACGTAGATAACAGTTTTAAAAAATACAGCCAGCCTTTTAGCATACCAAATAAGCAGAAATTGAGAAGAAAGATTCTAAAAATATATGATGGGGAAATCTATGGACCAACAGAAAATAAAGAACCAAAACAAAACTTAACTTTTAAAGTTATCCTATTTTATATGGAATACACATAGAATGTTACTAAGGTACAGTATCATAGGAAGCAGAAAAAAATTATTTTCTGTTAACTGCAAATGTAAGATCAATATTCAGAAGCAATAAAATTCAGAAGCAAAAGAAAGAAATTAAGAAAGAAAAAAGAAAGAATAAAAGAATTAAGGAAATTTATCTAGAAAATAAAGACAAAAGAAATGAACTACAAGAGAGAAAAGAAAAATCAATACAGATTAGTATTTTCAACTTAATTATTAACCTATGTTCCCTCTAACTATAACCCATATGAAATTTCAACCAAGTTTTTCTCTGTGGATTAAAAAGCATGGCAAGGCTTTCACTTATCCCTCAACCAGCTTCCCCGCCCCCCTCCTTTGGGGGAAATGACATTTTTTATGAATGACTTTGTTTAGCCAGGGACACATCTGCAGTCCCAAACACATGGAAAGCTGAGATAAGAGAACCACATGTTGGAGCTACACTGTGAGTTCCAGGCCATCATGGGCTACACTGCAAGGCTCTGCATCAAAAAGCCAAAAGAATTATGCTAAGAATTACTACAGCCACCCACACACAAAAAAAACTCAAAATAGGCAGGATTGACTGGGAATGGAAAATGGACTGGTTTAAGAGTTCAAAGAGATAAGAGATAATGATTTACTGGGTTAGGAGTCCACCATGGGAGGGGTCAACTCTTAATGAGGAAGTGAAATAACATGATTTTCCTTTTAGACAAAATGGCATTTTATAATCTCAAACATGATTCAGTTAACTACAGGAGTAAGTGATAAGCATTTCCTCATAATCATTCTGAATTAGGTAAATGGTTTTAATTCCTGAATGGGAAAAAGCTTCCAAAGCCAGTGAAAAATCCTGACTCTCATTTTATGAAACATATCATGTTCTCACCTGTTCTAAGCAGAAAGGCACCCATTCTTAGAGCGCCTGTGTTTCCCCACCTTACCATATTCTTTCAGTAAGAAACAAAAGCACCTTATTTTTTGGCTTGACCCCAACAGCTGAAAGTAACACTGCATTCCTATTACCTTTTTGTCAACAAAAACCTGATTTTATTTTCCTAAACAAGATCTGCTTTGGTAAATCTGTCAAGAAAAGTATCTGGTGACTCTAAAATATAAAGGTGTTAAGAAATTAAAGGATTTCAGGAAGGATTTTTTTTTTTTAGGTGTCTGATCATAAAAGTAGTAGAGTAAACAAATGTATATGTTCTAATTGCAAGTAAAGCCAACATTTTAGGCAAAATTATCCTATAAAAGATACAGGAAAAGATCAAGGCCAGATTGGTCTATGTATCTTGTCCCAGCTCAGCCAGAACTACAAAGTGAGAGCCTATCTAGAAATAACCAAAATCCTAACCCAGATGTAGAAAAAGACTAGTACTAACAGAAAGGTGAAGGGAAAAAGAGAACTGAGTCCCACCTTGACACACATCTAAGACAGCTGACATAAAAGGAAGCACTGTGTTGGAATGTGGGACAGCGGAGACTTTGTCACAGCCCGCTGCCCTTCTCCATGTGAGAGAAGGTAGTTCCTCATCGAAAGAGAAGCTAGTTACAGTGCCACATTTCTTTTATGTCCAAAGTCTAAGTACTTAAATAAACTCTATTTTATTTATTATTACTATGTGTATGTGTGCATGAGTGTTGGAGTGTTGCCATGGTATGTGTGTAGAGGTCAGAGGGCAACCCTTGGGAGTTGGTTCTCTTTTTCCAGCTGGGACCCAGAGACTGAACTTCAGCTGTCAGGACTGCACAACGAGCAGGAAAATGCTTTTTACTTGGTAAGCCATTTTTAATTATTTTTATGTAAACCAGTTTTTCTTTTTACGAGTACTCAAAGGCTGTTTCTTAGATACACTTCAGCATACTTTAAAGAAGGTAGAAAGCTAGCAAACCATTACGATGTTGTATTTTACCACTGTTTACCTAGAATGGAAGTCCTGCCACTTGCTGGTGACTCCACCTCCTGTATAGTACTAAGCTCATGCAGGTTTAATTCCAAACCAAATTTAACTTTGGAGACAGGTGGCTTTGAGGCTCTTCCACTCAATTCTTTGTCCAAACTCTCACCTATCAGGTCAAGGACAAATGAAACTTTGTGAATACACAGCAAGCTTTTCTTCAGCCAGCTAGTTGCAGGGATGAGGGCAAATAGGTATGATCAGAAGATAATAGGGATTATCTCACCACTGTACTCAGCATGGATTTCTGCTGAACATGGCTGCTCATCACTAGGGCTCTCTTGATCTGAGTCTTTCCAAGAAAGGCCTTGGATGTGAGGAAACCACCCCGTGAGCTGTTCTATCTTCTGCATTTTCAAGTCATTCTCACCTGTGGGCTTCCTTGCCTAAAAATGAGGATGATAAGAACAATGTGTGTTAAAGGCTCATGTGAAGAATGCATGAGATTTAAATCTCACTTAAGTCAGAACTTTAACTGAATAAATAGTTTATCAATGCAGTCTTCCCTGCATCTCTGTAATCAGCCCACCTCATGGGCCTAACAAAGTATTTGGAAAACACCATGAATTTATGATTTTCTTTTGCTCTGTAGCTATAAAGTTCCTGTAACTGTTTCCAAAGAGGAACGTGCTAGTCAGGAAAATAGCTATATCCCCAGGTATAGCTCAGAATAAATAATCTGTGTTTCATGTTGACAGATTAAAACTGAGAAATACTTCCATCACTGAAGGTGTGAAACTTCCAGTACAAAGTTCAACCATATTTCAGCCCCACACCCAACCCCTAGCTCCCTCTGCACTTATTGGCAGATTAGATCTGAATGTTTCCCTTTGCCTTTCCCCCAATATCTTTCCTCAACTCTAGGACTATTATGGACTCAAGTGCTTCCTGAAAGTCTGAGTGCTGCTGAATTCTGTTTGTACTAAGAGACTTTAGAAGTGGCCTAACATAGAATAGAGCCATTCTAACTATGTATGTGTCTGAGTGACCACACCAGTCTCAACAACTCAAATGTAAGCAGCATCAGTAGGTCTGGCCTCTATCAGCCTATAGCCATACCAGCAATACCACTATGTCATTTAGGAAAAAACACAAGACAGCTTGATTCATGTACAAATGTTAAACAACATCATTAGAGAACAGAAAAAGTCTGTTAACCAGTTCTTTTGACAATTTTTATCTGTTACAGTGCAGTGAGAACCCTCTGCAACAAAATTCATATATGAAGATGGGTATTCCTTAATGCAGACTGTATTTAAAATTATCCTAAAGTAGATACACTTCTGTTTTAATATCCACACTCCCAATAACTAAGGAGAAGGAATGGAATCAGGTTTAAACATCTATTATGGAATGCTGAAGTTTAAAATTCAGAACATACCTGACTGACATTAAAGAAATCTTTCAAAGTCTCCCTATGTTTTTCGATTTGCTGCTGCAAGGCTGTCTGTGTCTGCACACGCAGTTCTTCTTGGGCTCTTTGTCTAGAGTATAGAGCTTCTCTTTGTCGATTCAGCTGCTTCTGAAGACTCATGTTATCTTGCTGAATTAAGGCAGGCTGGAAAGAACTTAAAAGTCTGTCCTGGAATCTTGGGATTACATCATCATTAGAAGGAGCTTCATGCTCCTTTTTAGATAAATATAACTCACAAATGCTTTCAGATTTAGCTTCTGCAAAAGGTAGTGGAATGAATGGATGCTCTATTTCCTTGGACAGAAATAAAGCAGGGAGAGCATGTTCAGAAGATTCACTTTTGTTTTTGCTGTTCTGTCTGTGTAAAAGCAGTTCTTTATGAAATATCATTTCTAAGTCCAACTGTTCTGCCAGATTATCCTGCTGAGACAGATGAGGCTGTGAAAAGCTCAGACACTCACTATGGTACCTAGGCATGTCAGTACCATCCTTTTTGTCTGGGAAAGACTGTAAGGAATCTTCAGAGTTGACAACAGGCAGTGCTTCCTGGGATGAGAATGAAAAGGAGCTAATTTGTTCAGAAGATATCCTTTGCTCCAATTTATTTAACCTTTGCAAAAGCAGTTCCTTTTGTATTTCCTGGCCAGATCTAATGCCTTTCCTTTGCCCATCTAACTGCTGTTGAAATGTCTTTAAATCACCATAATGAGGTTGGATAAAATGTTCAGCAGACATCTCTTCAAATTTACATGGTCTGGGAAACACCAGCTTTTCCTGGGTTTCCTCAGTAGAACAAAACAAATTTGTTTGTCCATGACGGTGTTCTGGCTGTGCAGTCAGATCATCCTGCTGAGGTAAAGTAGTATGTGATAAACCCAACGCCCTGCCAGGTAAACCCAGAATCTCAGAACAACTGGAAGATATTGCTTCATCACTGATAGTTGAACACAGCTCCTGTGTTCTTTCAGAGTCAGAAAGGGAAGGCTGTGGTTTCAGGGGAGAAGATGGACCAACCTGCTCTGGAAATATTCTTTCTGTCCACCCTCTCAGGGCTTCTTCAAAAGCTTCTTGTCGAGAGTGAATGATGGCTTCCCTTTGTGTAGCTAACTGTTCTTGAAGGACCTTCAAACTGTCTTGCTGAGGCTGGATGAGTTGGGATATCTTTAAAAGTCTACCCTGCAATTCTGGTAGCTGAAGATGGTTTGATGTCACTTTACTGTCACTCTCTGTTGAGAGAGACTCTTGTGTTGTACCAGAGTCAGCAGAAGGCAAGGACATATCCAATGGCAGTCCTAATGAGGATATGAAGGAAGAAAAGCCTGTTTGTTGAGAAAATGAGTTTTCCTGAGTTTGAGAACTAAACTGACAGCTCTCTTTTTCTGTGTCTACCCATTTGTGTTCCTGCAAATTATCTTGTAGGGGGAATGTATGTTGTGAAAATCTAACTAGTCTTTCCTGAAATCCTGGAATCTTAAAATGGCTTAAGGGACCTGTACTATCACTGTTGACTGATATAAACTCCTGGGATCTTTCCAATTCCACCACTTGGGATGGAGAAGACAAGGTGCCAGACTGTTGAGAATAAAGTCCTTTTCCTAATTCATTTAGTTTGTGTGAAAATTCCTGAATCTCTTTTCTAGCACCACGTATAAACCTCGGAATATGTGCCTGATCCTGGAGTGTTACAAAATGTTGTCTTGGAAGGCTGTGCTGTGAAAAGCCATGAGACTCCTCCTGAAGTTCTGGGGTGATCAAATGACTGGAGGGAACAATATTCTCTTTCTCAGATGAATATAGTTCCTGAAACCTCTTTGGTCCAGCTTCTGAAACTGCATGGGAAGCATCTGAATGGTGAGCAACCACTGAGAAAAGTGAATTTACTGGCCCAGCCCTACTGTCTCCCAAACCACTTTCTCTATGTAAAAGTAATGCCTCTTGAGTGTCATGTCTAGGCCGAATCATATCCATCTGCGCTGTCAGCCGTTCTTGCAGCAACTTTAAACCTCTTTGTAGAGGTAGGGTCTGCTGTAGAAAACCTGAAGATCCATCCTGAGATTTTGAGGTTTCGGACCGGCTTGGGAAAAGCCCTATTTTGTTTGTAGGTAAAGGCTGTTCCTCGATTTTTCTAGATTGTTTAGAAGCCAATGTTAGGGAACTAAATGATTGCTGGGCTACCTGATGTGGCCAATAAGGCACAGCCTGTTCAGAACATACAATTTCATCCAGTTTACTCTGTTTATGTACAAACGAGACCTCCTGGGCTTCTCGCCTAGCCTGAAGGTTATCCTTTTGAACACTGGAATGTTCTTGGAGAAATTCTGAACTAGTTTGCTGTGATGAGATAGGCTGTGAAAAACCCCAAAGCCTGTCCACGTTGCCTGAGGAAACAGTGCCATCACTTTCTGTTGAAGATGCCTGGATTTCTCCTGATTCAGCTGAGGCAGATGACAGTGAAGGAAATAAATTTCCAACTGATGAAGATGAAGGTAGGAATACTTGGAGAGCTGTCTGCTTTTCCAGTTCTTTCTGTTTATTCAAAAGCAGCTTTTCCTGAGCCTCTTGTCTTGCCTGAAGAACTTCCTTCTGTAGTTCTAACTGTTCTTGGAGAACCTTTAAATCACCCTGCTGGGCTGTGCTTGTCTCTGAGGATGACAAAGGCTGATCATGCATTTGACTGATTACAGACTGGTTTACAGTTTTAAAGGGTTTCTGAATTTTTCCAGATTCAAGTTTAACTGGGAGACTAGCAAAAGAACATGCGAGTACCAGTGGCCTATCAGAAGACAAAGTCCTTGAAAGTGCATGAGAATCTTCAGGGATGAACTTATAGTCTCTCTGATGCATATCTGCCTGTGACTCCACAGACTGCTTGGCTAACTTCTCTGATGTACCCGTTTCTCCTTGCCTCTGTGGAAAGTGACCCTCTCCTGGTAACTGAATATGACCACGATCTAATGTAGGGATATGTGAGGGTTGCACAGGTTGATATTTGGTAGGACTTAGCTTTAGTCTCTGGCTTGGATCCCAATGCTCTGATGCGGCAGCAGGCTTTTGGGATTTCTGTGGCGGCCCTAATACATCAGAATCAGGTGCCAGTGATGCGGCTGGCACAGGAAGACATCTTTCTTTTAATACAGTTTGGTATTCAAGTAATCGTTTCCTGGCAGTTTCAACAGACTGCTTGTGTAACCTATCAAAAACAAATATAAAAACAAATACTACTAATTTGTAATTTAAAAAAAACCTCTCAAATTCTCAAATTTTACACATTACAATCTATAAGCATCAATCTAAGGTTGCTGATATTTACCGTGAAAAAGTACTAACGTTCCCACTGCCCTTAAAAAACACGATGGCAATTTCTAAGGGATTTCCAATAGGATCCTAATAGAGAACAAATAATAAATCCCAAAGATGTAAGACCCTGTCTCACAGAAATTATACCTCAGTCCATACCTATTTTGTTGTAAAAGCTGATGTTGATAGTTACGAATCATCTGCCTGTGACAGTCTTCATCAGAAATCATAGCATGTGACATTGGGGCAGGGCAAACCTAAAAATGAATATACTGTTTTCTACAGTGTCAGGTAAATCCAGCAGCTCAACACACATCTTACTAATAAACCTGATCCTATCTACACTGGCACAGGACACAAACTGAAGAGGAAATCTACCATAAATAACATTTTCTGGCCTCCCAATGCCATGCTACCTCAAACTGATGAGTTTTCTTTTGTTTCTCTTCTTCTTCCAGTTGAGCCCGGAAACAATCAGTTTCTAATCTTAACTTCTGTTGCTCAATTTGTTCAAGTAATTCCAACTGCTTCTGCTTCTGCTCTTCTATCTCCATTATCTAAGTAATGAGAATATTATTGTTCTAACTAACAAGAGACTCTGAAGAGAAATATTCACATACATTGCATTAAAAAGAAATAAATGTCATCAACAAAAGGACCCATGATCCATGAAATAAGTAGTCTTAAATGTGCCACTGATGTTTCCAAGTGGATTATGGGAGAACCAAGAGAAAGTGGAAAGAAGCACACAGCAGGGCCTGCTTACCTGTTTGCGCCTTGCTGACATTCGAACTCTGACCGCTTCCTCCTGAGGGTGAAGCAGCACTGAACTCTGAGCCACAGTTGTGACAGGTGGAGACACAGCCATTGCTACAAGAGTCCCCAAACAAAGATAAGCTTCGCAATTGTTATTCAGAAAGATGACTACAGAAAAGATGTGAGGAACCAAGTAAGTTTAATTGGAGGATAAGACAGAAATACCTTGTTCCTTTCTAGCACCCGCTTGGTAGAAAAATGGCTTATCTTCACTACTCAGTGGTCCCGACTCAATCGTCAGTCTATCACTGTCCGTGACTGTAAAAGAAAGCACTGTGATGATAGTGTCAAAACAACAGGAACCTGCATTCAGATCAACCATTCTCTCTTGGTTCACATGAAGTGGACAATCAGTGAAGGCTCCGTCATCTTTTCAGTAGCTACGTACTCTAACCATCCAACCTAAGCCAAATATTACAAGAAAAAAATCAAAGGCAAAACAGGAGCTAAAGAAATATCAATGAATTTTTACTAGAATAACTAGTTTCTAAGGATTTTATGGAACAAATCCCATCATATAAGGATAGCCAATTATTTTTCACAGAGTACTCATTCAATCATCTATCATGGTATGGCAGATGACAAGGAATATTGTACTGAATGACAAGAGACCTCAAAGAGGTTTGAAGGTTGAAAGAGAGACAGAAACATCATATAATCAGCTCAGAGAAACTTAGAGAATTAAAACCAGTTACTATGTAAAGAAAATAAAGGCTATATTACACAATAAATAAGGATACTGGATTGGTGAGTCAGGTGTGCTTTCTCTGAGAAAATGATAACGGTAAGGAAGGAGGTCAGGTGAAGGAGAGGAACAGACATACACAAACACCCACAGGAAAGGCATGCAGTAAGCTGAAAAAGAAGAATGAAGCAAGATGAAAGTGGAGAATCCCCCTTTCGCTGCTACATCCACGTCAAAAGTATGCTCAGGCTACAGAAGATGCTTTCCTCTAGTGTCCTCTGCTGTGGAAAAAAGAAGGTCTGGTTGGACTGCAATGAAACCAACAAAATTGCCAATGCCAACCCCCATCAGCAAATCAAGAAGCTGATCAAAGATGGGCTGATCATCCAGAAGCCTGTGACAGTCCATTTCCGGGCTTGATGCTGGCAAACACCTTGGCTTGATGGAAGGGCACACATATGGGCACAGGGAAGCAGAAGGGTATGGCCAACGCTTGGATGCCAAGGATAAAGATCCAGAGGCTTTTCAGGAAATACCGTGAATCTAAGAAGATTGACTACCATATGTATCACAGCCTGTACCTGAAAGTCAAAGGGAATGTGTTCAAAAACAAGCAGATTCTCATGAAGCACATCTACAAGCTGAAGGCAGACAAGGCCTGCAAGGAGCTCCTGGCTGACCAGGCTGAGGCTTGTAAGTCTAAGACCAAGGAAGCATGAAAGTGCCAGGAGGAGAGCCTTCAGGTCAAGAAGGAGGAGATCATCAAGAGACAGAGGAGGAGAACAAGAAATGAAGCTTCCCTCATGTCTGTACATACTGGCTTGGCTGTGGCCTCACATCAATCAGTCATTGAAGTAAAACAACAACGACAAAAATAAAAGGAGAATGCCTATTCATGCAGGACATTTTCAAAAGAATGTAATTATAGATTCAGCAGCAGAGTTCCTTCTATTGGGATTCCAATAATGTATTCCTTCTATTTGTCTGGCTCCTATAGCTTCTTCTATAGCTGGAATCTCTTAGGTGGTCATATGTCAGCTCCCCTCTCACTGAATTCTCTCCTCCAAAAGAAACTTCCATTCTCATGCTTTAAATATGTGACTTCCTGAATTAACTAAGCTATTCAACTAACTCAACAAAAACTGAACTTTTTATACACAAGGCCTCTGAGAACAGAACAATGAATAAAATCTTCAAGTTCCTCTTTCACAAATGGGTTAGATGTGAATAAGCAAAATAAACAAGAAAGCAAGTCTATTGCCTGTTGGTAAGAGCTATCAAGAAAGAGCAGATTGAGAGAGAATGTGACAAGATGGGAGCACTACCAAGAAGGCAGACGGTGCCATTTTATATAAAGTGGGCAGAGACATTTCTCACTGAGAAATCAGTAGTTAAAAATCAGCAGTTGAATAGATTCAGAAAGGCAGTAAGGGAGCAAGTTACAGAAACATCTACAGGAGAATGCTGGCCAGAACATTGAACAATGTGAGCTGTGATTAGGCTGTCTGAGGAGCAGGGAGGAAGCCAGCATCTAGAGTATAGTGGTCGTAAGAGATATGAAGAGAACCAAGTCAGAGACCACGTGTGTGAAGCCACAGTGAGCAGTCTGGTTTCAACTGAGTGAATCACATACTCACGTTGGGGCTTGATGCAAAAGAACAAAATGAGCTGACCTGGGTTCTCACATGGTCACTTGATGAAGAGACTCTAGTAGGAGTTGCAAAGAATGAAGATGGAACCGTGACAAGAATTTACACTAGAAAATAAATGCACCTGAAACAAGAATGACTGGTGGTGAGAAATGGTTGGGTTTTGAATACAGTTTAAGTGTGGGACCAATTGAAATTGTTGACAGTCTGGATGTAGGTAATCAAGAAGAGCCAAAATGATTTAAACTTGTTTGCTTGAACAAATGAACACATTAGAAAGTACTGAGCTGTGAGGAGATGTGGGGGAGGGGCGACAAAAGCAGCTGTAGGTGGGGAACAGTTATTCAGAATTCAATCTGGAGTAAATCTAAGATGGTACTAGATTTGAAAGTAAAAATATTAAATGAGTTGAGTCATGGAGAAACATGCACTTTGGATGACATCAGTAAATATGTAATATTGTAAAGTGTGAGTCCGAGGAAGCTACAGAGATTTAAATGAAGGAAAACAGATCTAAAGAATAGACTCTGAGGGCAACAGCCAGTGGGTGCAGCAAAAGAAACCACAAAAGAGAAAAACAGAGAGAGGTGTTAAAAGGCCTCGTAAAGAGCGCAGGCCAAGGCTTCTTATGTACAGTGTAAAATCCAACTATCTTCTCTCAAGACTTTGGAAGCAAAATATTTCCATACACATAGAAACATACCTTCAAAAAAAAAATCCAAAAGATAAAATTCTTTAAGAAAAACAGTTGAAATCAGAGTATACCTTCACAATATATAGAAACCTTATTCATATGATCCTAGTGACTTCTGAAAGTATATTTAAGACCCACTCCCCAGTTCTTTAAAGTATAAACTATTTCTGATGGGAATGTAAAGATATATTCAACACTTTCAAAATCACTAACATATGTTTGTCTTTTAATTACAAATAGTTTTCTAAATAAAAATTCTTATTAAAAAATAAAGATGTGGAAGTCAGGTAAATGCCTGCATGCCTGCAATCCCAGCACTCAGGGAGGCAGCCTACTCTACAAAGAGAGTCCAGGACAGCCAAGGCTACACAGTGAAACCCTGTCTCGAAAAATAAAATAAAATAAAGTGTGGGGAGGCTAGAAAAATTTAGCTGTTCAAGGGTGCCTATTACTCTTTCAGAGGATCTGTTCCCAGCACCCATATGGTTGCTCACAACCAACTATAATTCCAGTTCCAGGGTATATGATGCCTTCTGACTGATCTCCACATGCACATTGTGCACATAATCAGGCACACACACATAAACACAAAATAAACAAACAAACAAACAAATAAACAAACAAATCTATTTTTAAAAAGATATAAGTGAATCTCTAGGTGTATCATGAAGAAACGATGAGAACGCAATAGTCTAAATGTTACAAGTAGTCACAACTATAATTCACTGCTGTGGCTCAGTGATTTCCGGGGTTCACACAGAGAGCAGCAGCAGTGGTTCAGGAGGTTCACTACAGTACTCAATGTTCTTCTGTTGCTATTTCTTAAATTTAAAAGTTTATGTAATGGGTATTTTGCCTGATGCTGGTCTGTGTACCATGTGCCAGCTTGGTACCTTCAGAAGACAGAGAGGGGGGTCTGATTATCTAGGACTGCAGTTATAGAAGGCCACAAGCCACCATGTGGGTACAAAAATTGAATCTAAGTGTTCTTAACCACTGAGCCATCTCTCCAGTCAGTTTCTTAACTTTTGGCCTCTATTCATTGATTTCTCATACATGAGTCAACTACTACCCTTCCCCACTACTCCCAACCCTACCGCCCCCTCCCCGCTGCCAAAGTACAGACTAAAACCAGGGTCTTGAGGCTCTACCACTTTTCTAATCCCTCTACTCAGGTATGAACATCCTTTTAACAATGTGCCATCAAACAACTATTGGAGATCGAACCTTGTTCCTGCTCAGAGAACAGTGTTCTTTCCTCCGTGGCAATGGCTCCTGATTCCATGCTTGTTGCTTTACTCTCAATCTCACTGGTACTTGTAGTCATTTCACCTTCATCCTCAGACACGGATTTAATTGTCCAGAGAGATTGTTGGCTTCGAATCTTATTTAATAATCTTTTAAAAAGAATTCTTGCGGGAACTTGTTGGGTCTTTGTTGCAAAGGACACTAAAAAAGAAAAAATTTACGTTAATACTTTTAGGCAAATTGTTCTATCTTTATACTCAGTAACTGCTATAATTATTTAGTTAAAACAAAAGCATGACTTTATTTTCAATACTTAAAGATTAGCAGTATATTCAACAATGATAACAAAATTGTCTTAGTTTAACAATCAAGTATAATTTTTTTCAACTTAAATTCAAATTCAGACCATTTCCAATCACATAATGCATGTATACTAACTCTCAGGAGGACATTCACTCTGCTTGCTAATTGATGGCACACTGTATAACTCCTAATTGGCTGGTGCCTAAGGTTACTGTTTGAGTCACGCACTGTAAGATTTCATGCTCTGTGCTAGGGAATAGCCCAAACAGTTCTTAGCAGGCTACAGGAGAAAAATAAAAAACAAAACAAAACACCAAAACCAAAACAACTTTAAACTCTTCAAAGTAAAGCACCTGCTTTCAAATGATTCTTGCTAACACCTGCAATAAATCTATCTCTCATCATAAGGAAATCCTCATCATAAGGAAAACAAGGTATCCCTTCAAGTATTCTTCCACAGAGATGGAACATCCTAAAAACAGAACTAAAAATTCTCTGTGGGGAGCAAACTAGGATGCAAGCACACAATGCTTTGGTTTAATCAAAGAAAAGGTTACGAATACCAAAGACGCTGAAAACTGGCAATGAAGTACATTATAATCCATATTTTTAAAAAAGTCTAACAGAATTAAAAATGTAGCAAACCACAGAACTTTGGAGGCAGAGGCAGGTGGAACTCTGTAAGTTCAAGGCCAGCCTGGTCTACAAAGCGAGTTCCATATCAGCCAAGGGTACAAACAAAAACTCTTGTCTTAAAACCCCACAACCTCCAAAAAAGAGAAAAAAGAAAAAAAAAAAGTAGCAAACAGTTCAGCACACAAAAACTGTATTGCAGTGCAGCAAATTTCACAGACATGTCTAGCAACAGTGTCCAGGCCACTGTGCAACACCTCCAGCATTGAGACTCTTTGTCCCTACTCATCAATATACACAAAAGGTAACTTAACTGAACCCTACCCCAAAGCCATACAGGGGCATACAGTAGTTTTACCCTGTTCCTTAATTCTATATAAACAGAGCCATATACTTAGGGTAACATTTTCTGCCTGGTTTATTTAATCATTAATCTGTGATCTACCCATTTTAAAGATAGATTGTCTACTCATCCATCCATATTTTGTGTGTATGTACTAGGGATAAAACATAAGGCCTTACACATGCTGGGCAAATACTCTACCACTGAGCAACACTACCATGTTTTATCTGTAGTTATTTCAATGAGGATTTAGTTTAAGGAGGGTAATGGGAATTCCTAGCCTTTTGTGGTTGTCTTCAAGAAACAAATTATTTGTCCAGACCAGCACCAAATTCTTGGTTGTTCTGTTGGCTCTGCCTCTTTAACAGTTGGAACAATACCCAGCTTCTTAGCTTTTTATGAAAAGCTTGAAGACTGAGAAACATTAAGCCAAATCCTAACTGGGATCAACAGAAAATAGTGGGTTTTTTTGTTTGTTTGTTTGGTTTTTCGAGACAGGGTTTCTTTGTGTAGCCTTAGGTGTCCTGAACTAGCTTTGTAGACCGGGGTGGCCTTGACCTCAAGAGCTCCACCTGCCTCTGCCTCCAAGTGCTGGGATTACAGGCGTGCACCAGATTGTTTCTTTGAGTAATGCTAGGCTTCAACTCTGGCTAACTAGAAATATGAATAAAAAGTTCCATTAGAACAACTAAAACTCTGGATGAAATGGTTAAAAAAAAAAGTCTTCTTAAAGACACTATTAATCTAGCAAGAAAATAAGATTCTTCAGAAAAAAGTTTCTGGAAAAACTGAAAAAACAGAGTGGGTAATTACCGAACCCACTGTCTGCTGAGCTTACAGCAGAGACAAACCAGAGTACTATATTTGTGAGGACAGACTCTTAGGCAGAGAAGACAGGGAGAAGGCGCTGAGCTCCCACCAGCAAGTTAGAGCCTTCAAGAGCTGGTTCCACAGCGTAGGGTGCTGGTGATGAGATGTAAACTGAGTGGCATTGCATGAAGGCAACAGATAGAAATAAAGGAGAAAGATGAAGTCAGTTCAATGATGTGGATCTGGTCTTTAAGGAGATAGACTTGAAAGAGAAAAGTGTTTGGTCTGCCTCAGGTAACCACAATACCATCACTCACTAATTACGTTTTTTTATTTACTGGGGAAGGGACAACTTCTAGGAGTTGGTTCCCTTCTTCCACCATGGGGTCCCAGGAATCAAATTGAGGTCATTAGGCTCTGAGACAAGTGGTTTTGCCCACTGAGGCATCTTGACAGCCCCATCAATCACTTACGTTAGGAAACAAAGGTTTCAGTAGGCAAGAAGTGACTAAGTTTAGTGCTGGTGTTAAGTACCTGTGAAACAGCCAAGTGAGAAAATCCAACACTGCAGGTAGGGTAAAGGGTAGGAGATCAAAGTTTGTATAACTCATCATACTACATGAAGTACCCAGCAGTAATGGAACACAATAGAATTTCTAATGTCTGATCAATTCTTAAGACTGCTGACCCTTCAAATGAATTTAGAACTAAGCATCTCAGTCACATAACCTAAAGATCTCCAGATGGTATCATGTGTGGGTGGCTCCCTCCAACAAGTGCGGAACTGACTTCTAACAGCAGAAACACAAAGACATAAAGAACGACACTACTATTAGTGTTATCAGCTGTACTTATTATTAGCTAATATTAGATAATGATTAAAATTCTTTTTGAGTTTTAACATTCAGCTTAGGAGCTTTTATCACCTGTTCCACTAGGACATATTATTTCAGTGTCTGGCACTTGAAGGCTCTCAGTTTCTCCCTGATTTTCTTGTTCCATTGAAAGGTCCAGTTCTTCATCTTGGAGATGTTCAGATATTGTGGGCAAAGGCTGAGGCTTAAGATGCAAAATCAGGTTTCCTTTCAGCTCTGAATAAAGAAATACAGAGACATGTTTCCCTTCTAATATGAATGAAAATACTTGGGGGGGGGGCACTTAATTATAAAAATTTTAAGGCTATCAGTTTCTCTCTCTTTTGGTTTTGGTTTTTTGAGAGACAGGGTTTCTGTGTAGTCATGGCTGTCCTGAACTTGCTCTGTAGCGCAGGCTGGCCTCACACTCACAGTGATCTCGCTGCCTCTGCCTCCCTGAGCGCTGGGATTACAGGCGTGTGCCACCGCAGCTGCTTTTTTTAAAGGCTATCAGCTTTTAGGTCTAAAGTATGAGGGCCCTTTTGCACAAAACTCATTTATAAATAACATGTACAAGCACCCCCGAAAGTCCCTCACTTCTGTCTGCATTGTACATATCTTCAAAGGCGAATTCCAGCTCCCGCTGCCAGTCTTCTTTCAGCTCGCTGCGTCTGTACGGCAGTTCAACTAGTTGGGGTGGCATCTGTGCCACTGTCTGTCGCCTACGTGCCAGGTCTTCTTTCTGCAGCTGTTTGAGTTCTTCCATGAGTCGCTCTTGGTTCTTTAACGGAATAAAGAGATTAATGACAGCTGATTTAAATTTGAGACAGTTATATTAACTAGCGAGGTGAAAATGTAAAGAATAAGGCCTAAAATTTCCCCTTCTTCCATTTATTCTGACAGAAGACATTGTATACAAATATCTGCTGAATGCTGAATTATTAGACTAGTAATGGGAAAAACAAGTAGCACAGTTGCTACCGCCTAGACCATAAAGTCTGGAAAGTGTCTGCCACTACCTATTCTCCTGGGACAAAAAAGCTGTATTATGCCAAGGGCGCCTGCATGGTGCTGTATGTGCTTGAGTTCTCCCTGTACTGCTCAGGTCCTAAGTGACTGTGACTTAACTAACCATACTTTCCATCAGTCCAAACTCTTAGTCTCATGATTAAAGAGGATTTGTGTGTAGAGTACTCTTTTATGTGTAGAGTACTACTAACATGAAAGTATAATGAAGTTACCTAATTTAGTTTTGATGGTAAAGGAGAGAAACCTTCAATTTCTGGGTTAAGTGTTTAGTCATACAGAAGAGGAGGAAGTAGTAGAAGAAAAAAACAGGGGCAGCACATAGCTGCTACGGCTATGAAGGTAACCAGAGAACAGCCTCTCATTTGTATGGCTAGGGAAGAGGGCAAAGGGATTACAGACAAAAAAATGAAATAAAACCAAAAGCAGACAGAATCCAAATGCCAATTACAACAGGCCCAGCAGGAAATAAGTTTCCAGATCAAATAAGAGAATGGAATCTATTTGGATAACTTTTTTTGGGGGTGGGGTGGGGGTGGAAATAGGGTTCAAGACAGGTTTCTCTGTGTAGCCCTAGTTGTCCTGGAACTCATTCTGTAGACCAGGCTGGCCTTGAACTCAGATATCTGCCTGCCTCTGCCTCCCAAGTGTTGAGATTAAAGGCATGGGCAACCTCTTGACCTGGATTCCTTTTCTTAAGTGAGGAAACTAGTCTAGAGTAAAGAGGAGTAGCCTGAACTGGTTTTTAATGACAGCATATTTATTACTTGCTTTTTGAGTAAGTGCATTATTCTTGCTCATTAGAAGCATGGTATGTCACTCTATTAGTATTTTTCCTAATTATGGTGAACTTATAAAATTCCAGGCATGTTCCTATGAGCTTTTTGCAGTCCTCAGGAAAGAGATTATAAAACTTAGCTCAGAGGGTGAACTAAGACAACACAGAGGTAAATCCAGGCAAGCTGTGGAAGCTCACTTCTGTAGCCACTCAACACTGCTGCTTTTATGGAAGAATGCATTCAACTTATAACTGTTCCTCAGTTTCTGTTGTTATTTCTTATAGGTTTAATAAATCTTAGATGACAATTATTAGTAATTCAGACATTCAGTTAATTGAGTCACAATTGACTTCTATCTTAGGAAAGTGAACAATTTGAGGGAGGTCACAATCTAAACCCTATTTTCAAGTAAATTTCCTCAGGATACGCATTTAATGTTCAATGAAGTACTTAAAAACTCTCTCCTAAGGTGCTGGGGTTAAAATACTCAAGTGTAGCCAAACACACACAGTAAAAGAGAAACATACAGCAAGATAAATCATTCTATGCTGTGTTTCAAGAATAAGGACATGAGCCTACCTTTGAATCAACAAAGGGACAGTAAGTGTTCTGCTCAGAAAATACTTAAAGAATCAATTGCACAAATTTATACATCACAAATGCAATAAAAATTACTAGATGAAAAAAGTGAGTCATCTTTTCAGGCTTTTCTTGGATTGAATAAATGTTTAAAAAATGCATTAGTAAACATGCAAAACAAAGATACACTGTAAGAACAGCTTTGTTTAACCTGAGCTTAAAAGAAGATGGCAAAGGATATTGGGAAATTTTAAGGAAACTATATAATTCAGAGACTTTATGTGGTGGTTAACACTGTTAACATGACAAAAATCTAGAACCACCTGGGAGATGAGCCTTTGGGCATGCCCATGGGAAATTATCTTGGCTGCAGAAATTGAGGTGGAGAGACCTGACCACTGTGGGTACTAAACGGTATGAGAAAGAAGGCTGAGCAGCTGCAGGCGCCCATGCTCTGGTCCTGACTGCTGTTCTGTGACTAGCTCCTGACTCCTTGACTTGCCCTCCATGATGGACTGTACCTTGAACTGTGAGGTAAAATAAACTCTTCCTTCCCTCCTTAAGTAGCTTTCCTTTTTTTTTTTTTTTTGGGGGGGGGTGTATTTTATCACAACAGAAAAGACAATTAAGAGACATAAATTCATACTCTAGGACTCTGAACTCACTCCCTGAGCAGTTCTACAATGCCACCAACCAGCCCATCAGCAGCAGTCACAGTTCACAGGAGATCTTACTTGCGCCAAGTGGATCTTCTTCATGGCTCGGGCTCCCCGAACATGAGCCCTCTCAAGCTGTTCCACTCTCTCCCGTGCTGCCTGTTTACGTAGTCCTTCCAACCGCCTAGCTTCTTCTTCAGCAGCCAAGTGAGCATCTGGCTAGCAGTCAATCAACATAATTTTAGATCTTTTTTAAAGAAGTGTTAAAGAAATAGCTTTAAAAAGTAATGTAATTAATATTTTTCCTACTTATATAAAATTAAATAATAAAAAGATTTTATTACTTAAAAGCAAGCAAATTTACTGGGGTTATAGAGGGAGGGGTTTCAAGACAGGGTTTCTTGTGTGGCCCTGGCTGTCCTCCAACCCATGTAGATCTCCCTGCCTCCACCTCCCAAGTGCTGGGACTACACATCCAGCAATAAAAAAGTTTAATATCTACAAGTATCATAACATCCAGCTATAAAATGATCAAATTATTAGTAGAAAATCTTGTACATCTATTTTAAAAGACATCAAGATTTTGTCTACTCAAAGATATTACTCATAATTTTTTTTTTTTTTTGTAGTCCTGGTTACCCTAGAACTAGCTCTGTAGATCAAGCTGTCCTCAAACTCACAGAGATCTGCCTGCCTCTGCCTCCTGAGTGCTGGGATTAAAGGTGTACACCACCGTTGCCCAGCCTTACTTCATGATTTTTAAGATATTCCTCTAAATGGCAATGCTGACTCAACTAAGAAGACCAGAATAATGACTTAAATATAACCCTGGCTTCCTAGGGCTCATGTAGAAAAACAGCCTATGTCAATGACCGCATCGTTACTCTTATATGAATATTTACTTTATGTACAGATATATATTTTGTTTAACATTTATTTCATTTTAATTATGTGCATGTGTGAGCAAATGCAGGGTTCCCTGAGAGTCCAGAAGAGGACAGCTGGTTTCCTAGAGCTGGAGCTAAGTCTGGCTATAAGACGTCCACTGTGGGTGTGGGTGCTCTGTCACACATCTTCAGCCCCATAAGCAGCATTTTGAATGTAACCAGAAATGAAAAGCTTTGTCTTTTATACAATCAAATTCTATCAATAAATTGAAACAAAAGACAGGCGTGGTGGCACACATCTGTAGTCCCAGCACTTGGGGATGCAGTAGGAAGCGAATCTCTGAGTTCGAAGCTAGCCTGATCTGCAAAGCGAGTCCAGGACAGCAAAGGCCACACAGAGAAGCCCTGACCCGAAACAAACAAACAAATGAAATTAATAAAAACAAAAGTTATTAACAGTACATAAAATTAGAGGTTCCCAGTGTGGATGTGGTGACTCAGTCCTTCAGACACTGAGTTTCAGGCCATTATGGACTAAAGTAAAACACTGTCTCACAGAAAAAACATAAAAAGTCCCCAAATAGTGAGATAAGTAGGTGAAGAGACTGACAAGGAAAAGAAGAGTTTCACTGACCAAGTAGGCCTATTAAAAATGGTTACCTCAGCCAGGCAGTGGTGTATATACCTTTAATCGCAGCACTCAGGGAGGCAGAGGCAGGCAGATCTCTGTGAGTTTGAGGACAGCCTGGTCTGCAGAGTAAGTTCCAAACAGCCAGGGTTACACAAAAGCAAAGCAAAACAAACAAACAAACAAATGGTTACTTCTTTTGAGCCGGAGAATAGTACCTTTACAAACACAATTATTATACAAACTTGAATAATATCAGGCAGAACAAAAATAGATTAAATAAAAATTGTAATGAGCATAGAATATTAAATAAAATAAGCTATTAGAACAACACTTCCCTCCATTCAGGCCATGAAATTTTCATGAAAAAAGTTGCTATGGAATTCTGTCCCTCATGAAGATAAATTTAAAGCAGAGTGTCAATTTGGATAAATTAAAATCTTAAGGGGGAGGGAAACTTCAAAACTATACATAACGTGAATGATAATTATGTCTAATCTAGAGACAATGAAGTATGCAATGTGAAGAACAGAAGGGGTTAGAGGGACTAGTCATGATGGTGCATGTCTTTAACCTCAGAATGTAGGAGACAGTGTAGGTGGGATTCTAGGCCAGCCAAGGCTACAAAATGAGACACAGTTTTAAACAAAAAACAAAGACAAAAGAAAAGAGGTTTGGGGATATAGTGGGGATGGGACTTTAAGGCAACAAGTATTTAATATTTCATAAATTCCAGAGTAAGTAAATGCTAGCTAGTAGCGGACTGAAGTTAATGTTGGAATCATAACATTGCACAAGCTTATTTTTATCTTTGTATATATATATGTATATACACACACAAACACACACATATCATGATAAAGAAATGGGAAGAAAGCCATTCTAATGTTGGTACTTTTTAAAAGGCAATTTAATTAACTTTATTAAATGTTACATAGTTTGGAAATAGTAATTTTTTCTCTAGAAATCTATTCTTAATATACAATCAGATGTAGATATAAATGTATAAGATTATTATGTTTTTATTATTTAGTGAAGCATGAATTATGAGTGGGCTGTTAAAAATCCTGTTTTTAGGGGCTGGAGAGATGGTTCACCAGTTAAGAGCAATGGCTATGGTTCTGGAGGACCCAAGTTCAATTCCCAGTACCCATTTGGCAGCTCACAACTGTCTGTAATTCAAGTCCTAGAGGATCAGATATCCCCTCTTCTGGCTTCTGCAAGCACACAGACATACTTGGAAGGCAAAACATTCATGACAGTTGAAAAACATCCCGTCTTTAAATGTTTGTGTGAATGTTTATACATAAAGACGGACTCTAATTCATATATTAACCATTTTGTCTTCTGGTGCTGGGATCATTGATGTTTCTCCTAGTTTACCTTCTATATAAAGCTCTGTTTTTATAAAGCTTCCATTATTTTATGACTACAAGTTTTAAAACCCACTTTACGTTATAATGAAGCCTATTTTGCACAATATATGATAAAAACATATTTACCGTTTAAAAAGACAGTCACAAATAGTCATGTATTTCTTCCATTTATACAGGAACACCATATATCCGACATGAAAAGTCAAAGCAAATTTAGATGGCTTTTTGTTCTCTGTTACCCTAGAGCAGTTAATAGGACTGGTCAAATTTTGAGAACTGGCCACACCAGACATACACTCAAAATAAAAATAAACTGAGAAGGTCTGGAGAAATGGCTCAACGTTTAAGAGCATGGGTTGCTCTTCCAAAGGTCCTGAGTTCAATTCCCAGCAACCACATGGTGGCTCACAACCATCTATGATGAGAATCTGGTGCTCTCTTCTGATGTGCAGGTCTACATTCAGACAGAACATTGTATACATAATAAATAAATCTTAAAAAATAAAATAAAATAAAATAAAATAAACTGAGTGAACACAGAAATACTCAAGTGAGTCATGAACAACAAGTAAGCCAATCACCTGCTTTGTGCTCACCTGTCTACTCACAAAAGTAGAAATATGATGGTAGGTGGAACTATTGGTTTTCAATGAAGGAATTCTGTTTACTTCAATGTTCTGAAAAATAAAACATAAAATACAATTCAGATTAAAATACATTTTCAATTAAGCTAGAACCATTGCAAAAAGTGAAAATGTTTTTATTATTGAAACAACATTTTGCTATGTAGCCTATCTGGCTTAGAACTTATGGCAATTCTCCTGTCTCAACCTCCTGAATGCTGGGATTACAGGTGTGTACTGAAACAAAATTGTGTATTAATCCATGCTATGATTTATTCTAAAATTTGTTCTACTTTAATCCCCACTAGAAGATGTTAGGAGGAACAGAAGAAAAACTTCAGGAGTGATTAGGGTCCTCTTCTAATGAGGAGATTAATCTGTTCAAATGATTAATGGATTCCAAGGCTAATTATTTCTAAGGTGAATCTGTTACAAAAGCCAGTTTGCCTAGATTTCCTTGTTTGTGATTTTCACATTCTCCATCAACCTGTGACTGTCAGTAAGAAGACCACCACCAGATGAAGCCCATCAGTCTGGGACCATGAGCCAGTCTTTTTTCTATGAATTAGCTTGCCTAATGCACTGTATTATTAGAAACAGAAAATGCACTAAAACAAGACCAATGCTAAAATCTGCTTAATAATGAAATAAATCTTTTCATCCAGAGTTAAATTACACTTCATGAAGTTAAATTACTTCAAGTACATTTTTTTCCTCAGGTTTCTCAGTATTTGAATTTTTATGTTTAAAGAAACAGCGACATAGATATACCTATTCTATATATGACACAAGATCTTTAAAGAATACACCTTACCTTCAAGGTCCCCAAACACTCTATAACTTAGCCCTTCAAACTTAAGTCCTATTCTTTCCTTTTACACCACAAACTCACAACCAGCTCAAAACATAATCTAAGACACTGTTCTTTCCCAAACACCTGCATAGGTTTGAATAAAGATCATATTGTAAAACATCATTTTTTAACCAAACAAGAGTACAATCATCCTAGCCAGCAATGGTGTCATATACCTCGCAGCACTTGGGAGGCAGGGCAGGTGGATCTCTGCATATGAGGCCAGCCTGGCCTACATAGTGAGTTCCAAGATAGCCAAGGCTACACAGAAAAGCTGTCTCAAAAAACAAAACAAGAGAGAGAGGGAGAGAGAGAAAGGAAGGAAAGAAAGAAAGGAAAGAAAGAATATAATCACTCAGATTTTGGTTTATAAGAGCTATTTATCTAGAAACAATGCCTCCACAACACACACACAGAGCAAGGTGCTTTGAAGATCCAGAAGTTGGGCAGTGCGTGTCATTTGCTGGTCTACAGAACAAAGCAACACTATAGAAACACGGATACAGAGCCAGATTGAAGAGCCTTCTCTTCAGTGAAGAAAATATGAACTTTAAGAAAAAAAAAAAAGAATATGACAATAGTTGTGTGTATAATAAAACTCAATACCTTCAGGATAATAGTCACAAAAAATGAAAGACACCCTACCCTCACTACAAAACAACAACAAATTTGCTACCATGGAACTGATTATTGTACCTATCCTACACTCTAAAAAGCATTCTCCTTCAAGAAGATAAAGGCTGGCTTATGGATCCTGGACATTTTTAAATAAAAGCCAACAAAAGATATCACATCATGGGTTAAAATACTGCTTGTCTTTTTAATATCTTGCATGGTCCTGGGGGAATGGCTGAAACAGGACACTCCCACCTGGGCCTCACTGGATCACGGCAGATGGCTCAGTGAGAGGGGACTGACACTTGCGCTGATCACATTCACACAAATATACGATAAACGCCCTCATACCAGTATTACGTTTTCATGCTTGTTAAAAAAGCTTCTGTTTAACTTTCACAGAAGTATAATCTGATAGTCATCTATAAGGCCACTCCAATGACTAGAGTGTTAATATAAATAAGAGAACTCATTCTTTTATTTTTTCCCTCTTTTTTTTCTTTTGAAACAAGAGTTCAATAGCCATCCTCCTGCTGGAGCATCACAAATGCTAGGAGTCAGCATGTCCATTCTAGTATTTATAAGATTGAACTATATTAAACATGTAAACAGAAATAAGTCTAATCACAAAGTACACCTATACCTATAGGTAAACTTCTCATGATCTTATGACAGTAAACAAATTTAAACGTATATATGAGCTCTACTTCTTTATTAGATGGTGAGCCAAATCCAGAATATGGACTGTCTATAGAACAACTAATGTTAACTTTTTTTTTGGCAAATACAGGCTATAAAAAAAATAAAAATAAAAGGCAGAATGATTAGTAGTACAATAAAAACCAAACCCATTATATTCTGTAAACACACAATTGTTTTGAAACCACTACGGAAAACTCAGCACATTTGGGAAAAACAAGCATTAGGTAACACTGAGCAAAATGCCAGTACTGTTATTTTTTTAAAGTTCTTAAAAACATACATTAAAATATTTATAGGTAAAACAATATCTAGGATTTAAAAGTACTCTTATATACGTATATGTTATGATGTAACTTAAACTTATTTAAACAAAGCTCTAGGCAATTCACCTCAAAAGGGGCTGGGACAGGAGGTGGCAGCCTGGCCATTTTAGCCGATCTCTCTTTTTCCACAAGTAATGCTTCCTTTCGAGCTTTTATATTCCTTAAAAGACAAGAGATGCAACTAATTAGTTTCTCACGTAATACCCACTGTCACAAGAGGATCAGAAATGCATTTACTTGCTATCAGCATACAGAGTTAAAAACATAAAACCTAGGGACTCATCTTCTAGCTGAGTCTATACCCAATTTGTTGTTTGACAAAGCATACATGCAAGAACATGTTTAGCACCTACAGGGGAGTCAACTGAACAATCACTGAGAGTTCTTTATAGTGAGAGTAGAACTAGAAATGTTAAAGACAGGCCACTGTGTAAAATGACAAGTACAGATCAGTAACACCATTCAAAAATTACTAATTTTTGCATTACTAATGACTGAAGCTTTCCAGTTTACAATCGTGTGTGTGTGTGTGTTCTGAGACCAGGGTGGTCTTGAACTCACAAAAAATCTTTCAGCTTCTGCCACCCAAGTACCAGAATTAAAGGTGTAAACCACCATACCCTGTCCCAAGACCTCTGTAATCTTAATCACACATTTTTTTTTACCTCCTTTTTACATCGGAGACAGTTTTCGGTTAATGTAAAGCCTGAACTGTCCATAGATTTCTTCAGATATTTAGTGACTAAACTCAGAATGTTTACTCAACTAGGTAAACTACCCCCTCCTGCATTAGTGAGCACAGGTGACACACACCCTTACAAAGCCTCCAGCGCACCCTCTATTTCTTGTCATACTGGCTTCAGCTGAAAATATGGTAAGTTATTATGTCACCTGGTTTTCTGTTTCATTAACATTTCTTTTTCATTTTTCTGCATTCTTAGGGCTTCTTTATGTCTCATTTCTGCTTTTCTTTTTCTTTCTGCTGTGTGCCGAGCCAGAGTGTCCAAGTCAGGTTCCTAGAAGTATATAGGACTTAAAAAGTCATGTTACACAGAAGAACAGAAATGTCTACTTGACATCAACATATTATTTTTCAATTTCATCATCTCCTAGAGTACACAGAGCTAACTAAGCATGGCAAGGGTACCACCACCACCACGCCAGAGTAGAAATCACTTAACTTACTATGAAAACAGGAAATATCAAGCTACTTTGGACAGGGTTAAATTAACCAATAAAATATTTTATTTAAACCAAAATGCCAAAAGTATACAGTAATACAGGTGGTTCCCTGGCATTCAAAAATCATATGGGTTTCATTCAAATGAGTTAGGCTTGGGGATATAATTAAAGACAAGACCAACAGTGACTCACAAAAAGTTTAAAAAGGGGGGGGGGTGGTCAATGTAGCGATGTATCAGAGCGGATATTAAGACTCGAGATCAAGCCTCTGACAAAGGGCGAGAGTAATGATAGATCTGGGGAGGTTGTTGAGACTTGGGGAGAACAAGAGCTCCACAAAGACCAAACTGAGCCGGA
>CM053747.1:11943848-12038715 GCA_028658305.1 Pachyuromys duprasi
CTGTTTCAGTCATGATCTTGATGGCTGACTCTTTGACCCTCCCCCATATAAGCCGGGGAGTGACAGACTGGCTAGATCCCAGGGGAGGACTTTGCAGCCAGCCCTGAGGAGACAGGATAAGCTGGGGTTGGATGGAAGGGAAGGAGGTCCTCCCCTGTTGGTGGACTTGGAGGGGGCAGGGAAGAAGGAGATGAGGGAGTGGGAGGGTAGGAGGGAATGGGGGAGGGGGCTACGCCTGGGATTCAAAGTACCTAACCTGTGATTGAGATAAAAATAAATAAATTAAAAAAAAAAAAGTTAAAAAAAAAAAAAAAGAACTTAGGGCTGTTTGTAAAAATACATAAACTAGCTTTTTTTCCTTCTTTCTTCCCTCCCCCTCCCCCTTTTCCTCTTTAACTATGTTGACCAGGCTGGCTCTGATTTTAAGGAAGTCCTCCTGTCTCTTTGTTTGAGTGTTGGGATTACAGGAATACATGTATACCATGCCTGACCAATGACTATTTTCTAGCTATAAATCTTATTAAGCAAACCAAATAAACTCAAGGGGTTGTCTGAAACAACTCTACCTAGCCTTTAGGAAGTCATCAGTGGCAACAAGGGCAAATGTATTCAGTCATACATATTTAGAGGTGTTTGAAATGAATGTGAATTTGGAAATCTAAATTTAGTCCTCTGAATATGTCTAACCTGCTTGAGACAAACAATTTCTGACTGTCATTTTATACAGGCAAGAAGTGGAAAAAATAATGTAAACTTGAACACCACAGAAAGAAAGGTAATTACTTACTAGGAAATGAATACACCATTCTTCACAGTAGCTTAAACTGATTTAAAAAATAAAGGTCACCTTGCCTCCCCCAGTTTTACACATTAAAACATGTTTATCATGAAAGCATTCAATAAATAAGTATAACTATACTGTCTCAATCAGTGATTGGACAAGCTCACCACTCACATTTTCTTTAGCCTGTCGATGTCCCTCTCCCAGATGTCTTAAACTGGCCAAATACAGTTTTTCCAATTTCTTTATTCTCTGGCTTTGTGCTTCTTCCCATTCTGTTCTTAGCTCCTCAGCCAAACGAGAAAACTGCTGATTTCGCCTCTGTTTTATATCTTCTCTTATTTGGAAAGCAATGTTCCTTTCCTGTTCTCGAACCTGAAAGATGAGAATTTTGTGCAAAATGCATATACGGGGTTTAAACATTAAAAAAAAAAACAACAAACTAAGAATAGGAATGCCAATGAATTCTCTTCAGATTCTATCAATTCTCCTAAATACTCTTTAGATACAGGTTACAATTAGTAGAACAATCTAACTAACAGAGCAAAAAAAATATGTGTATGTGTGTGCCATAGCACAGGAGCCTGAGGACAATCTGCACCTCAAGTTCCAACATGAGGATCCTTGGGCTAGGACCTGGCCTGTCAAGCTTGGCAGTCAAGTACCTTTACCTAACTGAATCATCTCAGCAGCCCTCAAGGTTATTGCTGAAGTTCCTTAATCGATGTGTTTTATCTACTCTACCTCCAATAATATCTAAGATGCTAAAATGGTGAGGTGATTTCACAAGTTTTACAGCTGAGGTCAGATGGGAGCTCACTCTCTAGGGAACATCATCTCTGATTCTAGGTAGAAAACTATTAACACAACTCACAAAGACTTAGCTTTAGACTGTGAGAAAGAGAAATCTAAAATTTCCTAAGAAGCTTGTCTCAGACACTCACATAAATAAGTCTTTCTTCTTTCTAATAGTCTTCTCCAAATTCTTTCTAAGCTTCTTTTTCTAATGTTCAGCAACTATGCATCATTAAGAAATGGGACAGAAAGATTTTAAAAGCCAGAAACTGAGGAAGATTTCTGAATAATGTCTTCTGTACATAACAGAACTGTTGCATACATGAATCTGTAGTTGCTAGTACAAGATCAAGCCAGTCTATGTTCCTGAATGAAGAAGGAAGGCTCATGAGGCCCCACCCCTAGCTAAGAAGCTATTGGGAGCTGACAGCTGTTGAGGGAAGAGTTAGTTTTCTTCAGCAATGTGCTCTAATAGCACATTGCCCGTGCTCCAGTGGATGGCACCATGCATGTGCAGGCAGAGTAAAATGGACTCAGGGGATTATTGAAAAAAAAAAAAAGTAAAAGAAAAAAAAACTAAAGTAGGGATAACGTGGAAGAAAATTGGGAAGTAAATGAAGGGAAGAGGATGGGTAGATAACTATCAAATATATAGTATCCACACATGCAATTACCACAGAATAAAAATTTAAAATATATATAGGTAATTAAATAACTATCTTCTAATACTTGGGTTAAGCAATCTTTCAACTCTTCTCTCAGCTACTTATCAGCATCTTATTTTTCAAATGTTCCAAAACTGGTAAATAAGCAAGAACCAGGGCTCTTTAAGGGACAGAAAAAGCTTGCAAAACAACATTTTGTTTAGAATTAATTATATTTAATCCAAAATATACAAATGATTTGAGGAAAACAAAAATTTAAACTCCAAGTATGATACCTGTAGCAATCTTAGTTTCCGTCTTCTTTCATAATCTTCCTTCAAAATGAAGGCTTCCTCATTAGGACTCAGTCTCAGCTTGCCATTATTCATTACCTTTCTTTTCATTTCTGTGTAATATAAAGGGTCTGAATCGAAGAGAAATAAACATATGAGTGTCTGTAAACTACATTGCTGAAATAGGGCAACAAATAAAATAATTTTAAAACTCCGTATTAATGTTTTTGATATTTAAGTGGTTATATATATTTACTACTCATTACTTATATGTATATGTATATACACACACACATATATACAACATATATATATGCAATAAAATAACACAAGTAAACAAAGTCCAACTTAGTTATCTGGTCTTTACACCACTGGTTGTCAGATGGATGAGAAAGAAAATGAAGAGTGAGTAGAATTCTTCCCAAGTTTGTCCCCATCTATAGCTGACTGACAATATTTCAGATCTTACACTTTGGGAGTTAGCATTTCCAGAACTTATTAAGCACTTAAAAGATGGGTTGGCACTGAATAAATGTTTTCACAAGTACAATTTAATTTCATAAGTACATAGGTAACCTGTACCTAACAACAAAAGGTAACTTTAAGGACCCCTGGTTTGTTGTACATAATTTATCACCTAGCACCATTAAATCTCATGGAATATTATTAATCCCATAGGCTTAGTCTAAAAGATCCTCAACAATTACAAACATGTTGTATTAGTTGTAATAGACAGAGGAGTTCTATTGTTTCAATAAAACACCACCAACAAAAGCAACCTGGAATAAAGGTTTTATTTCTGCTTATAGTTCCACATCATAGTCCATCACTGAGGGAATCAGGGCAGGAATTCAAATGACAGAAACAGGGAAGCAGGAGCTGATACAGAGGCCATGGTAGTGTGCTGCTCATTGGCTTGCCCAACCTGCTTTCTTATACCGCCCAACATGACCTTCCCAAGGATGGCACAGAACTCTCTGCATGCCTGGCCCTTCCACATCAATCATTAATCAAACTGTATTACAGATGTGCCTATAGGCAGATTTTATGTGAGATTTTTCTCAGTTGAAAGTTCTCTTCCCAAACAACTCTAACTTGTGTCAACGTGGCATAAAACTAACCAAGATACATATCATCCTTTAAAAAAAATGACCACTTTTAAAATCCCTACAGGATATTTCTAATGGGATAAGAACTTAGATTCTCAGGTCTATCTTATTGCTACTTCTGGTTGTTCTTGATGTTGCCCTACACTTTTTTTTTTTTTGGTCTCTGTGGTTCTGGGATGGAACTAGGGCTTTTCAGATGTTCATGCATCCACTCTGCTAAATCCTACTACTCTTCTCTAGAACTTAGATTTTTAACATGAGCTTATCTAAAGGAATGTGGTATGGGAAACTAGAATGTGAGAGCTGGTGTTCTTTGAAACTCTTTCCAAGCGATTCTCTATTAACAAGTTCACGTGACACCACTACCAAACAGTATACACTTAATATCAGCACACCATTACAACTTTTATCTGAGATGAGTGCACATCTTTCAGGTCTCTGCCTCAGTGATGAGGCAGGCAAACTGTATAACTGGATATTGACAGCTCTGTGAAGCTGGCTTAAGCTCAGCCTAAGGAGCTGTCCTCTATGAATGAGTTTTACTCATCTCACCTAGAATTTGGACTACCTATACTCATACAGGGATAGCTTGCCTTTTAGTTTATTAATTATTCTTTGTCTTCTGTAGACAGGTTCTTAATAACTGAGTTGATAGTGGTTATAGTTTTCAAAACTCTTAATACTCAAATTTTATAACTTTAAAATACTGTTTCAATGAAGTGCTTGGGTAACCTGGTAGAAACTAACATGTTTTTCAGAGAAATCTCCATCACAAGTGTTGGTCAGGACAAGTATGATTTTGTTCCTTGTTTTGGTTTTTCTGTTTTTCAAGACAAGGTTTCTTCGTGTAGCCTTGGCTGTCCTGGACTTGCTTTATAGACCAGGATGCCCTCAAACTCAGAAATCCATCTGCCTCTGCCTCCCTGAGCACTGAGATCAAAGGCATGCACCACCATGTCTTTTGTCTAAAAAATTATCTTGCATCTTATAAATAGTTCAGGATGGACTGAATTACACTGTTTTAATTCATGTACAGTACTACATGGCAGACCCAGACCCAGTCATGATTATATCCAAGAGGACTAATGTCAAACAGGAGTAACTGCTTGAATTAAAAACCTTTCCCAATACACAGACCCCCATTCTTAAAAAAAGAAGACTCATGAAGGTGGTTGAGGCTCCAAGTGAGGAATATTGTTAAGTTGCTTTCCATAGGAGAAAGGTATTCCTCCTACACTGATCAAGTAGAATCCCGAATGCCTTGGTCTGTTCTATCCAGGTAGACTTTTTTATTCTATGTTTTAACTGTCCAATAATGATGGACACTGTAGGATTTACCTTGATAGTTTTCATTCTGAGGATTAGGCATTATCTGACACACAATAATCACAAAATTAGTACTAGACTTAAACGATGCGGATGCAAGAGCCAGGGCTGCCATTCACTAGCAGAAAGGCAGTAGCCACGTTTCAAGTCCTTTGGGTCTTGTTACATTTCTCCTTGTGAGCAGGGTAATACCTACCACACGTGGTTGTACTAAGTGTGTGGCTTAATTAGTAAGAACTGTGGAACGCATTCTAACATAAGACTGACGACAACCATTCACCGCTGTAGTGTCTTGAGGCAGGGTCGAACTATATTGCCTAGGCTGGCCTTGAACTCGAGGCACTCCTCCTGCCTCGCAAGTGCTGGGGTTACAGGGTGAAGCAACACCCCCGGCTGGGCCTGCCATTTTTTCAAAGCTGAGCGTCGGACAGCAGAGCACCAGGGAAGCGGATCCCACAGAAAGGCCGAGCTCTCCGCTGGATCGGTCTCGGGGCGGCTTAAAGGGCCGGGAGGCTCGCCAGCCTGCTCGTGGCCTGCCAAGAGAACCCTCCCGGGCCTCCGTCACTCACCTGACGGTCTGCGTGGTGGGACCTCACCGCACTCAGGAACCCGCAGACTGAAGGCTACCCAGCAGCGGTTGGGGTACCTGTGGGACGGCCATCGCCAGGCTCTCGTCACTTCCGTCATTTAAACGGCCCGCCAATGGCGGGAGCGGACGGCGGGAACCAGCTTGGTCCTGCCTCCGCCGAGGCCGCTGGGAAGGCCAAGCAGCAACAAGCCCCGCCCACTCCCCCCGCACTGCGCTTGCGCAGCCCCGCCCACACACACGCATGCGCAGTCTTGCGCAGCGGGCCTTTATCGCTCACAACGGCCGGTTGTGTAGTCCTGCTCCCTCTCTGACGCTGTGCTCCCTTCCCAAGTGCGGAAGAAGAGGTGTAGGAAAAGGGAAGCTCTCTGGCGAACCACGAAGCGAGACTTTGGTCTTTCTTGTTCTTGAGGCATGTTTGGTTCAGTTGCTTGGCGCTTCTCAGGATTGGACAGTTACGTGCTCTACCCAGATGGCGCCCTCAATTGGAGACTGGGATTGAGACGTGTTCTGTTCTGAATAAGAGAGCGCGAGTAGTCAAAGCAAGCGCAGTAAGCAGGAGTGTCAGGCTTCACATCGTGACTCTGATGCGTTCTAGCCGGGACCCTGAACCACTGGAGTCATAGCTTCGCTTGAGAGTCTAAAGTTTTGTATTGCTGTAGACCACACCACCCTGGAATGTCCGAAGTGACGTTTCACCTGGCGTCTGTTCCTGTCAGCTAAGGGCTCTGCTGAAGGGTTCACTGGCGTGCCTGCCTTCCTGTGCCTTTGCCTTGGGGACCGGACGTCTACCTCACTGCTTGTTCGCTGGGTTTTCAGAGAATTCTAAGAGAATTCTCCGGGGGAAGAGTGAGGCTTTGGCACGGGAGGCTGAGGAGTTGTAAATCTTACCGCATTGTTTTGGCTAAGTATCAGGGTGAGAAACGTTGTGGGCATCTTAATCCACTGTGGTGTCCTTAGGTAACTGTTTAGATACTTGGCCTGCCCTCTTCCCAGGACCCATGGGAGACTTAAAAGAATCAAGTGAAGGCAGTTTACAGATTCTTAAAAAGTAGAAGGTATTCAGTTTGTGCTTTCTTTCTCGTTTAGAACTTTGCCCTTTGATACAGACCCGGCCCCTCAGGGCACAGAGGTATGACCATCTATCTCCCTTGCCATCGTGACTGGCCCAAGGATGGGCACATGACCTAAATTGGGTCAACCACAGTATTTTGAAGTAATTTGTTCTTACTGGAACCAACAAGGATGAACACGTTCTTCTTTGAGCTCAAACCGGGATATGAATCTGGAGCCTCAGTGAATAAATTCTTCATCATATGTCTCCACACAAGCTGGTCTAAAAGCACAAGTCTGATGTACATCACGGAGCACAAAGAAATTCTGTGTTCAGATTCCCAAATGCAGCCACCCTTAAGGTCAGCAACAAACCTGGTCATTCTGTATCTTTTGGACAGGAATCCTGATTTTAAGATGCTTTCAATATGGGATTTTGTGTTGTAAATTAAAAAAAAAAAGGCTGCAGTTTTGCTTATAAGACATGATCTCACTGAGTGCTCTGGAACTTGATATGTAGACCAAGCTGGCCTTGAGTTCAAAGAGATCCTCTATCTCCCTAATGCTGGTATTAAAGGCATGTGCCACCGTAACTTATGAGGCTACAGGTTTATTTGTTTTCTTGGGGGATAAAACAGAATAATAGTTGAGATGTTGGACCCAGAGTCCAACTTCATGGATGTAAATTTTTAGCTCACCAACTCTGACCCTGTTTTTTTTTTTTAATTTATTTATTTTTATATCAATCACAGGTTAGGTACTTTCATCCCAGGCGTAGCCCCCTCCTTCATTCTCTCCCACTCCCTCCCTCATCTCCCTCCTCCCCGCCCCCTCCAAGTCCACCAACAGGGGAGGACCTCCTCCCCTTCCGTCCAACCCCCCCTCATCCTGTCTCCTCAGGGCTGGCTACAAATCCCCTGGGATCTAGCCAGTCTGTCACTCCCCGGCTTGTATGGGGGAGGGTGACCCTGTTTTTAATTCCTGAACTTCCTTACAAGTCAGTTTTCTCAACTCATATAGTAAAAGTGCTCCAAAGTTAGCTGTGAGGTTTAAAGCTATTAAGACAAGGCTTGGCACATGCTACTTTTTAAAATTTGCCTTTTAATATATTGGTTTTTTTAAGTCTTGTTTTAGAGACAGGGTCTCTCTGGTCCTAGCTGTCCTGAAACTTACTGTTGTAGACCAAGCTGGCCTTGAACTCATAAGATCTGCCTGCCTCTACCTCCTGAGTGCTGGGGTTAAGGCATGGTCACCACACCCCATAATGCTTTGTAATTGACTGAAGAAAACTGAAAATAAATATGTGTTTTAAATATGTGTTTTAATGCTTTGGTTTTAATTTTTAATTATGTCTTTGAACTTTAGAGATAGCAGATATGGTTAGCTTCTAATGTCCACCCATTAGGAATGAGTGTGTGTATGTGTGTTTAAACACATGTGAACATACAGTATGTGTGTATACATGTATGGAAGTCATAGTGTCATCAGGTTTCTTTTTCTATGGTTCTTCACCTTGTCTTTTGAAGTAGTCTTTCCCTGAACCCAGAGCTAGATTGATTGGTAGGAAGAGTAGGCAAGAGTTCTTGAGAGATATACCTTTCTCCATACACCCTCTCCCTGTCCCTGCAATACCACCATGTTTTTGCATAGGACTGGGGATCTGAACTTAGTTACTCAGTGGTACTTTATTCATTGGGCTGTTTCCCCAGCCCTTGCAGTAAATAATCACCACCAGTCAGAGGAAGAACTGGGACATTAGTGTAACTAGTTTCTGTGTAATGTTGCCTCTCTTCAGAATACAGCTGAAGCCGGTAGGCTTGGAGCATTGGTTATGTTAGCATTATGTGGCCACAGTACCTGGCAGGCACAAGTTAATGGAGGGAGGAAAAAAGTTATTTTTGCTTACAGTTTCAGAGGTCTTCAGCCTATCATACAGAGAAGGCAAGGAGCAGCTCATATCTTGGTGGACAGGAAGTGGGAGAGTGAAATGGGAACAAGTCAGGGATGATATATCCTCAAGGACCCACTGTCAATGGTCTACACCTTCAAACTAGAGCCCGCCCCACTTTCTAAAGTTCCCAGACAGCACCACCATGTGGAGACCAAACATAGCAATCCTGAGGCTGAGAGGAACAATGTACTCAAATCACAGCAGAATAGTTTAAGATGGTTTCATGGTTCTGAGTCTGCTTTATTCTCCTACCACATTAGGATAAACTAACATTTAAGTGGAGGGAGTCCTCAGAGTCTTATGTAGAAAATCCAAAAGAATGTCAGGTGCAGTGCACTCCTGTAATCTCAGTACTCAGGAGGCAGAGGCAGGGATCACCACAAGTTTGATGCCAGTCTAGGATACATAGCAAGTTCCTGGCCAACCGAGGATGCATAGCAAGATCCCCACTCAGCAAAGAATCTAAAAGAATGGGGATCTTGAAGGAAGAAGTAATCAAAGAACTTCCATCTGGCAGTCTGCTGTTCTGGCTTTCCTTATATTAGCACCACAACAATGTTACAAGTGGCAGTTTTTCAAGGAGAGTGAGATTAAGATTGTGCCAAGAAAAGATGGTCCAAGACACTTCAAAACCACAAATACTGTTAAAGTCCTAGAGCAGGGACTGAGCCATTTACTTGAGTAAGAAAATGAGAATGGGTAGGAGAGATGGCTCAAGTGGTTAAGAGCACTTGTTGCTCTTGTAGAGACCCAGAGTTCAGTTCCCAGCACCCACATGGTGGTTCACAACTATCCCTAACTCCAGCTCCCCATTCTGACCTCTGCAGGCTTCATGGACACACTTGGTATACATACATACATGTAGGCAAAACACATAAAAAAGAATGAGAAGAAATGGAAAACCATTGTTCCATCATTTACATCTTCTTGGCATGTTCTGATAAGATGTTTCTAGACCATTGATACTAGGCTGAAAGTGTATAGGCTGTTACATGCTTACAAAGACAGGGAAGGCTAGACAAAAAGGAAACATAATTTACAACCGAGAAAAGCATACAGTCAAGTGGGGCTGAGTAGAATCAGCATTAGTTTTGCTGCTGGATTCAAATGTGGGTCTGAACACCTGCATCATCTGAAGTTAGCTTCTCTGATGCTCTTGGGGATGAAAGCATCAGCGTTCTCTGTGCCAGAAATCCCTGTTCCATTTAACAGTAGCTGTAATGACATTTTCAAAACTCCAGCTGTGAGGCTGGAGAGGTGGCTCAATGGCTTTGTCACTTGTTCATGCAGAGGGTCAGGGTTCCATTTTCAGCATTCTCATGGTATCTACAGCCATCTGTAACTCTAGTTCCAGGGGATCCAATATCCTTTTTCTGGCTTCTGTGGAACATATACCCCTGGCATCAAAACACTCATACATATAAAATAAACCCTCAAACTGTAAAATAGACTGTAATCATCTTACTTAGACACATAACTAATTATAAAAGATCACAGTATGATTTGTCCACCATTACTGACCTAAGGCAGTTGACATCCATTCTAGCATTTCTAAGACTGCCACCTGACCAGCTTTAATTCATCTCATGAGAAACAACTCTGTTTGCATAGCATTTTCTCATCTAAAATTATGTCCTAATCAAGGCTAGAAAACACAATGTGAAATCATAGTACTTAGGAGGCAGAGACAGGAGAATTTTAATTTGAAACCACTTTGGGCTGTGCCAAGCCACCCTGTTCTACACAGTGAAACCCTGCCTCAAAAATAAAAACAACAAAATACACCAGCAGCAAAATTATTTTTCTTTACCCATGTAGATAACAGTAATTTGCACACATATAAACATTTGCTGCTCAAAGTGTAGCCCAAGGCCAGCAGCAGCAGAGACATTGGGAGATGTTTGGAAATCCAGGCTCTCAGATCCTGCTTTGATTTGCTGGACCACTATCTGAATTTTACATTTGATTTTTTTTTGAAGTGCTAGGAGTTGAACTCAGGGTCTCATGCATGCCAGACAAGTACTCTACCACTGTGCTATACTGCAAGCTCTCAGAATCTGTATTTGAAATCATCTACCCAGCATTTACAGCACCTTAACACTTGAGAAGTCCTGACACACACAAAGCCCCATGGTAAGTGATAAAGCTCCGTGTTATACTATATATTTTAGGATCAATCGATGAAAATATGACATTGTATTTCTCAACCAAAGTGTTTTCAGCCACAGTATCAGTTCTCTAATTGGATTATGGCAATTCCCCATCTCTTCTTTCCACATCTTATCTCCTAGAGTCAATGGAAAGTCCTTCCAGCCTTTCAGAGTCGTCCACACTATGTCTGATGTGATAAAGCGTTGTATCTAGAAGTATCACTGTTTAATCATCTTTGACTTGACTTTTTCCTAAACAAGTAATACTTGATGATACTATTTGCAAGTTAAGATTGGTCTGATCATCATTAGTGTTCTGTGCTACCATCATAGAACTACCTTCCTCCTAGCTCAAAAGGTGACTCTTGAACCCGGAGCTTGCTAGCATGGGGAACCTTAGGTTTGGAAGCTTAGAAGATAAAGGTTGAATGCCACTTTTGCTACCGACAAGACTTATACCTGTAAAACCTTTTGGACTTTCTGAGCATGAGTTTTCTTATCTATGGAATGGACTTGCTTGTGATAATTCAGTGACTGGAGAAACATTAGTAGACTGTGATGGTTTTGTTTATCCTATGAATACACTAGAATCATGAAAGGTATCTCCTGGTGGTGGTAAAAAAAAGAGTGTGTGTGGGGGGAATGTACTGAAAAGAAACACTTGTCTTCTGTCCTGGTGGTCCAGTGGCCTCAAGGTAAGTTATGAAGTTCTCAGCTCTTTAGTAAAGCCAAGGAGACAGATGTGTACAGACTGGGTAGATCCTTATTGCAGGATTTGGGAGAAACTTCCAAAGTGGAGCCCTAGAGGCCCAAGCTTGGAGGAAATGGGGGAGGTAAGAGAGCATTAATGGGGAACTTGGAAAGTGTCATTAAAGAAAAAAGATTTCTTTTGAGACCTGTGTTCCAGTTTGGTTGCACCTAATTGCTTTGAGGTGTTGACCCTAAACAGGCACTGTGACTGTTGAGAGAGAAGAGACACCATTGGCACTCTTGCCTTCTGCTGCTCTTCAGCCTGTGAACAGCCTGGTACTCCTGGGTGGCTGGCTGGCCATGGACGTTCCTGCCCCTCCTACAGCCATGTAATCTACATGGTCTTACTCTTTAGGTGGTGTAGTTCAACTTCAAGGATTCACAAGCAACTTTTCCTATGTCTTTCTCTTAGGATCTCTATTGCTGTGAAGAGACACCACGACCATGGCAACTCTTACAAAGGAAAACAAAATTAATTGGGGCTGGCTTGCAGTTTCAGAGGTTTAGTCCATTATCGTCATGGTGGCACACAGGCAGACATGGTGCTGAAGAGGTAGATGAGAGTTTTACATTTGGATCAGCAGGCAGCAGGAAAGGAATGCCACATTGGGCATGGCTTGAGCTTCTGAGACCTCAAAGCCTGCCCCTAATCACACACTTCCTCCAACAAGGCCACATTTCCTAATAGTGCCATTCCCTATGGACCTAAGGGGCTATTCTATTCAAACTACAATCCCGTTTGCACTTTAAGAAGGATCTTTTAAGCATTAAAACTGGAATATGAGAGGGTCCAGGCTCAGGTGCCGTCTTTCCTTTGTGGTGGAGGAGAACCAACAGTAAGAAGTGGCATCTGGGTTTAACAGCTCCAGTTTAACGCTAAGATTAAAATCTTTACCACTAGAGGGCAGGCCAGACAAACTTTGGAATGTTTGCTCACTTTTTAAATTTTAATTTATTTGCGGTTCTAGGTAATCCATGCCAGGGCTTCTTCACACGTGAGAGGCATGAGTTCTTCCCCTGAGCTACATCTTAACCCCAGATTTTTTTCCTCATTTCCACAAATTCCCCTGCTTACAAAGAATAACTTAAGGTCACTGGTACCAAGGCTGCCACGACATTGCCATCACTGTGTTATCTGAATGTGTCCAGAATGCCAGTCCTGCACACAGAGGCACACAGAGGCATGATACATACAGCCTAGCCCTGAGTACCTGCTGCGTGACAGGCACTGCGCTGGGCAAGCCGTCCACTCTGCTTTCTTTGATTCTCACACCTGTCTGGAGCAGTTTTTTTTTTTTTAATTAATAACTTCATGTAAATTATTAACAAAAGAGAAATTATTTAACAGATGAAGAAACAGACCTATAAAAGTTAAATGTATTAATATATTTTTCGAAGCAAGCAGCTAATAACTAGTAGAATTGGGCTGTTTGTGGATCAAGATGTGAGCTCTTGGCTATTCCTGCCACCGTGCTTTAACTCCACTATCATCGACTCTAATCCTCTGAAACCATAAACTCAATTAAACACTTGCTTCTATGAGTTGCCTTGGTCACAGCGTTTCATCACAGCAATAGAATAGCAACATCGGACACCCATTAACACTACAGCTTGGTGGCCGTATCAAGGCCAACAAAGCTCTTCATGATTCCAAGAGACCATTTCCTGCCTCCCCTAGAGGCAACAACAATCACATTGTCCCTCCCTCACTCTGTTCCAGTCCCACAGTCCTCCTTGCTGGACTTAGACATACCAGCCTGCTCAGGCGCTGCATCTCTTCTTCTCTCCGTGTGCATCATCTTTCCAGTGGCATGTCCATGCCCTGCCTGTCCATGTCAATCAAGTCTCTGCTCTACTGTGTCCTTACTGGGTTGGGCTTCTTAATCTCTCTTTAAGAGCAGCACTACCCTAATCTGCTTTACTTTTTCTTTCAACTGTTACCCCATATGCATGCATACAAGTGCTTTCACACACAATTTATTTGCCATGCATCTTCTTGGAACATAAGTTATGTTTCTTGAAATCAGAGATCCTTTGCGTATGCTCAGCTACACCCCCAATTCAAGACTGAATTCCTCACACACACAAAAGCTCAGTGTCACTGTAATGTATGAATGTTCATCTTCATTGTCTACTTTAAACATCTTCATGGAGAAGGTTTCTGTGGGTGCGATTTCCGACTCCAAGGTATTCTAAAGGTATATTTCACACGTGTCCAATTTATAGTGCCATGAACATACACATAATAGGTTTATCTGCCCATATCTCACCTGAATAGTTTTTTGTTAATATTGCTTATCTTTTTGTAATCTGGTACAAAAAATGCTTTCATTTTATTTGCATTTTGAAATTATTTGCATCTGTTATTGTTAGGGTCCAGAAGAAAGGACAACCCCAGACTCAAGTAGCATGCAAGCAACAAAAGGCATTTATTCTGCAGAAGACCAGCATGCTGGAGCCACCACCATGGCAGAATGGTGGCCACCCCAGATGAGCACAAGAGCTCTACCTAAGGTCAACTAGGGAAATTTCCTGGACAATTAGGTAACCTTTATTGTGATCAGCCCAGGTCAAGAGCAAAGGTAGGAGTGCATCAAAGCCCTGCCTGGGGCTAGCTAGGCCATGGTTAGGGGTTGGGAGGGCTCTCTAAACTGGTCCAAACTGGCCTAAACTGGTGGGTGCCAGGGAAGTTACAAGGGTCAACTCCTGACTGGCTTGGGTCCAGGTGGTCCATGGGCTGCATTCCTGTGCCAGGAATGTTCTACTACAAGATCAGATAAGGCTGCCCAGCCCTCATGCCCCACCCTGAGATGAGATTCCTTCCTATTCCTGTGGTCATCTCCAGGCTAGTCCTTGGGTAAGGGATTTTTATGGTCTTTCTCCTGGAATTGGTGACCTATGACCTAATTCCTGGGACTGACGACTTTTGCAGGGGCGGGGGTGGGGCGGTCAGGGCTCCTCTCACGTGTATTCATTCACCGTTTTTATCTGTATTGTTTGTGTGAGTGTCCTTTGTCCACTTTCCTACTGTGATTATCTCCCTTGTGGGGTAGCTCTTTGTGTATTAAACCTGTGTTTAAATTGCCAGTACCATTTCCAACTTACCATTTGTCTTTCAGCGTTGTTTTTATTGTTTCTAAGAAGCAAAAAAAAAAAAACCAAACATTTTTTTATTCAATCAAATTTATTCAGGTTCCTCTCTCTGTTTTTAAATTTCCAAGTAAGAATATAGTCACACAACTAAGCATTTGGGTGTTGAGCCTGCTCAGGCTTTCTCACTCTGTTCCAGTCCCACAGTCCTCCTTGCTGGACTTAAGCCCAGCCTTCCCTTGTAGGTATATGCCTTGCTAAAATTTATATCATGAGTGTAAATGTGGCGGGGGTGGTGTAATGTTCCCAGCCCATCAAACATACACTCTGATGAATCTGTAGAGCAGGAATGTTACATCAAAACAGACAGCTATAGCACCAATTACCTGAGGGAAATTCACGGAAGGGTGAGCTGACACCGTTGTTAAACATCTACACGTAAGAAAGTGCCGAAGAGAAGCTTGTGCAGCTCCTGGAAGCTGGCACTCATATTGCTCTGCTCCAAGACACGTTCTGTACAGGAACACAACTGTGCAGTTTTGGAAAAGTCAGCAAGGTTATACTGATGGGCTCCTCGGCTTACAGAAGAGTATGTCTACCACCTCTGTATTTCCTGTGCCCTGTCACAGTGCTGCTGTGTATGTGCAGCTGGGGCAGGTGTCCCTTGTCTTCTACCTGTGCAACGCTTCTGGGTGGGAAGAGTTCAGGTCACCTGTTGTGGCAGAGGTGGTTAAAGTGTGCCAAGATCTTTTTCTCCCTTGTCCCCAAGAGTGCCTGTGTGGGGCCTGGGCTGCCTGATTTTCCAAGCCTAGCTCCTCAAAGTCCTGGTCAAGAAGATGGGCTGTCTTAATGCCAGAATCTACATTAAAAATGCACAGCTGATTGTCTGGTTACATTAAAGAACTTGTATCCAAGGAAATTGACTGGTCTTAATCGTGTCCTTTTGTGGTACTTTGATGGGTGAGCTATGTATGGTACAGGAGACTGAGAACACATTTGGAAAGCTTTGATGACTGTGATTCAGAGCTGGTATCCAACGATGTGCTTGCTGGCATTATTTTTGTTCGGTTTCAGGTTGGTTTTTTTTTTCTGTATGTGTTTTGTCTGCATGAATGTCTGTGCATCACATGCAAATCTGGTACCTACAGAGGCCAAAAGAAAGTATCAGATGCCCTGGAACTGGAGTTATAGGTGGCTGTGCGCTGCCATGTGGGTGCTGAGACTCCAACCTTGACCCCTTTGAAAAGCAGCTGGTGTTTCAAACTGCTTATCCATCTTCCCAGGCCTACTGCCTTTATTTTTAGGCAGGTTCTAACCATGACTCTGACTGGCCTGAAACTGGCTATGTAGACCAGGATGTCCTTAAACTCATAGAAGTCCACCCGTCTCTTCTCCTGAGTCCTGAGATTAAAGTGTGCACCGCCACACCTGGAATGGCACCGCTTTTTAACAGAAAAGTATGGATACCGTTTAGCACTTTGTTTTGTTGTCTTTGTACCCATCTCTCTCTGTTCATGTGCAATATAAGGCTTGTTCCTTTTTTAAATGAGACAGTGGGATCCTAAAGCACCAGGATTATTTAATTGATACTAGCATGTTTATGAGCAAATAAACTAGATGTTTTCTCTGTCATAAGTGGGGCATCTGAGGCACAAGGAGTTCAAACCTCATGTCCAAGATTCAATATCTGGCAAGCAATGAAGTTGGGGCCTGCTTGATGTTGACCTCTTGTAAGCCCCTTTCCCTTTGTGTGGTAAAGGATCAGCTGTGGAAGCTGGCCATGCAATTGCTGGAGGGCTGAAGTTTAGAGACAATTTTTTTCTTTTTCCTTTTTGATGTGGTGACTCAGGCAGGAACCCTGTAGACTGGCACCAAGGCAAATAAGAGTTTTTAGTAGGGAATGTTGCAATTCATACCTGGAACAGGTGGCTGAGGTGTCTAATGAAAGTGGACCTGGACTCCAGGTTCTCCTAGCATCCCTCAGTCCCTACCTGATACAGGGCATGGCTGGCATACCCATCCATCCACCCTGAATTTCCAGCCTAGGGGTGGGTCTTCTCCTTCTCTTCCCCAGAGCTCTTCACTATACAATCCAGACATTGTGGTCCCCTACCCCTTCTTTGCTTTTTCTCTTTTTTTTCTGCACTTGTGCTTTCTCTCTCTGCTCCCTCTGCTTTTCTGTCCCCCTCTGCATGGCAACCTCCCTGACCCCCCCCCCGGTGAGATCAGTGAACCCACTGAGAGCTGCCCCCCCCCGATAAACATGTCTTCATATACTCTAATTTGGCTTGAATTGGTTCATTCTGTCAGCGGGAGAACACCTATCAGGCGATCTCTCACTGGCTATAAAACAATATTCACATAAGATGCTGATTCCTGCTGAGCCTCTAGATATCCATACTGGGTCACAGCTTAAGGATGTAGATTCCTGGGCTCTGCCTGGGGATACCTCTCAGCATCTTCTAAGATAAGAGCCCTGGGATCTCCATTAAACAACAACAACAACAACAAAAGACAAAAAAGTACACACACTCTTTCCATCTTCCCCAGGTGAATAACGGAGGGAATAGCAACACTCATCAGGGACTTGTTATGTGCCTGGTAATTCTTGGAGGTGCAGACAAAGGACCGTAAGCATTGGCTTTACCAGAGACTTACTAGAAAAAGTTCATCTCAGGCCCAGACTCACATCCACTGACTCCAAATTTGCATTTTAACAAGATCCCTGAGATTGGTATGCCAGAGAGAGAAGCATGCTTCCCATGCCTAATCTTCTTGGCTTCATTTTACCTTCAGTACGTGAGGTAGGTTTTCAGATGTGTAGATGGGATGCTAAGGCCCAAGGAAGGCAGACACACCTGTCCGAGTTCAGTAAGAATACCAACTGGACTTCAGGTAACTCTAAAACTCACATTTGTAACCAACACACTACAGATTCTCACAACTCAGTGTGAGAAGATTTACCCGGGGAACTTATTAAAAACACTGGCACCCTCCCCACCCCCCCCCTACCCCCAGCTTCTTTTTGAAACTCTGCCCCACCCCCTCTGTGGTGGAGCCTCAAATCAGCCTTTTTTACCCGTTCATCTGGAAACTCTGAGGCAGGTTGCCACAGAACATGTTTGCAAAACCCTGCATGTATTATCCTCACCGAACATACTTGTAGGGAGAGAACTTCTTCGTTAAGTCGGGAGCACTTGGGTGTGAAGCCTTGGCAGATAAAAATTTTTATAATAAGCGCTGGACCAAGATGTCCCTAGAAATCTCTGAATCTAACCCCAGGCTTTGGGAGAAATGTAGGTCCCACTGTAGTATGACAGACACATCAAAGCAGGACACTAGACAGATACAGGGTTCAGGTAAGGAAATATCTGGCATCTATTCAGGAACAAATCCCAAACTTTTGTTATTTTTTTTACATGCTACAAAATTAAATACAAGTGGCAGAATTGCTTACCTTTACATTTTTTTATTATGATTTCATGTATAATTGAAACCACTGGATGGCTGTAACTTTTGCTAGTTAACTAGGCACCCTTGAGAAACAATCCATAGCAGCCAGCACAGCAGAAAAGGCCTGCTCATTGCTGAAGCCCTCCGGGCATTGACCAGTAAAGAAGTTAAACACTAATAGCCATGCAGGTGCTGATGCACAGTTCAACAGGATGTATGGAAGAGCATATTTCATTTGACGGGTCTTCTGAACAGCAGTCTCTGAGTGGTTATTCCAAACTTACAGAAGAGGTGAAGTCCAAAGAGAGCAAGTTTTGCTTTCCTTCAAAACACCAGGGTTTATTTACTTGTTTTGGTGGTGTCAATACAAGGCCTCACAACTAACCCCTCCTCCATCCCTGAGCTATACTCAGAGTGTTAAGGGTTAGTTCTCTTCCATGAGGTGGGTCTCAGGAGGTAAGATTTTTTTTTTTAAGGTCATTAGAGATGGAATAGAGGGACTGAGCACATGGCAACACATGTGTCCTGAAATGATGAAAGAACACATAGCTTCTTTCTGACCCGTGGAACATCGTGGTGCTTTTGGGTGGGGTCAAATCTGACACTGTGTCTGCATGCCTGTGATCCCGTCTTTCTGAATTTGCTGCAAGAGACAGAGGTTTCTGGACATGTAAGACAGGTAGGCATGCCATAATAACAAATGAGACTTTCAAGTCTCTCTCTCGGTTTCTATTAATATAGGCTCATTTCCTAGTTTTGTGTCCAACACAGGCCAGCAGCAAGGTACAGGCTAATGTACCCACCTCTTCCTGGAACACTTTCTGCCACTGAGAAGAAGGAAAGAGACAAGAAGCCCCTGCTTCTTGGCATCACTTCTGCTGAGTTCTCATTGGCTAGAGGAGCCTACAACTTCTCAAGGTTCAGCCAGGCAAGCTTTGAAAATTTTCTCACAGGGTGTTTGCTTCAGAATAGTACTTGAATAATCTGTGGGTAGAGTAATTCAGACTAAAGTTAAATGGTAAATAGTCAGTACGTTATCTTTTCTGAGAAACATCTCATTTCACAGCTTTGCTAGGACTCTGCTTCCACTAAGAACACACTGCCTTGCTAGTGACGTATGAGGTGACTCACTCGTGGGTGGGCCATTTTGCCAGAGAGCCACCCAAGTCTATTCCTTGTCCCTTCCACACAAACCGTACTTGTGCGTGTCCAGTCTGACACACAGTACAGGAAGCCTAGCAGCCGGTGACTTCTATCAAATTCTGGCAACTTTAGGTGTGATAGTGAAAATCTGGACCTCAAATGTTTGTACCCACCAGAAAGCAAACAAAACAAAACAACAAAACCTTAACAATTGTAACATTAGTTAAAATTTATCATGACAAAAGTCCATGATAGAGGATGAGGAGCTGGCTCAGCGGTAAGAGTGCTTGCTGAGCAATGAATTCATTTCACGTTCACAAATATTTATTCAAACACTGTAAAATTCGGTGGAACCATTTTTCATCAGCCTATAAACAAGATCAGCATCAAGTCCATGCCATTTTATAGTCTTAGAACCTAGAACTGCCTTATAAGCAGTAAGTATTAATGATCTGGTTATTGGGGTTGGGGCGTTTGCTGATCTTGCCCATATATGAGGTCACATAACTAAAACAAAAATCTAAAGGAAACTCTTGATGGAGACAGGGATTACTACCTCCCATGTTGTAGATATCGAAACTGAGGTTCAAAGAGGTTAAGTGACTAATCTAAGGTCACATAGTTAAGTAGTTTATCCAAACTCCTTCCAGGGCTCTCCCTCTGAATAATTTTTTTAGTCTCTGGCACAGCCCGGACTGCTGCTGGTACTTGGAGTATGAGTCAGGTACGACAAGATCCTAGGAGCAAGCTCACCATCCATGGCCTAGATGTTTGGCCCATCAGCTGCAGTCTTTTGCTCTGGGGCATGTTTGGCGCAGGAAGGTTCACAGATGTGGAGGTGGATTGTTTTCTCAAGGGCTCCAGTTCCCTCTTTCCAACTGTATTTCTAATCTTCACCCTGCCCTTTGTGGACTTGTAGCCCTTGCTATGGAAGCAGGTTTCAAGGGTTACCAAAAATCCATGGCTGAAATCTTTCTCTGGTTTCTGGGTCATGGTCCTTGTCAGTGAAGATCTTAACTGCTATGTCTCTTACAACACTCTCCTCTTAGGTCTATTTGCAGGGAACCTGCTAAGAACAACACCAGAAAGATGTGAAATAAATTATAGACACAATGTCTTCAGTGACACCTAAAAATCCCTACCTAAGGGCCAGTGGGTGTGGTGGTATAATGGCTATTCTTGGTTGTCAACTAGACTACATCTGGAATTAACTAAAACCAAAGTGGCTGGGCATGCCTGTGAGGATTTTTTTTTTTTCCATTTGTTTTTCGAGACAGGGTTTCTCTATTATAGCCCTGGCTGTCCTTGGTCTACAACTCACAATGTAGACCAAGGCTGGCCTCGAACTCACAGAGATCTGCCTGCCTCTGCCTTCTGAGTTGCTGGGTTTAAAGACGTGTGCCACCACTGCCCAGCTGAAGATTTTTTTTAAATTAATTCATCTGAAGTAGGATGACCCACCTTTAAGTTGGGTCTTTTGAAATGGGAAGATGCACCTTTAATGTAGACTACACCTAAGGCTGCCAGCCTATACAAACAACATGGAAGAAGGAGGCTTGTCTTTGCCTACTTTCCCTCATTCTCACTGGCAAATTTATTTTTTCACTGGATTCCTACTTCTTCTGGATTCTGGCATATACAAATGGTCGGTTGAGATGTCCAGCCTTGTGGATGTCTGGGAAGAACTACTGTGTTCTTGGATTTTCCACTGGTAGACTGCCACTGTTGGACTATCTAGATTACAGCCTGTAAGCCATTCTAATAAACCAGCCCCCATTACCAATTTACTAATATCTACTACTTATAGGGCAGTATTAGGTGCTAGGAATATAAAATGGAACAGACAAGGCTGGCTTTGTTTTATATATATATATATATATATATATTACATCTACATTAATATATCATATATTCACATACATGACAGATAATATAAATCATTATGAGAAACAGAGTATATATTAATATGCCCATGTGTGTAAGAAAGACAGAGAGAAAGAGAGAAATATTCTTTTACCCAGTTCTTTTCCTCTAGAGAACCCTGACTAATACAGGCAGGAAGTGCTTCACTCCTGGGATCAGCAGAGCTGTGTGGGTCTCTGCTCAGGCACCAGCTGGGTGTCTCTGGTGTGGTCACAGGATTGATTCCACTGTAGTTTCAGCTGCTTGGTCTGTGAGATGGAGAACTATTTATGGAATTATGGATGGGAGGTAGCCTGGGATGGGGCTGGGAGGTAAAGGCAGCTTAGAGGGTTAATACCTGCCCTGCTCCAGGTGAAATAAGGCTATTCTAAAATCTCTCAGGTGTCTGTGTCGTTTATTGATTGTGATAGTGGGTTAGATAATGATTCCATGATAATTATAGGGTTAATAATAAACCTTACTAGACCGTACCATTAAACTAACTGTAACATACTGGCACCCAACTAATTTAATGTACCCGCACCCTTAAAAAATCATAGCCTATCATAGTTCGGTAGTTGTGGGGGAGGAATAAGATCCTGGAGAGATAACCCAAGCCTACAACAACTGTGGGAAGACAAACCGAGCAGACTCAGCAGAGCAGAGCTGGTTTACACTGCCAGGCACTGCCTCTAACTGATCCTACCACACCTGCCTGGGAAACAGAATCATTTTCCAAATTTTGGCTTTTGGAAAGCAGATGGGACAAATGGTTCCTTAGCAACGGTGTGCCCACCCCTCACCCCCAAACCTTGCTCAGTTGGAGAAAGGCATACATTAGTTTAACACGTGCATTCACAGGCGCTACTCCCTGCTGCTGCCCGCAGGCTCAGTTCTCACAGAGCATGCGGGAGAGAGGCAGCGAAACTGGGAGGCCAGCAGCCTTCTAGTCAGAGCCAGGCCTAGAACTGCACCTAAAATGGAAAGCGCCGTGGCAGAGGGTGTTTGGAGCCTTTCTGGCTTTGTTCTGGTTGTTGCTGTTGTCACGGACCTGGCTGCAATGTGTTCATTGGTGATCATGCTCTTCCATGACCTCTCCAAAAAAGTTCAAGAAGATGGGAGAAAGCCGAGGAACAGAATGCTAAGTTACCAGCAGTAAAAAGGGAGAAAGGAATACGGTTCTTCTCCATAGAGCTGATGGCGGCTAGAGGGCAGAGCTCTCTAGCTGCAAGATGTTTGTCAGCTCCTTCTGGAAAGGGCTGGTTTATACATTTTAGCAACAACTAATTCCAAGCAATGATGAACAGGGCTTCCCAGTTGTAGCATAAACTAGCACCACTGGCCCAAAACTTAGACTTTTGTTTCTTTTCCTTTTCTTTTTTTTAGACTTGTGTTTCTTTGCTTGGCTTTTGTTTAACAGTTTTGAGTTACAACAATAGGGAATTGAGATGAGATATTTGAGCCGAGTAGTGGTGACTGCACACACCTTTAATCCCAACTCAAAGGAGATTACAGGCAGATCTCGGAGTTCTGGATCAGCCTAGTTTACCCAATGAAGTCTGCTGATAAAATATGCCACTTTTCGAAGCTCAGCTTCACAAAACAAGTGGTCCTGTTTAAGGTTTTCTGGGCGGGGGTCGGGGGGACTCTGCTGATAGGATGAAACTGCTGTTTTAAGCCCCCACCCCACCCCCTGCAGGAAAAACAGTGGTCAGTTTAAATCACCTGTTGTCATCAGCACAGGTTGATTAAACCACATGCCATCAGCTCCCAGCTATACTCTTGGACAGTCTAGGATTTAAAATGACACATTATCTTAAAAGTTACTATTTAAGTTTTTTCTTCATAATGGATGACATGTCCTTACTGATCTAGAGAATGGATACACACAAGCCTTGGGTTTATTTAAGGAGAGAATGAGTCTGTCAGGTCCATCTTCATTTTATTGGTGTTTGGTCCTTCCCCCCCCCCCCCCGTGGATGTAGGGATTCAGGAAGGAAACCTGCAATTCAGCACATGTATATGCATGGGATGGAGAGGTAAGATGTCACACTGCTCTAAAATCCCAGCCAATCTCCTTAGAAAGTGGGGCTCCCTCGGGGGAACTGGTGTCAAAGGGCACTTTGGCCTAAGGACTATGTTCTGTTTGTCCATATAAAAACCCAACGATAAGGCTGGGAGATGAACATGCAAGCTGCATGCCTTGCATGTTGAAAAGCTATTGAATGCTGACAGAAGTTGGGGCATCACATTGCTCTGGCAGCCAGCTTATCCCTTTAAACGAGAGACATTTTCATGGGCGACAGGTGGCAGTCATGCCTGGTGAAAAGGACACAGGAGACTATACAGGCGGCAAAGTACACTCTAGCCGTGTTAGGTCCCCAAAACTCAAAGGCTACTATTCACATGTTTGAAAGACAGAACTGTCCAGTCCGAACGGAGAAAGGGGTGGGACATAAGCCGCAGCAAATGTAAAAACCCAGGCCCAAACCTCTAACCAGGTACAAGGTGCCTAGGGTGTGCTTAAGCACTGAACGTAGAAAGAAATTTATATAAGGTTTATTTAGAAGATATTGTCTTTTCTGTTGCTCAGGGCAACTGGCTCGTCTTTTTAAATGTGAGGCCTTCTCTCGGGAGACAGGTAGTGGCTTGGCCTAATACAAGAGGCACCCAACAGTCCAGAGGAGAGTATTTAGATCTATACAACCCTGTTTTGATTTCAACAAGATAATGATTGTATGTGCAATGATAATGGTAATATACATCCTCTTTAAGAGAGGTCAAAATAAAACAGACCTAGGTAAAAGAGAGACTGCTAAATTAAATCTGAAGTACTTATATAACTTCAAACTACAGAACAAGCATGTAACTTATACTACTAATCCTGCTCTGTGGGAACAGCTCTGAGCCTGGCTACGACATGAATGTCTACATAGAGCCAATAATTCTTGTTGGCTACAGAATTCCCGTGACACGTACAGGCCATCCTTGCATATGGCCTAAAGATTTACAGATGCCTTTCTTCTGCTCATACAAAGAGCAAAGAACCATCCTTAGATGATCTGTGCATCCTGCAGATCTATAACTTAGGACCATATAAGACTTGTGAAAAATCATATGTTTTTAGAACAAAGAACTGAACACTGATGATGCTGGATCAGACCTGACAGGATTCTTCCGCCAGGATGCTGAGACACTGACACATCTGTTCTAGCACCGTGCATGTTCCAGCCTCTGCTTCAGTTGCTGTTCTTTCAAAATGTGCCCCCAGGAAAGCTTCAAAGAAAGCTGGTGATCTCAGGGGGCAGGAAAGATGGCTCAGTGGTTACTGTCTGCTCTTCCAGAGGTCCTGAGTTCAATTCCCAGCAACCACATGGTGGCTTACAACCATCTATAATGAGATCTGGTACCTTCTCCTGGGATGCAGGCAGAATACGCTATAGATAATAAATAAATAAATAAATATTTTCAAAAAAAGAAAAAAGGAAAAAAGAAAGGAAAAAGCTGCTGATCTCAATTGGTCCAGCATTTCAGGTTATTGAATCTACTACTCAACTTAAAGCGTTGTTATTCTCAAATAAGGTTATTTTGTTACACTGGTATAGAATTAGAATTTAAGGTTATCACTGACATATACACACAACTTACCTATAATACAAGGTTTACTTCTAGTACTTTTAAAGCTGCTATGACAAAGTGTTTATGATAATTAAATAATGCAAGTTAATTGCTAATCAACTCATGGTCATGTCAGATACTAGTCTATCACAGTAATATACATCCTAGATATAACAGATAGATATGATTCTATAGATAAAGTAAAAATAAAGTTTTCAAAAACCTCACAGTCTTACAGAATATGGCATTTAAAATGTTTTATTATTTTAAGGATTTTTTGACAACAAGAGAGGTCAAAGAAGCCTAAGATAAAAGATAATGAGCATCAGAAAACCTCCATATGGAGATGGCTTTAAACATGGCAAGCCAGCCATCTGAGCAAAGAAATGTCCTCATTTCTACCACAGACTAAATCATGCTTAAAATGCACAAGCTTGGATACAGGCTGAGTCAACTGCCAGCCTAGCTCTGCCAAGACAGGGTAAGCAAGTCCATAATAGTTCCTCCTTCACAGTTAGGTCTGTCAGATATACTGGGATAGAAGGCTGAAGATGGTGCTCCAACACTATAGAGTTTTGGGTGTCTGTCCAGGCAGCAACTGCCTCAGTCATTTTTTTTTTTTTTTTGGAAGCTGCCAACCTGCACTTCCTGTTTGTCGCCTCCACCTCAACCAGCAAGGAAAAGACACGGCACACGAGCTCTTCTTCAAGCAGTTTATTCAGGAGTTTTAAACAATCTTCTTCTCCTTCTTCTTCTTCTTCTTCTTCTTCTTTTCTTCTTCTTCTTTCTTCCTCTTCTTCCTCTTCTTCCTCTTCTTCCTCCTCTTCTTCTGCTTCTTCTGCCCCGAGGAGAGCCCATCCCAGGAATAAGTACCCCTGAGCCAGCCAACCCCGGGTAGCCACGTGGGAAGTGCGGATAGGTACACGCAAGAGAAGGCGGATCATCAGACACAGCACAGCCAAATAAGGAGTTGTTTATCACAAGAGCACTCGCTGTCGAGGTGGCGGAAGGCAGAAACCAGCGCCATCTTTAAAGCGCCGCACACGCAGCTCTCCACACCTGTTCACTCAAATAATTAATTTTATTCCTTCCCAAGTCTCTGATGGGGTTGAAGACCAGACAGTTACAGTTTTACAATTAAGCTTAGTTGCTTAGGAATTTAAAAAGATGTATTAAGGTCTAGATAGATGTTTTTAGGTTGATAGATACAAGCTGTGATAGAAATAATTTGGATACAAAACTTTATAGACTCCCCAGGGTAGAATAAATAATACATTTTTCAAGGTTGCCAAATATCTTTTGACTAAGCATTATGTATTTAAGTCTTGCCTGTTGATTTTTATAATTTTTTTCATAATTGTTCTTACTGTACATTATATTTTTTATAATGGCCTTTTGGGGGGTTGCAGTGAGCTTTATTGATGGTATTCAAGAGAGTAGGGATCCCTGGGCCCCTCCCACTATTCTGGGGGTCTGGGATGGAAACTGTAAAGGAGATGCTCAGTGTCAGGGACTTAGTTGGGACAGGGAATCCTCAGCAGCCAAGGGCCTCTTTCTTGCTCTTGTGTCCTTGCTAGGTTGGGTGGTCCAGGGCTTCTTACTCCTTGGAGACCATGTAGGCAATGAGGTCCACCACCCTGTTGCTGTAGCTGTATTCATTGTCATACCAGGAAATGAGCTTTACAAAGTTGCCAATCACGGCATTGACAGCCCCACCATCAAAGGTGGAAAAATGGGAGTCACTGTTAAAAGTCACAGGAGACAACCTGGTCCTCAGTGTAGCCCAGGATGCTCTTTATGGGCCCTCAGATGCCTGCTTCACTACCTTATTGATGTCATCATACTTGGCAGGTTTCTCCAGTCAGCATGTCAGATCCAGGACAGACATGTTGGGAGTAGGAAGGTCATGCTGGTAAGCTTCCCGTTCAGCTCTGGAATGACCTTGCCCACAGCCTTGGCGGCACCAATGCAGGGATGATATTCTGGGCAGCCCGCAGACCACCACGCCACAGCTTTTCAGAGGGGCCATTCACAGTCTCCTGGGTAGCAGTGATGGCATGGACTGTGGTCATGAGACCTTCCACGATGCCAAAGCTGTCAGGGATGACCTTGGCCAGGGGGCTAATCGGTTGGTGCTGCAGGAAGCATTGCTGACAATCTTGAGTGAGCTGTCACACTTCTCATGGTTCACGCCCATCACAAACATGGGGGCATTGGTGGAAGGGGCAAAGATGATAACCCTTTTGGACCCATGCCCCAGCCTTCTCCATGGTGGTGAAGACAACAGTAGACTCCACAACATACTTGGCACCGGCATCGCCCCATTTGATGTTAGCGAGATCTCGCTCCTGGAAGATGGTGATGGGCTTGTTGTTGATGGCAAGCTTCCCATTCTCAGCCTTGACTGTGCCATTGAACTTGCCATGGATAGAGTCATACTGGAACATGTAGATAATGTAGTTATGGTCGATGGAGGGGTCACTGATGGCAACAAACTCCACTTTAACCAGGTGTCCAAAATGGCCTTCACCATCATGTCTAAAGGACGAGGCTGGCACTGCACGAAAAGATGCAGCTATCTCTGCAACAGGGAGGAGCAGAGAGCCAAAAATGGCCTTTTTATTTAGAAAGAAAAGGGGAATTGTTGGGGGTTGGTCTGGTACTACATATCAAACGCTCATCTCAGTGCATTGAGATCTGGTTACTGTCCTGCCATGGGCATTGTTATGAATGTTAAACTATACCCATGTGATGAGAATGTTCCTCAATTGTCCCTGATTGGCTGATTAAAATGCTTACACTTGAGCAGGGCAGAAGGAGGTAGACATGGCTAAGGTTCGAAGGCTGTGGGGACAGAAGGACCTTGAGTAGAGGAGACAGGACTGGAAGAGGAAGAGGAAGGAAGCAGAGATGCATGCTGCCATGGGAGCATGGGAGAAGCACATGGCTGGTATGGATGGAGGAAGTGGCCCAGATGAAGAATAAGGAAGTATTTATGGAATTATGAGTGGGAGATAGCCTGGGATGGGCTGGAAGGTAAAGGTAGTTTAGAGAGTAAATAGCTGCCCTGATCCAGGTCAAATAAGGCTATTCTAAAATCTCTCAGATGTCTGTGTTGTACTTATTGTGATGGTGGGTTAGTAATACAACCATGATGATTATAGGGCTAATAATAAACCTTATTAGACCATGCCATTAAATTAACCTCAACAGAGAACAGCAAGTACTTTATTATAATAGCTCAGGATATTTTGATGACAGGATGTTATCAAACAGGGATTCTCAAACCCAGTGTGCAGAGGAATCACATGTGAGAATGCAAATGAAAACACAGGCACATCCGTGTGTGTGTGTGTGTGTGCGTTGCAGCTCAGAGGACAAGTGCCATCCCCCAGAAATGCTGTCTCTGTCGAGACAGGGCACCTCCCTGGCTGAGAGATCACCATTTAGGCTAGGCTGGCTGGGAAGCAAGCCCCAGGAATCTTTCAGTGTCCGTCTCTTTGGCAACATTGTAAGCTGGACCACCATGCCACCATTTTTACATGGGTTCTGGGAATCTAACACAAGGCAAGCACCTTATCAACTGAACCACGTCCCCAACCCTAATATGCAGATTTTGAATCAACACGAACCATCATGTTCTGAAATCCCCCTTGAGGTGCTGATTCCTCCCAAATCCCCAAACGATATGACAAGGTTGAGAACCACTGACCAAAGACACATCAGAACATTGCGGGGCCAAAAGGTGCAACGCGCACCTGAATGTCAAAGGGAGGCATAGAAGCGTTTCCCCATTCATCCTTCTTGATATTTAAAACGTGTCACAGAGGCAAGCCTAAATGCAACATTTATTGTTTCCCCCCCTTACTACAGGAGTAATGAATGGTATTTGCAGACATAAGGCTAGCTCACATCTCAATACATTTCTTGGCTGACACTCAGGCTGATTTACAGTGCCAAGGGCTAAAGGCTTGAAAATATCCCAGCATCCTATGGCTCTGGCAGCTAAATTAAACCTGATGCCCAGAACCTGCGTGAGCAGAATAATGAACTGTGCTGCGCTTCTTTGAAGCCCTGCCAGTGGAGGAGTTTTGGAGGACAAGAGGAATCTTCTGGGGAAGGAGAAGCCGTTTTAAGAGAAATAAGTGAGGCAACCGTTCACCATCAGGCAAGCTGTTGTTTGCGACAGAGAAGTTTACCGTTTCAATTTGCTTACAGTTTGAGGAATTCTCAACACTGAGAAAGTAAACAAAGTCTTGTCACACTCAACCTCATGTTCTTGGGTGCATCCCTGTGTCGAGATCCTATATCCCACTCCAAGTACTAGACAGTTGCAGAAAGGCTATGTCCATTATAAAACTGGCCTGAGTCTCATAGTCCAAATAATAAAAGTTAAAGCCACTCAGTGCTTTGAGGTTTTAAAAGCCTCTACTTACACTATACAGTTTTATCCTTATGACTCTAAGCCAAATAACATCTCCATTTTCAATCTGTGGGAATTTGTGTGCTGTCTAAGGTCATGCTGTAAGGGACATAGCTGGAAGGTAAAACCATCTTTGGGCAGTTTATTCCCTGACTTTAGAAACCTCTTTAAAAATACTAATGCCCAGGGGCTGGGGAGCCATCTTAGGCTTGCAAACACACTGACCTGAGTTCAATTCCTAGAGCCCACATAAAAAGACAGGCATGATGGTATGTGTTTTAAATCATGGCACCGGAGAGGCAGAGTATATTCCCAGGACTTCCCAGCCAGCCAGCCTAGCTTTTGAGTGACAAAATTTCTCCTGGGGAGATGTAACATACATTCCTACTCACTCCAGACAGGGAACCCATGACAGACCAAATATGAATACCACCAAAATCCCACTTGGGGGAGCCAATGAGTTTTATTGGGGGTTATTTACAGGAATATGGGCGAGGGGTTACTTACACGAGCACAAGTGACTCAAAGGCAGCTGCATCACCAAGCTCACGCCAGCATGGGTGACAGCACACAAAGCTGAAAACCCGGAGCACCTTTGGAGAATGTCCTTTCCAGGGGCCTCGTTGGTCTGAACCTCTTCCAGTTACTGAGTCTTCTTTGCTGTTTTATTTGTTGTCTTTGCAGCTCAGATTCCTTCTGCTTCTATTACTTTCTCTGACAGGAAGGGTCCTAGTGACCCTCCTCAGTTTCAGGAACTTCCTGAAGCTATTTTGAATTGTTTACTTCCTTCTTTAAGGAGCTTCCTATATGGGAGGGGGGTGGGAGGTGGAATGTTGTGTTTTAAACTCAGAGAAAATTGTTACTTGGTGAGCTCCAAGTTCAATAACGGTGGATGGTTTTTAATTGTTCTCATTAACATGCCTGTGTTGTGGGTCTGGGTCTGTTCAGAGATTAATTCACCAGTCTGACTCAAGTTTTGGTTTTAGTAAATTAGAGGCTTTTTATTAAAAAGAGACTGTCTAGGACCAAAGCAGAGAGGGTTCTCTAGGTAAGGCCACAGCTATTATTAGTCAAAAGATTATAAAAGCAAAACCACAGTTATGATTTGGGGGAGCCAAATTAACTCATATCCTGTCTGGGAGAAGGCAAGGCCTGATTTTGTAACAGATGCACCTCAGCCATTCAAGGAAGCAAGCAGTTCATCTAAAAGCAGAATTTAGCAGTTAACCTGTTAATTATCTATTCCTATGACAAATTGCCTCATAGGAATAGATGAGGGAGTAAAATATTTTGCGACAATGAGCCATTTTTTTAAGAATAGCCCAATCGCATCAGGAAGAGGTCCATCTCAGGACAGCTGACAGGGTACTTATTCAAGGTAGGAGCAACTTCCTCATGGCTTATACAAGACTGACACAGTAAATTTATCCCCTAAAGATAATGTTCGCTACCATTACACAGTCACACCCATATACACAACTCATGTACACGCTCTGAGGGGGAAGGTTTTTCCGGTGCACATGGTACAGCTCAGAAGGGACACTGCTTGTAGTTTGTTTTCTCACTGTACTCATAGGGGTGGCTGACAGAAGGATAGTAATTCAGTTTTTTGTTTTCAGGCCATTGGTTAGCCAGGGGTAAGAAGAGGAGGAAGGTGATTAGCTCTCTTGTTCCTGTGATTGCTATGTAAAAATTGAAGGGAGTTAAAAAAAATTGTGTGTGTGTGTGTGTATGTGTGTGTTGTGTGTGTGTGTGAGTGTGTGTGTGTCTCACTGGCTATCTGTGTTCCCTCCACTCTCACATGCACAGTCTGGAATCTGAACCTCTAACATGCTCAGCCAGGACAAGGGCATTCCAGATCCAAATAGTTTGGTGCACTTAGTCGTGATGGGGCCTTGAAGAGGCTGGGCCTCATTTCAGGCCATGTGAAGGGATTATCTGAGATCACTGGGTATATGCCCTCAAAGGGATCCTTCCCCATCTTCCTCTCTTCACTGGCTGTGGCTGCATGGAGGTCAGCAGTTTCCCCTGCCATATTCTCCTGCTGATCTGTACAGCCTAGTCTACAGAGTGAGTTCCAGGACAACCAGGGCTACACAGAGAAACCCTATCTTAAAAAAGGAAGAAAGAGCTGGAGAAACAGCTCAGCATTTAAAAGCACTGACTGCTCTTCCAGAGGAACTGGGTTCAATTCCCAGAAATCCCATGTCAGCTCAAAACTGTCTGTAACTGCAGGATCCAACACTCTCATACAGACAGACAGACAGAGAGAATACCAATGAACATAATAATAATAGTAATAAATTTAAAACCAAACAAAGAAAAGAACAGTAAAAAAGAAAGAGAGAGAGAAAGAAAGAACATGCTTTTAAATGTGTGCTATACTGCATAAGAAATGTGCACTATACTACGTAAGACATCATGGTCCCAGAGCAACAGGGCTGTTCCTTCGTGGCATGGAACTGCTGGAATTCCTGCTTTCCTCTTCCCTTGGCAGCTGGTTGATCTTGGTGTTTGAGTAAGGCAGTTCTGGCTAGTGCCCACACTGAAGGCACTAAAGACACTTCCTCTCCAGAGCGCCAACATCCCAGGACTCTCCTCCTCCCTGCCCCAGCTTTTGTTTCCACTCCAAGGTCTGTTCCACTCTGGAACTCCTACTTCACCTCTTCCCCGCCAACCCCCACAGTCACCACCGGTATGCACTGACTCCCTGTATGCTAGGGCACTCTCTCTGTCTACTAAGCAGGCATCCCTAGGGTAGACCCCTCATTCCCTCCATGTTACTCCTAACTAAGAGTCAACCATGGAACTGCAGTAGTTGAAGCTTCGTCGCGTGCGTGAGTGTGTGTTGCATGGGTGTGTGTTTCAGGGTCATTTATTTACAGGGGAGGAGGCCCTCCAGAGACAGACATCTCCCCAGCCCACAACATATCTTCACAGATTTCCTTTTATAGAGCATAAGAACGTTAGTGGCTGTGACAGCTAATCCAACTGTGACCCTAGCAGCTCTTCTCCATCTAGGGAGAGTCTAGCATAGGATGTGGAGTAGATGGGAATATTTGTTTTGGGTAAGTGGGGTCTGGGCAGTCTATAAGGACAATGGCATCTCTCTCCCTGCTCTTTGATTGTAGACATTTACTTTCTGCTGTTGTCTCCCAGACTACAATGAGCAGGCAATTATGCAGTAGACAAGAATGATGGGATCAGACGTGGAGACAGAAGTGCCTATGGGAGTGCATTGTCCTTCTGTTTAGAGAGCCTGAAGAAAAGGTTTATGGAGCCCAGAGGAGGTAGGGATCAACTTTTGTAGTTGAGGAGTGAGTGCAGGGACAGTCTTGTCCACACTGGTGATTGCAAACTGAAAATGAAGATGCTTTCTTCTCTCCTTTCCCTCCAAAATAACCAAACTTTACATTCTCACCAAAGGCAGACTTAGGTTTCCGCAACCCTGTCCTCATGTGTGTCTGGACCAGAGACTTTCTTGAGAAGCTCCACAGGACGGCTTGCCTTCCATGTTTACAGCATGGGCTGAGTTCTGTAGTTTTATGAAGCCAATGCATGAAAGCCGAGCGAGAGGCTGCTGAGCCGTCCTCGCAAAATGACAATGATGAAGACCCTGATAGACATGCTATCTGCTCTGTGCTTCAGGAGGGCCCTTAGCAAGCTGCTCTGCTGTGACCTTCGAGCAGTTTTCTCTAACAGAGGACTTGACTGTTGTCAGATTTAACTCAGTATAGCTCTGCCGCAGCTCATCCTTGCTACATTTGGCTGACTTAAAAATTCCCCTCAATTCAGTCCCACATCCAAGGTTGGGGGGTAGATTTCAGAAAGACTACACCACTGGCTGCCATTCTTTGCATGCTTTTGGGTGGAGGTTATCCCTGGGTTACACTGTAAAACCTAAATCACTTAAACAAATGACAAATTTTATTAATCTAAAATCCATTTCTGAGCAAGAACTCTCTGGTTTTGTGGTTTGGATAACTTCTGAATGCTAACAGATTTTTCTTTCAGATTTATATTCTGCTCTTTAGTCATTACTTACTAAGCAACCAAGTTCTTAAAAACACAGATTGGGCTGGGTAATCAAAAGGTTTTATTCAATATTCAACCCGTCTCCTCCTCTGCAAAATGGGGACAATAATCTCTACTTCTCATTTTTGTATGTGTATATAGGTATAGTTGCAGCTTTGTATTTCAATAACTACCATCCTAGCATCACAGTGCTGACTGATGTGTCATTCATAATAAATAAAATAAAACACTAACTATAATGACTCATTATACTTTCTTTGTTTTTGTTTTTTCAAGACGTCCTGGAACTTACTACGTAAACCAGGCACAGAGATCAGCCAGCCTGTGCCTCTGGAGTGCTGAGGTTAAAGCTAGTGACTTATAGTTATGATGCAATAGTTCTGGTGAGGCTTCGCTGCAGTTCCTCATTCAGCATACAAATCAGAACAAGTCCATTCTGATTTGTATTTATTGAGTCCTGTGTATGGCATCATGGTGGTTTGAATGAGGAACGTTCCCCATAGGCTTGAGCATGTGAATGCTTGGTCCCGAATTCCTGGCAGTGTTTGTAGGTAAGGTTATAGAATCTTTAGGAGGTGAAGCCTTGCTGGAAGAAGTATGTTGCTGGAGGTGGGAGCTAAGAGTTTATAGCTTCACCCTAGTTCTAGCTCACGTTCTCTATTAAGTGTTTGTGGTTGAATATGGAACCTCTTAGCTATTTCCTCTGGCCATCTACTGCCATTTCTCCCTACCATATGAACTCTTCCCCTGGAGAGTCCATAGGCCAAAATACACTTTTTCTTCCCTAAGTTGCTTTTGGTCATGGTGTTTATTACAGCAACAGAAATGTAACCAACACATAATCTCCTTTGTATCATTCTTGAGGTCCACACAGATTCTGTAAGTGGGAGACAGTGAGATTTTCACCACCAAATAGTAGCTCCTAAATTGTGCATTTCTTTTCAGTTCTTGCTTCTTATCCCTCCTGGAAGATATGGATGTTTATTGTAAAAGCCCATCTGTTCAGATCTTGTTGGAAGTGACCAACGAAGTGACCAATCCCATTTTCCTGCCATCTGATAGTTTCATGAAGTTCATGTTCACTTTCCTGTAGGAACAAGAGATGGTGTGGTACCATCTCTTTCAATACTCACTTGTGTTACACAGGCCTGAAAATGTGTTGGTAATCTTTAGCTAAGTGAGCATCAGGCTGCATTTTCACTAGGCCTTTGGGACTATGCTTTAGCTAGTTTTCTATGATAGGCACTTACCAAATTAATGTTTGTTTTAAAATGATACTTGTTTCTTTGTTTTCCAACATCCTCAGCTACCCATACTGCCCCATCGCCCAATCTTTTTTGCAGAAAATACTTAAAGTTGCTTAAATTATACGTTGGTCAACTTTTCATTGCTGTATCAAAATACCCGGGAAACTAACTTAAGGGGAAAATATTTATTTTGATTCATGGTTTCCTAGAATTCCGGCCATGGTTACCTCAATATGCTGTTTCAGCAGGCTGGTGGATCAATGGAATCGAATAGAAGACCCAGAAATAAACCCGCACACTTATAGACACCTGACTTTTGACAAAGATGTCAAAACCATACAATGGAAAAAAGAAAGATTCTTCAATAAATGGTGCTGCTCTAATTGGATGTCTACATGTAGAAAAATGCTAATAGAATCATACCTATCACCCTGCACAAAACTAAAGTTCAAGTGGATTAAAGACCTCAATATAAAACCAGACACACCAAACCAATTAGAAGAAAAAGTGGGGTGGAGCCTTGAACTCCTTGGCACAGGAGAAACTTCCTGAACAGAACACCCGTAGCACAGGCTCTAATATAAATGGGACCTCATGAAACTGAAAAGCTTCTGTAAAGCAAAGGGCACTGTTTTCAGAACAAAATGACAGCCTACAGATTGGGAAAGGATCTTCATCAACTCTTTAACTGACAAAGGACTAATATCCAGAACATAGAAAGAACTCAAGAAGTTAAACAGCAACAAATCAAGTAGTCCAATTAAAAAATTGGGTACAGAGCTAAACAGAGAATTCTCAATAGAGGAATATCGAAAGGCAGAGAAACACTTAAAGAAATGCCCAACATTCTTAGCTATAAGGGAAATGCAAATCAAAACAACCCTGATATTTCACCTTACACCCATCAGAATAGCCAAGATCAAAAACTCAAGCGACAACACATGCTGGAGAAAGGGAAACCCTCCTCAATTGCTAGTGGGAATGTAAACTTGTACAACCACTTTGGAAATCAATCTGGTGCTTTCTCAGACAATTAGGAATAGTGCTACCTCAAGATCTAGCTATACCACTCCTAGGCATATATCCAAAAGATGCTCAAGTATACAAAAGGGAGATTTGCTCATCCATGTTCATAGCAGCTTTATTTGTAACAGCCAGAAGCTGGAAAGAACTCAGATGTTCCTCAGCTGAGGAACAGATACAGAAATTGTGGTACATTTACACAATGGACTACTACTTACCAATTAAAAACAAGGAAATCATGAAATTTGCAGGCAAATGGTGGGAACTAGAAAAGATCGTGCTGAGTAAGGTATTCCAGAAGCAGAAAGACACACATGGTATGTACTAACTTATAAGTGGATATTACACATGTAATATAGGATAAACATACTAAAATCTGTACACCTAAAGAAGCTAAGCAAGAAGGAGGACCCTGGGTAAGATATTCAATCCTCATTCAGAAAGATAAATGGGATGGACATTAGTAGAGAAAGAAAACAGGGAACAGTACAGAAGCCTACCACAGAGGGACTATGAAAGATTCTACCCTGTAGGGTATCGAAGCAGAGGCTGAGACTCATAGCCAAACTTTGGGCAGAGAGCAGGGAATCTTATGAAAGAAGGGAAACATAGAAAAATCTGGAGGGGACAGGAGCTCCACAAGGAAAGCAGAAAAAAAAATTCTGGGGGTCCTTTCTGAGACTGATACTCCAACCAAGGACCATTTGTGGAGATAAACTAGAACCCCTGCACAGATGTAGCCCATGGCAGCTCAGTCTCCAAGTAGGCTCCCTAGTAAGGGGAACAGGGACTGTCTCTGACATGAACTCAGTGGCTGGCTGCCCCTAAAGGGGGTGCAGCCTTACCAGGCCACAAAAGAAGACAATGCAGCCAGTCCTGATGAGAACTGATAGAGTAGGATCAGAGGGAAGGGGACGAGGACCTACACTATCAGTGGACTTGGTGGGGGGGCTTAGCAGGAGGTGAGGGAGGGAGAGTAAGATTGGGAGGGGACTAGAGAGGGGGCTACAGCTTGGATACAAGGTGAATAAACTGTAATTAATAAAACAATAAATAAATAAACAAAGAAAAAATATGCTGTTTGGGGCCTGTGATGAGGCAGAGCACCACACAGAGTGTGAGGGGAGGTAGAGGTCACCTCAGATAACCAGGAAGCAAGGAGGGTGGACGTTGGGGGTTGGTCTGGTACTTGTATATTGGTACTAGTTACTGGCCCTCAAAATCTGATTACTATCCAGATATACCTGTCCTTGCTGCGTAAACCTGCCTAAGATGTTATACCCGATCGGTTGATTAAACGGACTGTACCTGGGTAAATAAGACGTTATACCTGATTGATTGATTAAACGGCCTGTACCTGGGTAAATAAGGCCATTATAAAGCTAACAGGCATCTGTATCTTATTACTTGTGATAGGTTAAATAATACCACCATGATAATCATAGGGCAAATAATAAATAATATATAGCCCAATACTCATTTTTATTTACTACAACGGGTGGCCCTGGGAACAAAGCCTCTCCTTCAAGTCCATACCCACAGTGACTCTCTTCGCTAAATTGCACCTGACCTCCTGAGGCCTCTACCACCTTACCATAGCCCTTAAGCCATGGCAGAAAAATAGATTAAGCTATTAGTAACCTCACCACCCTCACTATGAAGCACCCCCTTAAGGCTACACCTCTGAACACCGCCACACAGAACCAAGTCTCAAACACAGCTCTTTACGGGGGACATTAAAGACGCAGGGTGTAACTCAAGAACCCCTAAAATACAGTGACTATAGGAAACAGAACCTATGTGCACAGCAGTCTCAGCCAGTTCTTACCTTCGCTCGTGCTGTGTGGCCATGTTTGTACCACAGTGAGCTGCAGTCTGCTTTCAATGCAGGCTGCATTAGGAAGTGAGGGGATAGTGTAGACAAAGCATCAAAGAGACAGAAGTTGTTTCCTGAAGGCTGATGGCACAGCTCCATGGAACAGCACTTGCTTAGCGTGCATTAGGCCTGTGATGGTTAATAATAACTAGACAGGATCTAGAATCAGCGAGGAGACAGGCCGCTGGCCACGTCTGTGAGAGAGTATCTAGACTAAACAAGGTAGGAACACGCATCTAAAAGTGGGCGGCGCCGTCCTGTGGGCTGGGGTCCTGGACTGCACACAAAAGAGAAAGTGAGCACTCTGCTTCCTGACTAGGGACAGGATGTGGCCAGCTGTGTCATGTCCCTGCCACCAAGAAACGAAGGACTCTGTCCTAGAACCACAAGCTGAGACAAACCCTTCCTTCCTTAAGTTGCTCTCCTCAGGTCTTTTGTCATAGCAACAAGAGAAGGCGCTAAGTTCATCCCCACTCCCAACCCCCAGGACTGAGAAAAACGATGAAAAGGAGAAGGAAGGAGAAAGGAACAAAGAAAGTAAAGAAAGGAAAGCAGAAAAGGAAGGAAAGGAAAAAGGGAAGGAAGGAGAGAAAAAGGAAAGAAAGAAGGGAAGAACTAAAAAAGTGAAAGCTTGGGGAGTCAGCTGGACAGGGACTGTGGTCAATGTCTGGTGATGCCATTTCCTCTCAGAAATCAACCTGACTAAAATTGGAACCCTATTTGACTCTGCGTTCTATAGAATATGCCAAGTCTGGAAACCTGGGTGAGCTAAGTACTGTTATACAACAACTTAGCTACATTCTCAATACACAGAATTTCCATATAGTTTTTTTAAATGTAAAATGTCTATAAATTTTAAGCAGTGGGTACAAGTGTGTAATATAACATACTGGCTAAAATTTAGAAAGACAGGGCAAACAGTGCACTTGTCCTTACGTCAACAACTATATCCTATAGTGTACATCTTTTGGACAAGGGTCTCTGTCGGAAACAACTAACATAGTGTGTTTAAATGGATTTATTCTGTTTCCATATTCTTCAGCTGGGGTGCAAACATGCTTGTGTCTGTGCATTTGGAGGTCATGTGTAGATGTGTGTGCCATGTGTGAACATGTGGAGGCTAGCATAGAATTGTGGGTGTCTTCTATCACTTTCTACCTTATTGTCTCAGTAAAGGTCTCTCAATGAACTAGAAGCTTATTATTGGCTAGGCTGGCTGGCCGGGGAGCAATTGTGTTCCTCCGTTATTTGTTTCCCAGTGTTGAGGTTCACAGGCACATGCCTGACTTTTATGAGTGCTGGGGATTTGAACTCAGGTTCTCATGTTTGGCCAGTCTTTATAATAGGACAAGCCATACTTACATCAGGTCTGTAGTTCTGTTTCCTGTGGTATCTTCCAGACAATGTTGACCCTAAATGCAGGTCAGGTAAAATGCAATGGGGCGAGTAGGTGCAGGAAGGGTGCCAGCCATCCGCTGGCTTTGCTTCAGTCTATCTTGTCATCCTAGCTCCTCTCAAGAATTGCTGAGAGAATGCCTAGGATAGATAATTACATTGTTATGGTTTAGGTCTGAGTTGAAAACAGCCTTGGCGTTTCATCACTAGCTTGTGGGATCATGGGAAAGTTATGCAAACCAGAGCAGAGAGAGAAAGGTCCTTGAATCTTACATCATGTGTCTGTTTCCTGTAGGTTATTGTGTAATTCAAATGCTGATTTCTGTACCCCCCATATCTGGTTACAATCCTTGTTCTGAGAATCTCCTGTCTCGGTGTTGTATAAACTCTGCTCCCCAATTGTCCCCTGAAATGCCAATAAAGCAGTTTATAGCTAATCACTGAGCAGGGGAGAGAACAGGGCTGGACTTCCTGCCAGCCAGGGGAGTAGGTGTTGAAAGAGGAAGCAGGGGATTCAGCCACAGGCCAAATTAGTTTAGAGGATTAAGAATAGAGTAATAACTGCTTAGTTGTTATTATTAATACTTCTTATTAAACAAATATAAAAGAGCCTCAATTACTTGTGGTAGCTGGGTTAAGAGAGAAACTGAGAAACAAACACAGTTTTATAACAATAACGCTAACATTCCCCGATGTTCCAGTTGTGAGGAGGTTTCACACATGCTCCCTGACATGATAATCTGCTTCATTTCATCCAGAAATGTGGGACCTAAGACTATCGCCTGAAACTTCTGAGCCCATGAGCCCAAGGAAACCTTTCCTCCTGGAAGCTGATTTTCTCCGGTGATTCACCACAGCAACGAGAAGCTTAGCATGCATGGGCTAATAACTAGGAATGCATAATTGAGTCAGAAAGTCACTACCTGCATGGAGCTTATATTCCAGCAAGGCTACTAGAAACTAGTCAAGCAATTATTGCTGTGATGGATGAAAAGCACTTACTAAATGTCAGAACTTCTCTTGGACTCTATTTCCATCCTTGATGTGAAACAGATCTTGTTGTATCCATTTTTAAGGTAATGGGGCTCCACGAAGGTTGTGCACATTTAGAATCTGAATTTTGGGGGCTGGAGAGATGGCTCAGCAGTTAAGATCACTGGCTGCTCTTCTAGAAGACCTGGATTCACTTCCCAGCACCCACATGGCAGCTGAGTCAACATGCAATGTCAGAGTGAACCCTAAAGATAAGCAAGAGGCCAGTCAAGTCAGAGTGCTTGAGGCAGTGATGGAGGAATATGATAGAGAAACCAAATATGAGAGTGGGAATGCATAGCGTGTAGGACTGTTGTGGGATGAAGGATCCACTGTGCAGTTGGTAGGAGCTGAACAAACGCAGTTCAAGGAGTTCTGTCGTACAGTTCCCCCCCACACACACACCGCAACTCTCCACTCTCCTACCCCCTTACCCCTACCCTCCTTCCGCCCATCATTCTCTTCCCTGGTTTCTTCTTTTTGGCAAGCCTGAGTTCTGGTCGAGTCTTCCCTATGGTCAGTGTGAGTTTTAGGTTTTTTAAAGGTCATCCCATTTCCACAGGATGCAAACTGTCCATGTTCTGCACATATCTTTTCTTTGTTGGTATGTTTGTTTGTTTGTTTTGAGACGGGGTTTCACTGTGTAGCCTTGGCTATCCTGGTCTTGCTTTGTAGACCAAGCTAGCCTCGAACTCACAGAGATCCGTCTGCCTCTGCCTCCCTGAGTGTTGGAATCACAGGCATCCACCACTGTACCCAGCTCATATTCTGCACATCTTCACTGCAGATGTTGCTAGAGGATTCAGCCAATTCTTTCCTTTTCCCACGTAGCACACGGCATGGGCGTTTGAGTCCAGTGGTGCTGATAAAAGCCGGTGCTGAGAACAGTGGTACATAGGGTTGTTTTCTGTGCAGCACTCCTATCACCCCGACTAGACTGCAATTAAAATCACTAATATATCATTGCTAGGATCCCAAACTCACTGAAGAAAACACCCCAGACTCACATAGTATGCAAACACCTAAGAGCGTTTTATTTTGCAGAAGTCCAGTGCACTGGTGTCCTCTCCTGTGCAAAGCAAAATGGTGAAGAGCACCAAGCTGAGCTCACATGCTTCTTTTATAGGTACTTAGGGGGAATTTCAGGGTAGGTTAGGTAATCTTTAGGATGATTGGAGCATTCAAAATGTGAGCAACTTTTGGGCTGGTCAGCAATCATTAGTTAATCATAAGACAGGCTATTTCTAACTCAACAGTCAAACAGCCTTATTTTTCCTGCCAGATGGTCCAGCAGAGGGTCAGGCAGCCTCTGATTGGCTGCCCATTTTCTGTGGTTTTATGCTGATCTATTCTGGGAAATGGAAACTTAGGCCTGCTCCCTCTTTTCTAACAAGAGACTGAAGCCTGTCCTGGCATAAGCCCAGATCCCACATCAGGCTGTAATGGGGTCTCAAATGGGGCTTCAATTTCAACTGGGGTCTCAGCTCCTGACAAACCACATCTGGAATGAGGGCACAGAGGAGAAGTTTGGAGTGTGCTTGAGGAGGTGAAGACACTCGGCACAGACATGTTGCTGCTGTGAAATGCTGCCATCCTTTAGGGCTGTCCCCCAAAACACAACCTTCTCCTATGCAGAAATATATGGCAAAGAAACAATTCAAAAGGACAGGAGATAAGCACAAAGCCTGCACATCATTTAGGAGAATTACTTGCCCACTCTCCTTTCCCGGGAAGACTTTTATCTCCAGCTACATTGTCAGAAACGACTTGGTAAGACTAGAGTCAAAATTGGGTATTCATTATTCCACCCCATTGATCTTGGAGTAAACAGGAAGCCACCACGGGTTCTTTTATGCTTAACTGGGTCAGAACTCCCAAAAAGCCAGACTTTCTGCCTGATGACCATGGCTCAAGCGGACCAAGCAGCAGAGGCCACACATGGCAAACAAGCTCCAGCCAATGTAGGTGGCTACTTCTCTGCACTACATGCTCTGGCCACCTCTGTGTCTGTCCTATGCAGGCCAGGGAAGGAAACTGTGGGAGAAATCTGAATTTGGTTCTCGCCCTTATGGGAAAGAATTTTTTTACCCCCTCCAGCTCCTGAGAAGGTCTGCATCCTGTGAAAGTAAATTAGGTAGAAAATTCTTTCTGACAAACTTGAGCGAAGCCGTGGGAGTTTGAAATGCCTAAGTTTGAAATGATTGGAACTGATGTCTCCCCTTCTTTTAAAAGATGACTCTTTGGTGTTCTTTTCTTTTCAAGGCACAGACTGCCTGAGGCCAAAGAATAACAATTCAGGTAGGAAGTGAGCTCCTTCGCAGTTTGATCCTGAGGGGATCTCTTCATTTGCATGTCAATATCCAAGTCCTCTCTGTCCACCCCCAACCCCTATCCCCATTCCCGGTATTCTGGACCAGCATGTAGAATATCTGGTTATTTCTCATTACAAATGTACCATCTCAGGGCTGCAGCAGGCTTTCCTGTCTAGAGAGAACACAGCCACCATAGTCAGACATTAGTGCCAATGATTGCTGGTAACAAAGGTACCCCAAAATGTTGCCTCTGAAAACAAAAATAATTTCTTACTGTTCTACTCACTGTATGTTAGCCCCCCAAGGAGCCTCATCTGCTGCTGCTGTCTGAGCCCTCATACAGCTGCATTCAGCTATTGCACGGCCTCTTTCTTCAGTTGGGCCCTGGTGCTGAAGGTGTCTCTGAGTGTCTTTTCCCTCAGGCAGTTTGTTTCTCCACGTGCATATTGTCCTGCGGGGCCCTTCTACCTCCAGATGATAGCCCAGGCTCATTTTGGCAAGCATGTGTTCGGGAGACCCCCAAAGACCACCTGGAATCAACTCTGCTGCAAATACGTGAGGATCTTTCTATTACAAGCTCGAGCCCAGGTAACAGCAACCTCCCTGGTTGAAGCAGAGGAATGTGACTGGGCTGTCTAGGGGAACAAAGTTTTTAAAGAGAAAAAACCCCACAAGCTGTGGATTACATGCCTTACATGATTGGGTGAGGGAAATTGACTTTTGAAATGATTGGTTTACTTTAGGCGCCAAGACCATAAACAGTTCTGTTGTGGCCATCTGGACTAGTTTCTTAGCAACTGTATCTCTAGTGGACAGGAAAAGAATGAGGTAAGGCTAGTTCCTTCCCTGCAGGTGGCTGGACATGTCTCCACCTGGCTGGCCTTTGTTCAGGCTTGTGCTTTAAACTTTAAACCAATACCCAAAATTCTTTGATATTCACATGCCGGTCCTAACAGACAGAATCAGAGCACCAGCCTTAAACTCCTAACGGATGGGGTTAGTGTGGTCAGCATCACTTCAGCCACACTCTGTTGGTCAAATCAAGTGACCAAGCCAGACCAGATGCAAGGGAAAGGAAAATCAACTGCATGGCCAATGACATGAGGGGCCTGATGGCAGGCATCTCTGGGGCCATCTACCACACATTCTCATTTGAACTGATACTCTAAGTTACAGAAGGAATGAAAATGGCTCAGGGAGTGACTGAATCCCACATAAACCGAGGCTAACTGGCAGTGATCTGTAGCACTACCTTAGTGTGATGTGAATGAGCATGGGGTGGTGTTGGTGGGGAGTTGTTAATCTCTGCCCTTTAGCCCACAAAAGCTGAGAGAATCAGAAGGCTCTTGTTATGTAGTATACTGGCTGATTTTATGTCAGCTTGACATAAGAGAGAAAGGAGCCTTGAGAGGATTTAATTTCAAGGAGCCAGCCAGTCCCAATCAGAGTCACATAGACTCTATGGGCACCGGCTAGTCCCAGTTGGATTCACATAGCCTCCATGGACACTAGCCAATCCCAATCAAGGCCACATAGCCACTGTAGGAATTCCCCTTTCTGGCTTTAAAAGGAACCTGTGAGCTCCTCTCAGGGTTGCATGTGGTAACCTCAGCATGCTGGAATTCTCTGTAGAATAAACTCTTTGTTTTTTGTTTTTGCATGCCACCTGAGTCTAGGGTCTTTCTTTCGTCATTCATGGACCCTGACAGCCTCAATTGAAAATAAATCCCTCATAGGATCCAGTTGTAGGGCATTTTCTTAATTAGTGACTTATGGAGGAGGGCTCCACCCATTGTGGGTGGTGCCATGCCTGGGCTTGTGGCCCTTGGTTCTATAAGCAGGCAGTCTGAGCAATCCATGAACAGCAAGACAGTAAGCAGTACCCCTCCATGGCTTCTGCATCAGCTCCTGCTTCTAGGTCCCTGCCCTGCTTGAGTTCTTTTCCTGACTTCCTTTGGTGATGAACAGCAATATGGAAGTGTAAGCCAAACACCCTTTTCTCCCCAACTTGCTTTTTAGCCATGGTGTTTTGTTGCAATAATACAAACCCTAAGACTTGTAGATACAAGACTTCTTGTAAAGCTACATTAATTTAAGAATGTGTATTAGTGATAAACTGGGATGCGACATAGGTCTCAGGGTTAACCTAATTCTTACAGAAGGATATAACTGTCCCTATAGGTAGGGTCACAAATCAGTAGAGAAGGAATAAACTGTTTCAAAGAATACTTCTGGACAGCTGTATCTCTACTCCACGCTGTTAGCCAAAGTTCCAAAAAAGAAGCTGTGTCTTCAAGGCTCTGCAAGGCTAATCAACTTCAGCTGAGAGGACCAGGCCTGTCTCTTCCCTGTCCCCCTCCCCCAAAAGTCATCAGTCCCAGAAACTAGGCCATTGGTCACCAATTCCAGGAAAAAAAAACAATAAAGTCACCTATCCAAGGAATAGCCTGGGGAAAACTCACAAAAATATGCTTTGACAATTCACCTCTGGTAATATTTAATCATCACTCCCAGCAATGGCTAATCAATGAATACCTGGAGTTTACCCAGATATTCTTTACAATAGGTTGAGTAAAACAATTATGCTTTATCCCTCCAGGAAAACAATCAATCATAGAACTGCCAATTCCCGAACCTTGCTGTAACCCTAAATAAAAACCCCTCTCTCCCTGAACTCGGAGCTCTACATTCGAGGACTGTTGCATCAGTGATGGTGTGGGCCCCAGCTTGAGCTTGTAATAAAGACCTTACTGCATTTGCACTGGAATCAGTTCCTTAGTGGTCTTTGGGGTCCACAAGACTTGGGTATAACAGCAATTTTGGCAAATTTGGAACATTATAAATGCTGATTCAAATGATTCTGGGCAATCTTTATATCCCCTTCATAGTCATTTATTGCCCTCCCCTGTTGTGGCCATTAGTAAATCATTTGGAATGCACAAACAGCAATGGTTTTCTTTTGGGAGGTATTGTCTTAGTAGACCATTAGCTTTCACTAACCCAAGGCTGAGAAAAGATCATCAGATAGTATTTGGGGCCTATAGCTGAGATGCTTCTGCTCTGCTGTGACCTGCCTACTTAATGTTTCTACGAATATATTTGGAAAGTTTCTTGATGGATGAGTTTCTTTGTTCTGTTACTATAGAAACTTTATTATTCTGTTATCACATTGGAACACAGAATTTGAGGTAACAGTGACATAAATCTGTGTTCCCAGGCCAGGACCACGCATATTTGGCTCCAGAATAAACTACCTTTTACCCCATGTGAGGAGAGAGTTCTGTCTTTGTGTCAACAACACATATACAAAAATAAATTCTAGGTGGACAACTGTAAGCAGGTGAAGAAAAGATAATGTGACAGTGTTTAGGACTTTTAAGTGAAACGAAAGGGTTTTAGGATTAGGGCTCTATTCTTCAGAAAAATGAAAGGTTTTAGGATTTTCTTCTGATCGTTCCTCAGCATTTGTCTAATTTGTATACTTCTGGATTACATTGTATTAAAAAGTTTCAATTTTCAAAAATTATTTATTTCACAATTCCCTGCATGTTTCCTTCCTTTCTACCTAACACCCTCTTCTTTCTAACAAACTCTTCTTTATCTCTACCTCCTGTGGCCTGTCATATTTAATTAGAGTTGCCTGCATGAGCATGGTGATAGATGTTACTTACTTGAGCAAGGGCAATGACGGGTTATGATTTCCCTTCTCCAGAAACCAATAACTGTCAAAAGCTCTTCAGGGAGGGGTGTGGCCTCATTAGCCCCTCCCCTGTCTGTCCATAATGATAAGCCCAGTCTTATGCAGGTAATCATAGCTGCCCTGAGGTCAGGAGTACATCAGCTACGTCACATCCAGAAGACAGTGCTTCACAGAGCTGTTCCCATCCTCTAAGTCTTAGGTTCTTTCTGTTCCTCCCATGGAATGTGTTTTGAAACAAAATGTCCAAATTCAACCTCATTGAAGCTGACGATTTCAGTTGATGTTAAATCTTCAGACTTTTGTGAAGCTGAAGATAATTGTACCTGACGTTCTAACATCTGTTATGTGCCACGGGTGACTCTAGAGACACTCTTTCACACAGTTGCGAGGAAGAATGCAGAAGTTACACCATTGCCCTAGCCTCAGAGATGGGACCTTTTGTGATTGTGTGGCTGAAGCTAAGCCAACCAGAGTACTGCCTTCCTGTAGGATCACTTTGATAAATAGAAGCTGAGAGAAGTGTGTGCCAGGCTTCTATGAGAGAAATTCCACTTCCAGTAGAGATGAAATACAGAAAGAAACAGAAAAAGTTTGGATGTAGAGCCCCTAGCATATTTTGAGGGTAAACTGTCCCCCACAGGTTAATATGTTGAATACTTGGTCCCAGATAGAGGTGCTTCTTGGGGAGGATCTGAAAACCTTAGGAGGTTGGGGACTAGCATAGTGGTTTTCAACCTATGAGTCATGAACCCCCAAAAGGACCATAGGAAAATGCAGATATTTATGTTACAGTCCATAACACTAGCAAAATTACAGTTATGAAGTAGCAATGAAAATAAGTTTATGGTTGGGAGGGTCACCATACCAGGAGGGACTTATTAAAGGGTCACAGCATTAGGAAGGTTGAGAACCACTGTTCGTGTGTCTCTGAGGGCTATATTCATGTCTGGCCACTTCCTCAATCCCTGCTTCCTATCTATAATCAGGCCAACAGTCTCCTTCAAAGGCTTCACTGCCATGATGTCCTTCAAGTGCACAGGGCCACACAGCCATGGGGTAAGCCCTGTGACCTGCAAGCTAAATAAATAACTCTTCCTTTTAAGTTGTCTCTGATAGGTGTTTGGTCATCTTTTAAAATTTACCTTTATTTTATGTGCATTGGTGTTTTGCCTGCATGTATATATACATTAGAGTATAAGATCTTGGAGTTACAGACTCGAAGACAGTTGTGATATACCGTGTGGGTGTTGGGATTTGAACCCAGGTCCTTTGGAAGAGCAGCCAGTGCCTTTAACCGCTGATCCATCTCTCCAGCCCATGCTTGGTCATCTTGGTGATAGAACTGAACAACACCACAGAACATTTGGGTCCTTGTGTATGGGTGTCTGAACTCCATCTATCACTGTACAAGCCAGAGCATCCATTGGCTTGAGATGACAGAAGTGGGTGTCTGTCTCTGGCAATCAGAGAGTCTACCTAACTTGCCAATAGGTGAAATCTACATCCATTTGCTTATCAATGGGATAACTAATCAAAGACAAAAACATGGACTTTGTTTTCAGGGACTTGGTTCAATCAATGACTCCACAGTGTTTGGAGTCAATACTTACAGCAGAGCAGTCCAGAATATTCTCAAAAGTAACTCAAAGCTGATTCTCAAAGAAAGATAGACTTCTCATTAAAAGATGTTTTAGAGGGCTGAAGAAATTATTCAAAGCCTAAAAGCACTCAGTGCTCTTCCAGGGGACCTGAATTGGTTCCCAGCACCCAAGTCAGGTGACTCACAACTGTCTGCAACTCTAGCTTCAAGGGATCTGATGCCTCTTCTAACCTCTTCAGGCATTGTATTCACATGGTACACACATGTGCACGCTCATAAGTGCTCATAATGCTCATGGTACACACACTTACATACCAAACAATTTTTTCTATTTATTTTTTTTTAGGGAACAGAAACTTATACAGGTAAGGTTGTTTTGTAAGTAGAGTTTAAATATGTCTCTTTAAAGTCACCTTGTAGGTTTGAACCTGTTTTTCATTTGTGCAGAGGTGGAATTCCTTTCATAGGACTCTAACAGTGTTATGACTTCCCTTTTTAAAAATTCTATGGTGTTGAAAACACTGGACAGGCATTTTCATTTGCGTCCCAGTGATTGGATGTGGTGACTAAACTGTATTTGTGGCGGCTCATCCTCTCCAAGCAAACACATTAATAACTGCTCCCAACTATGTTTCCGAGGAACTTGACACGGGCAGTATGCAGCTCTCCTTCTGGTGTGTGTGTGTGTGTGTGTGTGTGTGTGTGTGTGTGTGTGGTGGGGGAGTATTGCCAATTGCAGAAAACAAGGTCCTAACAAGTCTATATTCTCAAAGTGAGGTTTTGTTTGCTCTTTAAAGTTAATGAATTGTATGATCTAATAATAACTAATTGTACCTTCCTTCTGTCATAAAGCTCTTAAAGCATTTCACAACCAATTAACTAAGGAGCATCATTATCTGGACGTTCTGAAATACAAATGTATTCAGAGTTGGCTCAGGGGAATCTTCACTGATGAGCAGTCTTGGGGTGAGGGGTGGGGAGTGGGGGGGTCATAACAAGCAGGTAGACTTTGAAGTCAGAAAGGAACGCTCTCAATGTCCCACCAGCTGGCTGGTACCTAGCTTCTGTTTTCTCATTATTTATGCACTGTCTATTTAAATCAGCGCTACAGCGGAGACTGCAGCTTCTACATTCCCGAGGTGCATTGCTGTATTGCGGCTGTTGATAAGTTAAACATGTGTACCCATCCAAAGCAAAGTTCAATACTGAATAATTATCTAATGTTTTCAGTTGGTACAGGCTAGCAAGCTGGGTGATTTAGGGCATAATGGATTTTGGGTTAAGGTCATGTTAGAAACCACGCAGGGCTTATGGGTTAAATATAAGCATTCAAATGCCACTAACATCTAATGTAACCCTTGAAAGATCATCAGAGCCCTTTAAAATTATTTGTTAATGGCACCAAAAGATCAAAAGATAGTGAAATCTTCTGAGGTGGTTTCCTCGGCATCTTTAAACATACACTTTGCCTGAGACATTTTTAGTTGACACGGTATGGCTATGCACATTTGAAGCAAATGCAGGTAAGCTACATTTAAATAGCTCTTCATGCTTCTCCAAAAAACATTTCAAGGTAGTCTTAAAAGTCCTTTACAACTTACTTGATTATCTGTAAGCTCTTAACCTGACTGGAAACTGAATGCTCTGTCTTCTTTTGGTAATTTACATCAGGAAAGGCAGCAGGAGACCTGGGTGCCCTAGGAAACCATGCTGGGGTGCACGGTTTAACTCTCTTTTGTCAGCTAGGCCTTCAAGTGACAAGTGTGACGTGTTAGCAATTACCATCAGTAAAGTAGGCTCTATAATGTCTTCCACAAAGATGTCCTTTTCCTAATTCTTGGAGCTCATTAATGTTATCCTGCACGGACCGAAATTTCCTTGGGGTTGAGATTAAATTAAGAGCTGTGAGATACGGAGATTATTTTGAACCATTCAGCTGGGCATTAAATGAAATCTCCTGTACACTGAGCTGAAGAAGGTAAAGGAGGAAGATATGGCCTAGACAGAGGAGTGGAGAAGGTAACTAAGGAAGCAGACAGAGAGGGTGCAGCCATAAGTCAAGGGAGTCAGCAGATCCACAATCAAGAGATATGGAATGGATTCTCCCTGGAGCCCTTGATGTGTCCCTAAGCCTTGTCAACACATGAGACAGTACATTTCTCTTGTGTGAAAACTCCATAGCTGGGCACAGTGGCACACACCTGTAATCCCAGCACTCAGGAAGACAGAGACAGGCAGATCTTTATGAGTTTGAGACCAGTCTGCTCTATAAAGCAAGTCTAGGACAAACAAGGATACACACAGAAACCCTGTCTCAAAAAACAAAACAAACAAAAACTGAAGCAACAACAGCAACTCCAATGTATGGTAATTTGGTATAGCAGCCACTTCAAGTCAAGGCTGAAGTCAAGGATCCAAGGTGACTGTAATGCCTAATCTTGGTTGTCAACCTGACTATTTCTGAAATCAACTAAAACTCAGCATCTAAGCATATGTGTGAATGATTTTCTTGATTGGATCATTTGAGGGAAGGCCCATTCTAACCCTAACCCACACTTTTAGTTGGTAATTCCCATAAAAAGGACATGAAAAAAGGAAGCTTTGCTTTTCCTCACTCTTGCTGGCAAGGCCGTCTGTCTTATTGCTGAGGTGTTCTTTTCAGTAGTGTTAAAACCTATTATTTGGGATTCCAACATAGACTGAAGAATTGAAGCACTCTAGAAATTCTCTAAGACCCTTATCACCAGATTTGGACTGCCGAGAGTTCCAGCTTTGTAGACAGAACAATCTCTCTAAGACCACGAGCCAACTTTTCCTCCCTTAAGTTTCATCTGTCAGGTTTTATGTCACGAACACAGAATATTGGCACCAAGAAGTGGGTTTTTGTGATAACCCTGACCTTGTGCTTTTAAGACCTTAGAAACTGGTTTGTAGAGGAATGTTGAGGCATGTGGAGTTATGGATAATGATTCCTTAGGATACTGAAAGTGGATTTTAACATGCCATTCTGTTGGCAGTGCCAAAAACCAGAATTCATACAGAAATGACAGCAGTAAAGAGATTTCATGAGATTTCAGATCATAATAAGGACTTCACTGACAACTGGGCTAGAGGCCATTACTGTTGTTATATATATGGCTTTAGCCTGTCTATGTCCTGACATTTTGAGTAAGGCTGAATTAAAAAGTAATGATCTAATTAATTTGGGAGAGGAAATTGTAAGATCACATAATGTTCAGTCTGTGGCATGGTTATTGTCGGCTGCGTTCAATCATCTTTATAGTGAGAATGAAGAGGGAGAAAGAGCAGAATGATGTGAAAAATGTTACTTTGATTAAAGACAAGAAGGGTGTGGCTAAATCATCTATAATCGTTAAAAAGATTAGCACTAAAGATAAAAGATTAGCATTAAAGATAAATTGTGTACTTTGGACTGGAGTAGTGAGAAAAATACATTACGGGCACGATTCCAACATCAAAGGCTTCAGGGTGTAAAAAAAAAAAAAAAAAAAAAGCAGATTTAGGGAAATTGTGTTGCCATAGGTGTGTTCTGCTTGAACAAGGCCATTCAGGACTGTAGTTTTCAGTAATATGGACACTTAGAAGCGACTATGTCTGTGGTCCAACCGCACCCAGTTACATCTCAAATTGCGGGCAGATTTTTGGCATTGCCATGACATGAAGAATACAAGAGCTACAGATTCATGGAGGCTTATATCATGTTTACAGAGGAAAATGCTGGTACACCCAGATAATCTGTAGCAAAAGCTTCCCGTATGAAGAGGCTTCTGAATTAGATACGGATGAAGTTGTGAAGGTGACTCCTAAGTGACAATGAGATCCTGCAATGTTGGAGAGGCCAGGAACTTTGGTGGCCTACTGAGGAAAACTGCAGGCATTGTGTGGAGCTACAGAAGAGAGAGGACATGTGTGTGACAGATGACATAGATGTAGGGATAAGTTGGGCTTCCCAACTTGTTCAGATTACAGAAAATGACCATTTGTCCCAGAGCTATAGGCAGTGTTATTTGGGTTTTGGTCTTGCTTTGGTGGAATATTTCCTTGCCATTTTAGTCAGTGTTTTATTGCTGTGAAGAGATATTATAACCAAGGTGACTCTTACAAGAGAAAACATTTAATTGAGGCTTGCTTACAGTTTCAGAGATCTAGTCTATTACCATTTCGGTGGAGAGCATGGTGACACACAGGCAGACATGGTACTGGAGAAGTAGCCGAGAGTTCTACATCTGGGTCCACAGGCAGCAGAATGACAGAGACACGCGTCCTGGCTTGGGATTTTGAAACCTGGAAGCCTACCCTCTACTTTAATACACTTCCTCCTAATCCTTCTCAAGTAGTGCCATTCCCTTTTGGCTAAGCAGTCAGATATATGAGATTATAGGAGCCATTCTTATTTCAACAACCACAGTAAACACATCCCCCGCATTCAGAGTAAGAATGTGAGAATGTTTGTAGAGTGTGGGTGTTGGTCTGGTGCTATGAATTCAAGTGCTTAAATACTGGCCTCCAAGGTCTGGTTGCAGCCCAGAGGAGACCAGCACACCCTCATGTCCACTGGTCTTTGTTGTGTAAACTTTGCCCTACCTAATTGAAAGTTAATTTTTTTAAAGGCTAGAGAGCCTATAGCTGGGCAGAAGAAAAGTAGGCAGAGCTTGGGTCTGTGGGGGACCATGACGGGAGAAGCAAGAGAAGAAGCTGGAGAAGGAAGTTTCCATGGAGCAGTATGGTCCATGAGCACATGGCCATGAGGGCTGGCCTGACTGAGCAGAAGCAGCTCAGGCAGAACAGTAATGACAAGTAATATTGGGATAGAAGGCTGGGAAATAGCAAAATAGCTTGAGGTTAATATCTGCCCAGTTCTAGTGCTTTGAGGTTTATTTTAAATCTAAAAGGTCACTGTGTCTTTCATTTGGGAACTAAATGGTCTGAAGTGAGATAGAAACCCCAAATAGTTACTAAGAAACAAAAGAAGGCCTAGTGAGTGAATCCCCTGAAAAATAATTTTGCTTTAACGGGGTGCCATTGTATGTTGGAAATACATAACTTTCTCTTTTATTTTACAGGGGTTTACAGCTAGAATTTTGCTGTCAGTCTCTGGGAGACTTTTAGAGTTTGGACTTTTTCCAAAGTCAGTATTGGAACTAGTGAAACTATACAGACTATCTGAAAACTATACAGACTCTTGACGTGAGCCTGGATACGCTCTGCGTGGTCCGATGACCAAGCAGAGCACGTCTGGTTTGAATATGAAACACTCCCCACAGGTTTGTGTGCCTGAATACTGTCCTTGGGGGTAATTTAGTTGAGACATGCCTGGTGCGGGGTGGGGCCTCCAATTTGTGGGCCTTGAGGGTTATATCTGCTTTGGGGTCCAGTCTAACTCTCTCTGCTTCCTGATTGGCCCCACGCTGCTAGTATCATAAAGGACTGAAATATCTGAAACTATGTGAGAGCCAAAGGAAGCCTTTGCCTCCTCTTTTCTGTCACAGCGATGCAAACCAATTAACGCAAACTGGACCGTGGGCATCTCCAGGAAACCCCGCGGCTTGCTAGCCAGCCCTGCCTAGTGAAAAGGAAGTGTGGTATTGGGAGAATCTTCCTGCCTGGCGCGGCGCCTTCACAATGTGGGTGCAGAAGTGGAAGTTGTGGGGTCCCTGGACAAGTGACGCTGGAGGGTGTCCTTGGCTATCCCTGGCTCTGTGGAGTTCGGCTATTGAATAACCTGTCTACCTTGAGGGTTCCAACTCCTGAGAAGAAGCCTCTAGGGCAGCGCCCTGTGATGCTTAGTACTGGGGCTGGAGAAGATCTGGCTGAACAGAACAAAGTGATGCTGAGGACAAAATGGCTCAATCAAGCAAAAGCGATTCCAGGCCTGATGCCAGTCTGGTATCAGCCACCGGGTTCTCATTATCCGCTTTGAACCTCAGTAGGACTTGCCTACCTTTGATAGTGCACTCACAGGGGTTCGGCTGGAAGATTAAAGCAGCTTTCTGGCTTGTTAGGAAGAAATCATGCGGAAGTGGGTCTCACAGCCAGAGATGGGCTCCTCTGAAAGAAGCCACTCTGCGACCAGATTATCTCCCTGCGCCCAGAATATAAAAACGCTGCTGATTAATTCTTTCCATTAGGACCAACATTTCCCACTTCTCTGGGGTTCATGATTGAAACAATATGTTCTGATTACCATTGTGTCCTGTGCAATTTAGATGCTCAATGCAAAATGTGAAATGTAAGGTGTTTTTTTTTTTTTTAAATCTTGTCACTGCAGATGAGAATATACCGTAGAAGTAGAACTAAAAACAATGCAACAGTAATTAAAGACCCATGTTTTCCCTGGGACTAAAAGGTCCCACTGTGCCAAGATTTTGATTGGCGATATGTAATTAAAAGGTATTTTATATGGCTATGAAGCAGTACCAGCAAGGAGAACAAAACATAGACGAACACTTTTAATACAGGAAAAATATTTAAATTTTATTCATTGTGGGTATGTGTAGAGCCCTTGATTAACCATTTAAAATCAAATGCCTAGGGTACACCTAAAGTGTTTAATGCCAAAGTTCTTTTCTTTCATTTACATTCAGCAATAATTAAATGTGCACTGTATTTTTAAAAAATTATAGGTAAATTTGTATAAATTATGAGGAAAAGGCATAAGTTTTGAGATCACAAATGCTGGTATTTTAGAGGTTAAATCCTAAAGTGCCTAGATTTATCCCTCTTGCTATTGTATTAATTTAAGATAATTTAAATTAATTTAAAAGTTTTCATAGTGATAAGGTGGAAAATAGAAGGTTCGGGTGGGGAATATAGTCAAGGTACAGAATATGATTGTATGAATACATCTACATGTTTTCCATTGTTGGCTTTGCCTGGCATAAATTATACTTCATTTATAATTCTTAATGACTAGCAAATTTAAATGTGCCCTGCAGTGTGGGAGGTGTATGTGTGGAAATGGTGACAGAGGAAGCTTCCTCCTGCCCTAGAAGCAGCCTTCACTGAGTCATGTGTGCACAAGTACCCTCTTACAGTGTCTCCAGGCAGTCACGAAAGTGAAGAGAAAATTGTTTTAAAGGCTGGAAAAAAATTTAAGTGGACTTAATGCCTTATGGTAGAATGTGGTGACACAGACCTGTAATCTTGGCTACTCAGGAAATTGAGGCAGGAGAATTGTTTGAGCCTAGTAGTTGAGGTCAGCCTGGGCAACTTAACAAGACCCTGTCCCCTCCCCCTTTTTTTTGTTTTTAATTTGTAAAAATTTCTCCAAATATATGTTTCATGGTAGTTTATAAGTTCATAATGCAAGTTTTGTTTTTGCTGGAGACACTGCCCTCAGTGGTCAAGACAGAGGCTTCCTGATTGTCCATATCCCAGAACTGAAGGAACCTGAGGCCTACATTGAACTTGCAGTGCCTGCCTTTCTGTGTCTGTCCTGACCCCCATCCCACTTGCTACTCACACCCCCAGCTGCTGAAAAGTGCTGCTTGTGGGTTATGTCAGAGTTGAGTGTTCACTGTAGTGGACTGCTAATTATTCATGCACATTTTCTTCTCTGCTTCCTTTAAAACTTAAGGTATGGGGCTTGGCTGACTACAGATAAAAAAGGTTACTGATCATCATTATTAATTTTTCTCAAAGAGAAAGGCAGCTAGGTCTTTAACATTCCAGGTTGTGGGCATTTGGCAGTGCAAAGAGCTGCTACAGTGTTCATAGCCAGCTCTCTATGTCCTTCCCTTCCTATGAACTGATTTGAACACTCAGAAAAGGAGAGACCTTTTGTTCCCACCCCACCAACATGTGCTCTCCAGCAGCTTGGTTGCATTGTGACTCCTAGCCCAACTCTGATGGCAATTCACATTATTATCCCCCAAGGGTCCCACTGTCCCCTCCAGCATTAGCAAGAAGCTATTGTCCCATTCTACCACCCAACCACCCTGGAGGAAGCCTTGGAGCAAAGAAGGGAGAAGCCTCTAGGGGGCGTTGGGTCCACCAGGGGAGAGTCTGGTTTAGACACAGAGATTGCACATCATGGGAAGAAAGGGGGGAAGAGAGAGATGGAGGGAGAGAGGGAGAAAGGGAGGAGAGAAGGAAGGAAGAAGGGAAGTCCCAAGAAGAAAGAGAGAGGTGTTTCATTACGGATTCTCTAGCTAGCTCTCTCTCAGAAATCAGGCCGCCTCAACCTGCTTACCATCCCTTCAGCTCTCCATGGACAGAGGTGACAAGGAGCCTCCGCGTAAAGACGCTTCTCTTAGAGGCATTGATTTTGAGTGAATGAATCTGAAGATGACCAGAAGAGGAAGATGGATCAGGAGCACATATCATGGACGTATTTATTACTTTTCTCACTTCTGTGACAAAAGGTCTGACAAAGGAACTCAAAGAAGCAAGAGTTTATTTTGGCTTGTAGTTTGAGATACACTACACTATGTAGATACACAGACAATAGTGGGGGAAGACAAAGCGGTGGGAGGGTGAGGCCGCTGGACGTGTTGCATACTTTGTCAGGAAGCAGAGAGAGACAGATGCTGCTGCTTAGCTCTCTTTCTTCTTTCTATTCCATCTAGGAATAGAAAGCAAGCTTGTGGAGTAACTCTACCCTTATTCAAGATGAGTCTTCTCTGATCAGTTAAGTGTCTCTGGAGACACTCTCCTATACATACCCAGATGTGTGATTCTAAATCCAGTTGAGTCTATAGATTGACTTCTGTGAAGGGGTAAAAATAAGTTTCATCAGGGAGCAGAGAGTAAAACAATTTAGCAGAAGACAGTGCTGATTCACCCGCGGTGAACATGGGGAATGCCCTGGTAGCTTAGCTTAGGAAGGGGTCTGACAACCTTGCGTTTTGCAGGCAATGGATGGATGCTTTATATCCTTTAAGTATCACAGGAAACATAAGCCTGACAGCAGAGGTCCAGAAGTGTTATTGGTAACCGTGGTTAGGCATTTCTTCTGGGGTTGAGTGTTGGTGACCAAGGTGAGGTATACTGATGGGAACTGTGGTTAGACAATCCTGCTGTGAGTGAGTGTGAGTGGTATGTCATGCAGGACTCTCAAGGGAGGCCCCGAAGGAATGGTGAAGGATTAGGGTTTGTTTTAAGAATGAAAATTATACTCTTGTTGTTGTTGTAAGTAAAAACGAGATGAGTGTTGGGGTATATAATGTTTATTATTAGCCCTATGATTATCACTGAGGTAGTATTTAACCCGATATCACAAATAATAAGACACAGACACCTGTTAGATTTTATTATTGCTTTATTTACTTTGGGCCAGGCAGATATTTTGCTTATGCTATCTAAATAATCTCACCATCCATCTCCCAGACCCCATCCAATGCCATCCAACTTAATCCTCCTCATCTGGACTATCTTCCATCCATAATCTTATAAATACTTGCTCTTATTCTTCATCTGGGCTTTTCCACACCATTATTGGAGTCCTTCCTCCCAGCTCATGTGGTTCCTTCTCCATGCTAACCCATCATGGCGTCCTCCTTCCTCCTCTTTCCCCTTTGTTTCCCATGATTCTCTCTTGGACCCAAAAGCCCTTAGCCATGCCTGCCCCATTTTGCCCTGCCCAGGCATAGGCTGTTTAATCAACCAGTTGGGTATAATGACTTAGGTAGGTTTATGCAACAAAGATAGGTTTAACCAGATCTTCAGGGCTAGCATCAGAACAACCTCTAACATCTTGTAAAAGACCAATCAAGAGGATTCTAACTGCAATTATGAATTGAGATAAAGGAACCAGTGGAAAGAGGAGCCTGATGGATCCTAGGAATGTGACTTCATAGGGCTGGGCAAGGAACCTGGTGAACATGTGTGGAGCCCTGCCTTCAATCTCCAGCACTGACTACAAAGGAAAAAACAACAAGATCAAAATCCTGAACAGGCTTGGCATAGGCAGAACCAAGAGCTCCATGGGAGTGGTAATTATAGTCAGGAAGGGGACCCTAGTGTTCATGGGTACGTCCTGCCACTGTGCCTGCAGAACAGACCTAGCTGCGGCAGAAGTGCTACTCATTGTCCCTTGACCACAGACTTCTACATCTCGCAATAGCACACATCTGTCGTGTAGTCTCAGATGAACAGTATAAACCATTCGCTCTTCTGACATGGCTTTTGCTAACTAGCTGTACTGGAGAAATGAGAGAGAACTAGCTCACAGCTCACTGGCAGAGGCAGAACCACAGATGTCAGGGACTTAGTATTTCATTCTTACATTAAGTTTTAGGACTCAGGGCTTTTTAAACTGGCTTTTTACTCAGTGGTCTGTGGTGTTAGTATATTCTGAATGTCTTCGGCAAGGCAATTTATGTAAGCAAGTCTGGATATCTTTCGGCACAGGTGACAACATTCCAGCAGAGTATTTCACAGAATGCAGGAGGCAGCTATTCGCAAGCAACATCCCCAGTAGTCATGCATATTTCTTTTTTATAACAAGCGTCTTGTTCCATGGCGGCAGAATAGCAACACACTGAGCCTGCCAAGTTGAAATTCAAGAGTACAATCTGTTCTGTGAAACATACATCTAAAGGGTTTCTCTCTCTTCTTTCTAAGTCACTGTGTCTGTCCTTATGACTTGGGGGTTTAGGAAGGACTCACTCAATGCTGATACTTTGAAACAGTTCCTCCCTGCAGTCTACCCATTATGTGGATTGAACCACATACAAATGTCTTAAAACACAGCCTGGTTTTTCTACCCAGTAATGGCTGTGGAGAAGGCCATTCTTAAAAAGGTGTTGGTCAAAGAGTTATGGCTGCTCTAGGGCATCATCCTGGATCTTGGTAACTTTGCAGGAGACACTGGGCGCATGGGCTCCCAAAATAAACCAGGAAAATCAAGAGATTGGATTTCTCCTTTTGTAGGATGGAAGGGGCAATGAATAACACACAGCCTTGGCACAGCCCTGGTTCAATTACTTCTTCTAAGTTGCTTGGGCCCAACCTTGACTCTTGAGGTTAACTGGGGAGAAAAAGGTGTCTGAATTATGAAATGTTTTCAAGGAAATGAAATTTTAATTTTCCTAAATAAAAATGATTTCTCAGATCAGGTCCAAATGTTGTCAGGTACAAGCTGTGCCAGTGCATAGAAGGTCTATGGTTATAACAGTTACTGCATAGTCTGTAAGACCTCCCACTCTGAGACTCTGCAGCGCCAGGTTCCGAAGCAGTGGGGACATGGGTGTATTTTCTTTCTGTTTTGAACTACCTGATTAAGAATGCTTAGCCTAAAAAGGGTAGGCGAATAGACCAGAATGGCTCACTCCAAAATCTGAAATACTTCTGGTACCAAGCATTTTGGATAAGGAACACCTAGCCTGTAGTTCTAAAGTGTCGTCCTTTAGCATTTGGGTTTGTTGTTGTTGTTGTTGTTGTTTGTTTGTTTGTTTGTTTTCAACTTTCAGTCTTCAGTGTTCTTTTTGCAGTTCTATTTACCTTAGTAACCACCCAGGTTACTAACTAAATTTGAATTGCATCCCATTAGTCAGAGTTCTCTGGAAGGACAGTACTGGGCTGTGAGTCTTAACAGTCCCAATCTGGTGCCAAAAGCCTGGGGGACTGGCGAACTGCTTGTCTTTAGTCCATGTTGAAAGGCTGAAGAATCTGAGCTGATGGCAGTAAAGGACAGCACCAGTCATAGCTGTGTTGGTAGCAGCAACAGGGTAGATGAACTAGCCAGGGAGATGCCAAGGCAATCAGGCAAAAAGCAAGAGCTTGACCTCGGACCTTCTTATATATGGGCTGCTACAGGAAGGTGGCACTGCATGTTCAGGGTGGGTTTGGTTACTGTGATCAAGAAAATCCCTCATGGACGCACCCGCTCAGGTTAATCTAAATGAGATAACTGCTCACAGGTACACCCAAAGGCTCATATCCTCCATGATTATAGATCCTGTTTGGCTTTTCTTCTTGCTGGGCTATGTGGAATAGGTTCCTGTTCTTTCATTCCATGGGCTTCCCTCCAAATGCTGAGAAACAGCTACCAGGAGCAATAGATAACAAACACAGAATCAGCAATATCCTTGTCAAACCAGTTTGGCTGCATGTGTGCCTGTGTGTGTGTTGTGTGTGTGTGTGTATACATGCACTCAATTTGCTGGCTTAATTAAAACTATAAGAGAAGGGTCTGTCAGGCCACTACTTTGTATATGCCTTCCAGCTGCTTGGGGACTGCTGTGCAGATGGGCAGACTTGGGACTACGGAGAGGGGGTTTCCGAGAAGCTGCTTGCTGCCAGTTTCATTCTGCAGTGCCACCCGCTTTAATTAAAGTGAGTCCTCAGCCTGTACCAAGGGATGCCTCCTGCACTGCCACACCATGTAGGCCACCAGAGAACTGCTGACTGTGAGGCAAGCCGTGCCAGAAAACAAGCACGGGGAGGGGGTGGAGACGCAGAGAATGAACCTGTACCAGCTGCCAGCTGGACAGTCCTGAGCTGTGGAGGCCCAGACTTGCCTCACAAGCCCAGTCTCTGCCATGCAAACAGCCAGGGGAACTCAAGCAAGGAAGGCCCTGACCTCCTGCCTCCACAACTTGTCTTCTTCTCTGAAGGAGCTTGGTAACAGCTCTCAGAGCTGCTTATGATTAACTGGGGTGAATAAATATCAGGTATTGAAGAAAGTGCCAGTATTTTTCCAGAAGTGATCGATAAACATCATTATTACTTGGAAGAAAGCTACTCACATAAACATATGACACAGTCACATTTAAAGCAGATGATATTAATCCTGTTTTATTTTTGTTTGCTTTTCTTTCTCAAAACCACATCTCCCAGGTTGAACTTGAACTCAAAGCAATCCCCTCGCCTTAGCCTCCTGAGTGCTGGGATTACATGAGCCATCAGTTTGAGTGAGTTTAATAGATACATGGATGGAACAGGCCTGGCACACTACAATGCTCAATAAATGTCCCGTATGTCAGCCAAACAGAACTGAAGCCATACGTAAAATTTTTTTAATTCATAACTCTTAATTATGTCAAAGGAGCCTACAAGGGAAGATGCCAAATGGTCCCAGTACTAAGAATTGGTAAGTGTTTGAATGGATAGTCAGTTATCTTGATCATTTACACTGCATACAGGTATAGATGTGTAACACTACTCCCAATAAATACAAATGTTTATTATGTATTGATTAAAAATAAAAATGTTGCTCTCCATTGCCTTAGCAGACCCAGTCTCTCATGCTTGTCCCTAACACTGTAACAGAACACCAACTGCAGCCTCTCTTCCCCGCTCTCCACACTTCCTGTGGATCCCACAGACCATCCCTTCCTATCCCCTTCCTATCCCCTTCTCTATGTTCCACGTTCCAGCTCAGACAAACAACCATGCCTGCCAACTGAAGTCCATGCCTGCCAGAAGACCAGGTAGGTTGCCCATAGACATTCTCTGATTTCTCTGTTCCCCTAGCAGACCCAATCCCACAAGCTTGTCCCTAATACTGCAACAGAACACCAGCTGCAGCCTCCCTTCCCCCATAATCAGACCTCCTGTGGATGCTAGAGACTACCTCATCCTGACCTCCCAGAAATCAGCACCTATACCTACAAGCACCCTAAACCCAGATGCCTCTGTGCCAACATAAAAACATGATCAATAACAGCCAAGACAACATGTCTCACAGCTGTCCTATAACAGCAGGCCCTGAATGTTCCAATGCAGCTTCAGCTTAACACCAACTCTATTGAAGATGATACAGGTTCTTAAAGAGGAAATTAATAAATCCTTAAAGAAATAAAAACAAACAAACAAATAGTTGGGGGAAATGAGTAAATCCCTTAAAGAAAGCCAGGAAAACACAAATAAACAATTGGATAAAATGAATAAATAAATTCCTTGAGGAAAACCAAAACAAACAAACAAACATAGTTGAAGGAAATGAATAAAACTGTTCAAGGCCAGAAAATGGAAATAGAAGCAATAAAGAAGACAAAAACTGAGGGAATTCTGAAAGTGAAAAATTTAGAAATTTGAATTACAAAGTCACGTTTCACCAACAAAATACAAGAGATGAAAGAGAATCTCTGGCATTGAAGATATGATAGAAGACATGGATATATTGGTCAAAGAAAATGCTAAATCTAAAAAATTTCTGACACAAAATATCCAGGACACTATAAAAAGATCAACCTTAAGAATAATAGGTATAGAGGAAGGAGAAGAATCCTAGCTCAAAAGTCCAGAGAATATTTTCAACAAAATTATAGAAGAAAATTTTCCTAATCTAAAGAAGGTGATGCCCATCAACTTATAAGAAGCTTTCAGAACATCAAAGAGACTGTACCACATAAGAATCAAAACACTAAACAAACAGAACAAAGAAAAAAATGTTAAAAGCTGCAAGGGAAAAAGCCCAAGTAAAATATAACGGCATACCTATCAGAAATACAGCTGACTTCTCAACAGAGACTCTAAAAGCCAGAAGGGCTTGGGCAGATGTCTTGCAGTCTCTAAGGGAACACAGATGCCAGCCCAAACTTCTATACTCAGTAAAACTTTCAGTCACCATAGATGGAGAAAATGAGACATTCCATGATAAAGTCAACTTCAAATATTTATCTACAAAAGGTGCTAGAAAGAAAGCTCGAACCCAAGGAGGTTAACTACATCCATGATAGCACAGGAATTAAAGAATCTCACACAGGCAACATCAAAAAAAGGGAAGCGTACACCCACACACACACTCTCCCTCTCTCTCTCCCTCTCTCTCTCACCACCAGCAGCAGCAGCAGCAACAGCAACAAACTAACAAGGCTTACCCATCAACAGTCACTGATATCTCTCAATATCAATGCACTCAATTCCTCAATAAAAAGACATTATAGTGCAGTGCTTGCCTGGCATGGGCAAAACCATGGGTTTGAACTCTAATAAGGGCATGGTCTGGCTGCAGTGGGAACCACTCTACGCTGTGCAGGATTTCACACGCACCACACCCACTCAGCACCAGTGAAGGAAGCTACCAAGAGCCTAGTCCCATTGCCTGCATGGCACTCACTCGATCACAGGGGCAGGCTCCCAGCCTCAGCTGGGAGGTGGGAATTGCTGCAAGCCTTGGGTTAGGCGGTTCTGCGGCACATGGCTTTCCATTTTTGGACTCTGGAAATTGCCTCTATGAAATGAAGGTCACTCTTAGACTGCAATGTTTATGAGAACCTTTTCAAAAATTTGAAGGTTGTACATTTAAAATCCAGCTCTCTATTTCTTCCCATGTGCTTTCTGACTTCAGTAATCTGGAAGGGAGGTGGGTCCAAGGTTCAGGATCAGAGTCTGATTTGGGTGATCTCAGGCTGGGTCTGCTTAAAAATAACCCCCAAAGGCATATACAATACAAAACTAACTTTATTAAGGGTTGAGTCCAGAGAAGTTCGGGATGAGGGTTCTGCAGGTGCAGTTCCTTCTGAAGCCTCCTTCTTTGGCTTGCAGATTGTCGTGGTGTGTCCTTCTTTAGTCAACTCTGTGAGGGGGGGGGGCACTGCAGCTGCCTCTCTCTGTCCCCATAGTCTGTTCTGACTAGGACACTAATCAGGCTGGGTTAGAGCCTTTCTAATAGCTTCCTTTTAATTTGACCACTTCTTTGAAAGCCAGATCTCCAAATTCTGAGAGGATGGAAATTAAGACTTCAACAGGAATTTAGGGGCTGGACAAAATCTAGCCCCTGACACCACAAAATCTCTAAATTTCTTACTAGTCAAGGCAAGGTAAGCTCTGCAGACTCAGGCTTTGTTCTACATCTCTCGCAGGGATCCCAGCTCAGGCCAAAGTCCCCAGGCCTAATCTGGGGGCACCTGGCTTCAACCTACTTTAATTACGGTCATCATCTTACCCACCACCTCCCCGCAGCCAGCCAGGTGTCAGATCTTTCACGGCTTTATCTGCTAACTCCTCTCTTACCTTTGTCTCCTACTAGACTATACGTTCACCTAACTCAGACAGTACAATGTGTTTCCACATTGTAGACACTCATTACCTATTGATGCCTGAATACATGAACAGGGATAGGCATTGAGATGAACCTAGGTTTCATTTTTCTTCTTCTCCTCCTCCTCCTCCTCTCCTTCCTCCTCCTGCTTTCTTTTGTAGTGCTGGGGACTGAATCCAGGGCCTCCCATCTTCAGCTGGTCCCCCCCTTACTATCATACTGGCCTGGTGTTTAAGGTGAATGTGAGCAGGGTGCAACGATACACAAATGTGAAAATGCCACAGAGAAATCTATTATTTTGTATATCAGTTAAAAAAAAAAAAAAAGAACGAAAGGTCCCCATCAGCTACATGGGGCACACTGAGCAAGAGCAATGGCTGCTTTTAGTTCCGGGAAACAAGAAGCCGCTTCCACTGAGATTTACCCACATCTCACCAATGAACCTGAAGTGTCTGCCCTGTGCCACCCAGAGGTCAGGGGACAGAGAGAAGCAGGTAGCCATCCACAAACAGACGCTGTATACCACATGACATCCACAGGCCTGCAGCAGATTCTCCTGCAGCCACTGGTGAAGTCCACTGTGGACATCTTCTTGCAGGCCCCGTATACAGATTTTGGGCTTGCGATATTTTCTACAACCAAGGAAGCTGTTACACTTTTCAACTCATGTAATTCTTTTAGGGTGATGGAAAGATGCTGGGACGTGTCAATAAATAAAGAAAAAAACGGCAATGCAATAAAATAGTCATAATGAATAAAAAAATAAAAGGTCGATATTTTCTGCAGAGAAAGTCTGAGGTGACTGAAGACAGATGAAGGATGGTAATCGTGTTGGATCTGTGAATAAAACATCTCCAGGCCACAGAAGGCAATATTTTTAGGTAGCTGTCATGCACACTTTCCTTGAATGCCTTGATCCAGGCCAATGTGATTGCTTTTTCTTTACATTTAATCATTTTGGGGGCAAATACATATTTCTATGTCCTTCTCTGCTCTCTCAGCGGCTCCCTGGGCCCGCTGAGAACCTGCCCTGTTTATTTGTGTGTCTCCTGCACCTGCTACATAGGCTCAGAAATTATTTGCTGGATGAATGCCAAGCAGGGAGATTTAAATATTGTTGACTAGCAAACAGTGCCCAAGTAAGGCCTGTTTTAAGGCCTGTTAGACTGAGAACCATTAATAGTGCCGCAGTCATTCTAATATATTCTCCCTCTAAATGGTTTTCATTCATCCAGGGATTTTATTTTTTTAACAACGGTGTGTTTAAGTGTGCCTATGTATGTGCCTCTGTGTGTGTGCCTGTGGGGCAGGGGGGTGGGGCGCTGTGTCTGTGGCATATGTGCATGTGACTGCAAGTGATGTGGAGGTCAAAGGTTGGCATCAGACATCTTCCTTGATCACTCTCCACCTTATGTATTGAGGCAGGCTTGAACCCAGAGCTTACCATTTATCTGGTCTTGTTAGGTAGTTTGCCCTATGGATCTCCTGTTTTTGCTTTCCAAGTGCTGGGATTACAGGCTGGCCTCTAGCTACCCAGCATTCGCATGGGTGCTGGGAATTGAACTCAGGCCCTCACACTTGTGCAGCAAGCACTTTACTAACTGGATCAGTTTCCCAAACCCAGTTAGGGAATTAAAGAAAAAGTGGTTCCAAAAAGCCAGGGTCATACCTGTAATTCCAACCCACAGAGGCTGAGGATCATATGACTTCAAGGCCAGCCTGGTCTACCTACTGATTCCAGGCATCCAAGCTGTGAAGTAAGACTTATATAGAAAAGCTGGCCAACCAACCACCCAACCAAACTATTAAAGCAAACTGAAAGGTGGTTTAATATAAGGCCAGACTTCATTAGCCTGGGAAGAATTATAATGCTCCAAGAGAAGGCTCACCTCTGCGAAGGTAAAGTGACTTTTAAATAATCCCAGGTCAGACATAATCAAGGAAGTAAATGCATGGTAGGGATCAAATGCCTGCAAAGCAGAGGAAAACATTTACAAAAAATCACCTTGTGCTGCAGCGTCTACGCAGTGCTGTCACTGGCATAGTTAATAGTAAATTGGCTCTAATTATTAATACCAATAACACCATTCACTGCGAAATCAGTTTATAATAAAGAATTATTTAGCTACCAAGCTCCTGGGGCCGAGCCAATACCTGCTGGATGAGGGAGCAGGAGAGATTATTATTATTAATCACCTATCCAATTATCCCGGCTCTGTCAAGAGCACTGACAGTGTGCATGCTCCACCGGAAGAGGCAGGAGATGGCTACCTGAGCCTCCTCATGCCTCAGGCTCCTTCCAACGCCCTGGAGGCCCTTCAGCAGGTGGCCTAGTCCCGAAAAAAACCCTTCACAGCCCCATGAGAATGGGTGCCTCTGTGTGTGTGTATTTATGGGTGGACATGGCTGTGTATGGGAGTGACTGTTGCCCCCTTCCACAGTCCCTCTCTTCTATCTCTGTCTCATTTCCTACACAGCAGCCCCACCCTGGTCCGTTCTCAGGAGTATCTTTCTCACTTCTTGAGCTAATCTCTCTCATTGTGCTCCCAAACTTCTCTTCCTCTCCCAAGCCCTCACTTGTCTCCGCCCCTGTCTCAGTTACTTTTCCTGTTGCTGTGATAAAAAATCCCTGACAAATGTGCCTTGAGGATGGAAGGATTTGTCTAGGCTTGCAGTTGGAGGAACAGACCACCACAGTGGGAAGGGCATGGCAGCAAAAGCCTGAGGCGGCTGGTGACACTGCACAAGCAGCCAGGATGCAGAGAGGGGTGAGAGCCTCAGTCAGCCTTCCTCTCTTCACCAGGACTCAGAGAGGGGTTAGAGCCTGCACTCAGTCAGCCCTCCTCTCTTCACCAGGTTCCAGAGAGGGTTGAATGTCTGCACTCAGTCAGCCTTCCTGGCTGTTCACCAGGATTCCAGCCCTGGGGATGGTGCCAGGAACAATTAAAGGGGGTGGGGGTGGGGGAGTCTTCCTACTGCAGCTAATCTACTCAAGATCAGCCCTCACTGGACACACCCAGATGTTGTCTTCTAGGGGGATTCTAGATCCTGTCAACCATCACCTTCTCTGTCTCTCTCCTCTGAAACAGCCTTTGAAGGAAGGACCATGGACAATCCTTAAGGTGAAGAGTGTGTTTGAAAAAATCATGGTAAAATATCCATAAAGTCTGGCAATTAAAACCCTTGAAAGCACATGACTTAGCACATTCAAGGCACTCATCACGCCGTGTACTCTTCACCACCATCTAATTTCGGCAAGTTTTTATTACTAAAAAGACACCTGTTTCTTGGAGTTAGTACTACCATCCCCTAAACTCATCCCTGGAAGTCAGTCTCTGCTGGGGACCCCACTGGATTCTCTCTTCTGAAGTTTCCTACACAGCACACACTCCTCTGTGCCTAGTTGCCTTTACTTGGATTGTTTCATTCATTTGTGTGTGTGTGTGCCCTCAGACTGTGAGCCCAAATAAAGCTTTGTCTCCCTGTCACTTAGTCACGGCAGTGAGAAAATTAATTACTCTGTGTGTGTGTGAAGCTGCCCATCAAAGGAGCTGGGGTGCAGTTCTAGCTCAGATGCACCAGCTCAGCCAAGGGTTGTTTCTGTCACAAGTGAAGCCCTGGGACCCTGTGAGGGAGCAGCCCTGTGCACAGCCCTGACTCGATGATGTCGCTGTTCCCAGTCCATACTTCCGGGAAGAAGTCAGCATTTCACACAGCCTTTTCAAGGGCAGGCAGCTACTTAAGAGAAGTAGCCAGGAACTGTAGCCAGCTCTGACTGAGTCTGAATCCTCAGTCACTGCCCTCTCCAGGATAACGTTGGCAAGTTCATCTGTAGTCATCTTTCTTCTAATATTTTCTTGTACCGGAATTTAAAAAGTGGGATGCCCTCCAGTACGGCACTTATGCATACAATAAGAAACTTCATGGCTATACACTTAACCTTAGCACATGGAATACATTTCCCATTCTCTCACCTTTTGAGATAATTTTTGGTCAGGAGCGACTAAATTAATTTCTAACAGGTTGTTCACAACCTAAAACTCACTACTTTTGATGACATTTGATACTCAGCTTGGCCTCCATATCTTGAGACATGACGTCTTTGTAGATCACTCTTCCTAGCCCAGTTTCTCAAGGGACACAAAGAACTCCTGAAACCAGAAGTACAAGGAAAGGAGACTTGCTGTTATCGTCATTGGATAAGTAAAAACAAAAGCCACAAGAAGATACTGTTACACACTGACAATGGTGTCTAGAGTTATAACCCCCACAATGTGAGTATTGGCAAGAATATGGGGAACTAAAATATTTGTAAGTTATTGAAGGGCTTGAAAGGGATTCAGTCCTTAGAGAACCTATAGACAGTTTCTTGTTACCATGGGTTCCCAAATTTCCACTTCTAGGCATTTTTTTTTGCCCAGAAATATACATATGGATATATTTATATGTGTATATGAATATACATATACACATGGATCCTTGGACAGAAATGCTCTTCACAGTTTTATTTCTTGTCCCAAACAGCAACCAACTCAGACATCCACCAGCTGAGAAGTGAGCAAGAACGGGAAGAACAGGATGCTAGAAAGGGAGGTTACCACTTCTTTCATTTCTGTGGCTGTGATAGAACAACCTGAGAACACACAACTTAGGGGAGAAAAGGCTTATTTTAGCTCACTCCTCCAGGTTACAGTCTACTATGATGAAGAAGGCTCAGCAGCTGGTCTTGGGATAGCTGGTCACAACCACAATCAAGGGCAGAGAGGAGTGAATGCGTGCACAGTCATTTCTTGTTTGCTTGTCCTTAGCTTGGTTTCGCCAGTCTTATATGCTCTGCCTAGGGAGTAGAACTACCCACAGTGGACTAGGTCTCTCCGCACGCATTAATATAATTAAGACATTCCCTCACTGACAGGCCCACAGGCCAACCCTGTAGACAATTCTTCATTTATACTATCCTCTCAGGTGATTCTAGGCTGTGTCAAGTTGACAGTTAAAGGGAACCATCACTGTAAGTAAAACTTTTAAAAACCCAGCACTTTGTACAATAAATATAACAATTAAAATAGAAAATGTAGGGTGTGTACACATGGAAAAATATGTATTGGAGGTAATTTTCTAAGATAACTATGATACTTAAGAATTTTTTAAATACATGAATAAAAATGAAGTATGGTATACACCCACGTAACGGAACACTGCATTGCTGTATGAATGCACGGGCTACTGATTTATGTAACACATGAATGAATTTCAAAATATATGTTGAATTTATTCTAGAAAAGGAAAAAGTAATGACAGAAAGTGTGTCAGCAGTTATCTAAGTTGGGCTGGATAGGGCTGTTGTTCACCGAGCAAAGAGGGCACAAGGTAACTTTACCGATGATGGAAATATTCTGTTTTGGTTGTTCTTTCATGGATGCATATAAAACTGTCAACACTTATCAAACTGTACCTAAATAGACCTGCCTTAATTTATGTGAAATGCTCTTTCTAACAGTTGAGTTAATGGGCCAGCTGAGGTTTAAAAGTATTTCTTCCACTTTCCCCACATAGAAGATCGGTGATTAAATTCTGTCTGACTTCAAACATCAGTTCACGTGAGTCTCTCCGCTGATGCTCAGCTGCACAGTTCAGACCCTCAGTTCCCCACTGTGCCTCTGTGAACTTCCTGCTTTCCCCCTCTGTGCCACTCAACTTCACCTAACAGTCTCCACATTCCTTGTTGTACCCTGTCTCCCCCCGCCCCCTTGCTGAACCACCTGCTGCCATCAGCTGCCTTCTGTCCTAGGTCATGATGCTGAGCAGTCCTTGCACGGCCCCTTTCTCCTTACTTTATGCACCTCAGCATTTAGCACCCCACACAAAGCCATGTCACAGACTATTCCTTGCCTTAATGTAGCTGTTCCTGCCATCTGTTCTTCCCTATTGCTTTCTATTTGTTTGGGGTCTTGCTTAGACAATTCCACCTCTGTAAGCATTGTGCATGAGAGAGAGAGAGAGAGAGAGAGAGAGAGAGAGAGAGAGAGAGAGAGATTGAGAGATTGAGACTACCCAATACCCCTTCCACCAAGTATCTCAGAACTTAACTGACTGGCTATATACATATTATATACATATGTGTAACAACAATAATTCCAAAGGATACAGGTGGCTTAGAGACAGTGCAACAGTTACAGCTTTACTGTTTGTAGCTTACTGCTCTTGCAGAGGACTGAAGTTCAGGTCCCAGTCCCTACAAGATGACTCAAAAGTGTAACTCCAATTCCCCACAATCTGACACCCTCTGCTGACCTCCTTGGGTACTGCACACACATGGTAGACATACATACATGCAGACAAAACACTCATATACATACATAATATAAATAAATCTGATTTTTTAAAAAAGATCATGAATTTGAAAGGTCACAGGAGAAATTGGAAGCAGGCAGGGGTGGGAGTGATGTAAACGTGGTACTCATATATAGAGTTCATGAGAATAGTAAAAGAAGAGAAAAAGAAAGAGAACAGAGTTTTATGTTTGGAGCAAAGAGGAAGGCACTGAAATTTTCTACACACCCAGCTATGCCCAGCATGGTCACATTCCCATTATCAGCATCCCCCATCAGAGTGGGGATACTCGAAACTGCTGCATCATAACCCTCAAGCAGGCCTCAGCCTAGGACTCACTCTTAGTACCACCCGTTCTGCTCTCCAAACAGTAGCTACCACCACACTCATGTACTGAGCAATCCCTTTGCTCTCCAGCCTCCCTCTCTGCTTATTCATCCCTCCCTGACCCCCTTCCAGCAGTCTCTAGTCTTCACTGTCCTCAAAGCTTCTCCGTTTTCAGAATGTCATGTAGTTCAAACCTCCCTTGATGCTTAGGAGGTAGCCCTGCAGATCTACCTTAATTGTGGGCAGGACAATTCCCTGAGCAGGGGATTTTGTGCTGTATCAAATGGATAGGGCAAAATGAGCACTATCATGCGTACATTAATTCACAGGTTGTCCGAATTAGGCTTTTATTGCTGTGAAGAGACAGCAAGACCACGGCAACTCTTATAAGGGAAAACGTTTAATTGGGGCTGGCTTACAGTTTCAGATGTTTAATCCATTATTGTCAAGGTGTGAAGCATGGCAGTGTGCAGGCAAACAGGGCGCTGCAGGAGCTGGGAAGGCAGCAGGAAGTGAACTGAGACACACTTCCTGCAACAAGGCCACACCTGCTACAGCAAGGCCACACCTCCTAGGAGTACCACTCCCTACAGGCCAAGCATTTACACATATGAGTATATGGGGGTCATTCTTATTCAAACCATGCATGAGTCTTCCAGGATTTGGAAGTTATGAACAGGAAATTATATATACAAACTTGTCCAGGCTTTCAGCTTGGTATTTCAGTAAATACCAAGGAGGGTAATGGTTGGGGTGCATGGCAAGTCTGTGGAGTCTTTGGTAAGAAACTGCCAAACTCATTTTCTAAGTGACCTCACCATTTTACATGCCCACCAGCGATGAATGACACTTGGTTCTTTCACAACATTGGCAGCACCATGGTTTGGGTCAGTCACCACAGCCTCCAACTTATTTGGTCTTCCTATACCTTCTCTAACTGCCCTTTCCACACCGTATGCTCTCAATGATGCTATAGATCATCTTTCTAAGGGTGTGCCTCATCTCCCACTGCATGGGGATCACACTGAATCTTCAGTTAGGTTCACCTGCTCCGGTTAGTGGAGGCGTTCTCTCTCAGAACCTCCTGCAGGCTCTCCTTACTCCTGGCCAGTCTAGGACAGGTGCCTTTGTTAAGAGATTGTATTGCCCTCCTGTGTCTCTTTATTTGAGTAAGAATGGCCCCTATAGACTCTTATATTTGAATGCCTGGTAGCTAGGGAGCAGAACTATCTGAAAGGATCAGAAGGCTTAGGAGCACGGCCTCATTGGAGTAGGTGTTGCCTTGTTGGAGGAAGTGTGTCATTTGAAGTTTCAAAAGCCCATGCCAGACCCAGTCTCTGTCTGTCTCTCTCTGTGTCTCTCTTTTTGCTCTCCTATTGCCTACTGACTAATCAGGAAATAGCTCTTAGCTACGGCTTCAGTGTCCTCTGAACAGCTGTGCTCTCTGTCAGGATTATAATGGACTAAGCTCTGAAATGGTAAGCAAGCCCCCAGTTTGCTTTCTTTTATAAGAGTTGCCTTGGTTATGGTGTTTCTTCACAGCAACAGAACAGCGATTGAGACATCGCTGTTCAATAGTCTTCATTCACTTGTGAAGTCATCCTGATGGGTTGGTGTCTGTCTGTCACCTCAACTCTGTGTTCTGTAAAAACTTGGGCTCCGTATGTTTATGGTTGCTTTTTCATGTATCTGGACCATACTGGGAGCAAGTCCTTATAAATATTTGTTAAATAGCTACTAGACTACTAAGAAATGGATTAATAAACAATAGCTCCATAGTTTGATACAAGCCTAGTTTCTAAGCCATGGATGGAGAATCATTTACTTTGATGAGCAAGATTCAAGGACACTATAAATTACAGGAGCATGTGCCCTGGGAGGCCAGGAAACATAGCCCATCCCAAAGATCAGAGCTTGGCAGTTGCTGACACCTTGTAGGAAGCCAGCTGGCTTCTTGCATTTTGGAAAATATAGTGGTGTGTTAACTCTCAAAGGCAAAGTCCAAGGACACAGCTCTGCTGAAGGGCTGTGTGTCTGGCTGCAGCCAAACAGCCCAATCTCCAAATGTGTCCCATTGCCAGTGACCGTCCCTTGTGCTGTGCATGGGCTGACTCAGGGCCACACTGCCACCAGGAAGGAAGGATTTGGCCCAAAGACAGTGCACCTGCTGCCTATTTGGTCACTTAGCTCAAAATGTGACCTTTCTGGGTTTTTGTGTTGCCTTAAAAAAATACTTCCGTATAATTTAATTTTAATTCGGTATTGCATTTGTATTTTTTGTTACTTTGTTGTTTATAAATGATTAGGCAAACAGCTTTCTAAAATGCAGAGCTGAGGTTAAAGGAAATGTACAGGAACAAGGACTTCTCAATTTTCTGTACAAGCTTCAAAATGGAACAGTTAAAGAAGGAGAGAATTTGCTGCTTTAGGGTGTAATAGAAGCCACAAGATAGAAAGTGGTTTCTTTTTGGATACTAAAAACCATTTCAGCTTTAAAAGGAAAAAAAAATGCCTAAGGATCCCAGAAAATTCCAAGTGCGGTAATGAGAGGTGGGCAGTTGAGCCTTTAATAGGCTGGGCTTGAGAGACAGTTACAGAACAGCAGCAGTCTGGATGGGACGGAAGGAGTGGGCTAGGCTGGGCAGGTGGCTTGGAGGGTACAGTGCCTGCACCTGAGTTCAGATCATTAGCACCAGCTGGGTGTGAAGGCAGCTCGGGTCTGTAACCCCAGCTTTGGGGAACAAGACAGGGAAATCCCTCAAGCTTGGTGGCCTGCCAGCCTAATTGAATGAAGGAGCTCTGGGGCAGTGAGAGACACTGTCCCCAAAAGGAATATGGAGAGTAATGGAGAAACACAAAGGACTTCAGCCTCTGGCATCCATGTGCATATGCACATAGCACAAATACATGAACGTGTGAACACATATACAAAAAGTTGAAGAAAAGGAGAAATCTGTACGTGTGTGTGTGTTTACATTGGCTGAAGTATTGCTCTTTTCCTGTCCTGGGCATCAGCATTTCTGATTCTTGGGCCTTTGAGCTGAAACTTACTGCAGCAGCTCAGGCTTCTGAACTAAGTTATGCTGCTGGCATTCGGATGGCAGGCGTCCTTAATCACATGAGCCAATCCCTGTACTAAGTTTCCTTGTAGTGTGCCTATATCATCACCAATTCCCGTTCCCAGGGGAACTCTGGTTAATACAATCACCATCAATGAAGATACCTAAGCTTAATTGATGAGTGGACAAAAAGCCTGCTGTTTGTATGGTTGTTATCTGTGGTTTCACACATTCCTTGCAGTGGGAGATCATAACCCCTCCCTGAGGCTAGAGAAGCAATCATCAGTTGCTGGGCAGAGGATACTCTCTAACCTGTCCCGCAGCCCACAAGTCTGTAAGCCCCGCAGGCAGCTCCAGAGATGAGTTTGCTGGAGTCCTCCCTCAGTCTGGGTGGGTTTGCACTGTTTCTGTATAAGTCAAGCAATGCATTCACTGGATTGCCAAGCTGTATTTGTGGATAGGATCAGGTTTTTTTGTGAATCCTTTTATGGCCTTTCTGGGGTGCAAAGATAAACATCCTCAGAAAGAGCCACACAACAGTGTGTAATCAGAAGAGCTGAAAAGAAGAGATAACAAGGGGCTGATAGGCAGACCGAGCATGAGAGGCCACTGGCAGGCATTCACTAAGGACACCTGTAAGAATAATATTTTACGTGCATGATCTCATTAGCATTTTATAAGAGTTTCACTTACCTCCTGTGCTTACAGAGAAGGCAACTGAGGCACTTATAAGTGACTCACCCCAGACCACTGGTTGGTGAGTTGAAGCCAGCACTCCTACCTGGCCAACTCCATCCTCAGGCTTTAGTCTCTTTGACAGTTGGAATCCCCATCACAATGAAAGCAAATACGGTAGGTTGTAATTCAAATGTCTATACTCTAACCTGAAAGACGGAATCGACAGTTGACAGAAGAGCAACAGTCTGAGCCACCACAAGAGGTTCTTCTAGGCAGTGCTGGCTGCACTGGCCACGCCCAGCTTATATTCAAGTTCGGGGCTCTGGGAACGAACATCCTGGAGCTGAGGAGCCCGAGGCTGCATCTTTGCTGTGTGTGTGTATATGTATGTATGTATGTATGTATGTATGTATGTATGTATGTATGTATTTTGTTGGGCTTCTCCTTTGGGTTCTCTGGAGTGTGATACACCTTCAATAGTTTGGAAGGGACCAGAGACCAGAATGAGGGAGAAGAAATAGGGCTTGTCTCTATTTAAGTCTCTTAAATCTGTGGCATTCCAAAGAGAAAGAGCCAAGTGGGAACCGCTACAGGAATGGAAGTGAGAGGCCAGGTCACTCTGCTCGGCTGCATTTCCGGGACAGAGCCCAGGTTGAGGAATCTGTCACCCCAACAAGCAGTCACTGCTTTATTCACTGCTCTCTGAGGCTCCAGGGTGGAGGTCGAAAGCCAACTTCGGAGATGTCAATGCAGAACATACAGCACTCGGCCATGCTTTCCAGAGGCAGGCTGCCAAGGCATGGCCAGTGACCAGCTGAAATTGGCAGCAGAAGCCACTCATTCCTGCTGCAGCCAAAATCAGAGTAACTGGTACCTTGGAGGTGGTTCAGCCACTGCTTTGGGTTGGATGTCTCCCAAATTGACTCTGCACCAGGGACCCACTGCGCACCTAGTGTGAGTTGCTCTCTTGAAGCCCAGAAGCCTCTGCTGGAGTGAGGCTAAGCCTCAGAGGTCTGCCCAGTTTTCCACCGTCCCATTATTAATCTTGTCTCTTATTAACCCAGATATATGCTTTGTTCTTGACACCAGAACTACTCAGGGCAAAAGCTACTTCCTCTTTGGGATTCAAATTGTCAGGCTTTTCTTTGTTCCAGGCACCACTCTATGCCCTGAGGTGGACTTTCTACCTGTCACAATAGCCCTTTGCAGAAAAGGGAACATAGAGAAAGGAACTCTTTAAAGGACACACAGAGAGGGAGCATATCCCAGGCCACCTCTGAAGTCTAAGAGCATGGCCACATGCTGAAATTTCCTCTCAGGAGGGGCTTTGGGAGGAATTATTTAAGTATTTGTGTCTCTGTTTTCTTTCCAAATGCATTACAGATTCCTCGGGGGCAGGGGATCACATGTAATCACTGGGTTCTTGTAGCGCTCATTCATGCATTTGGAGAACACTTTACTGAACAAGTGACCAAGGATCACACTAAGCATTTACCAATATGAAGATGAAAGCTATTGGCCTCCCCTATGGAAGTGCTTGATCCCAGGGAGGTCAATGGCTTACCACAGCAGTGGCCTGTGGCATTCTTATTCTAACAGTCACAGACTAGTAACATATTTTATATGTCCATATATCTAATTCTAAATGTAACTGACAAGTATGCTCTTTTCTGAAAAAACCCAAACACTTAAATTAGTTCAACCAAGGGTGTGGTATTTGCACCCTAGGCATAGAGCCTTTGTCCCTGTCTCTTGGCTCAGAGTTCCTAAATACCTTGGGACTTTTAGAGTGGCCAGAACATCTTTTATTGTAGAGGTAATCCTGGCAGGCCTTGAGATGGCCACAGAACAAGAGTGAGTCAGTAGAAAGACAAACCTGGTTTGAAGCCTGAAACTATCAGTCTCTCTCCCCAAACTCTGGGAATGTGCAGGGATGGACGCTGAGGACTAACTGACTGATCCTGTCAGTCTATGGAGTCATCATTCCGTAGAATCCTCTAAACATGGGGTTCGCAGAGCTCCAGGGTTGGTGAGCATGTAGTGGTGTATCCAGAAGGCATGGGCTGTCCCGTGTCAGGGAACCTGTGACTTAACAGCTAGCCAGAAGCATGGGGACCTTTGACCCAGACTGACTCCTGAAGTGGGCAGTCTTGTGGGACCTGACACTAACTACACAACCGAGTTTTAGGACATGCAGTTAATGTCTGGAGACTCAGAGGATTGGTCACTGTTGTTTTGGAATATTCTTAAGAGACTCTTGAGGAAGCAACATATCTCTAACCCACGACAAATATTACGTCAGAAGGTATATAAGCATACTCTGTCAAAAATACATAGCAAACTGAAAAACTGTGTTAAGATCAAAATAAGAGATGGGTGTTAAAGGTTTTTATGCTGAGTTTCTATCTGGATTATTACAAAGCCTCCTGACTCATCCTCCTGAGTCCTCTGCCCTAGCACTAAGCTCTCAGCAAAACAGACAAAGCTCACCAATGACTTGCAATTGCTTTTCCATGAAGTCCTGAGTGTCTCATCCGAGCTATAATGATTGACATGACCTGTCTCCTAGCTCACTGAATGGATGTGGCAATGTCGACGATGATAAGGATGGTGATGATGAACTTGTGGCCTTTACTGAGCTTCTGCTAAGCACTTCACATGTTTCCTCTCATCTAATCTTTATGACAGGCCTGTGTCACCTCCTTTCTAATTGACATAGCAGCCTAGAGAGCTCTTTCTTTAACCTGAGCCTTGCACTGGCTGGGCATGGACACTTGCCTTCAGCCCCACTGACAGCCAGATCCTGCTCATCTCTCAGTAACAATGTCACCTTTTTGGGTGACTGTCCTTGACAGCCAAATTGGACCCCTGCCTCCAATTGTGAAATCCCTTGCTGGGATTGACTTTCTGCTGATGAGAACTCGCTGAGACCTTTCATGGCCAGGTTTGCCTTTTCCCTATTGTTTGTTTCTCCCTGCAAATAGAGCATGTTGCAGGCTCCATGACATTGGCTCTCCTGTCTTGCTCACTGCAATATCACCAGCCAGTCCTATGTGCACAACACAAGTGCTCAACATGCATTTGGTGAGATACAGCTTAGGAATGTGTATCTTAAAATGTGCTACACATTTTAAAAGCTCTGACATATCTTGGAAGTAATCACCCTCCTGTGTCAACATCTGTCACTTAACCGGCCTGCTTTCTAGGGGTTTGCTAAGCTGTGAGCCCCAGTGATAAGAAAAGTGGGCTTGGTGTGATTACCTACATATAGATAAACAGTGGCTGCTTCCATGAGACATTAGGATCGCAGGGTTAACAGGAGGGGACCTTGGTCCTATTCCTCACTGTAACTTGGATGGCCTTGTTCTTTTGCCTGGTAGCTTCGTCAATGTTCCAGGCTCCGGAATACCTTCTGATGATTGCTCCTGCACCTGCATTGGCTGTTCATTGCTACTGTCCCTGCCAGGTAAAATTCTCCCAGCGCTCTTCTCTGAGATACAGACTCACATTGAGGTCCCCTATGACTCTGTTCAGATAAAATTAATGGGTCTTCTCTAGGCTCCTGAGTCCCGAGGTGTAGTATGTAAATCCACATGGAAGTGCAGTGCTGTGTGGTTTTAGTGGTGTGGATTCTGCAGTAAGGTGCCCAGGTCTGCTTATGACTGTCCATGTGTACTAGTTATGTTTCTAATCACCGTGACCAAATACCTGATGACTGCAACTTCAGGGAGGAGGGATTTATGCTGGCTCGGGGTTTGAGGGGATACAGTCATGGCATAAAGCATGAGACTCCATGGTGGTAGGACCCTGAAGGTGCTTACAACTCAGAAGACCAGAGAAAGAAAGAAAGCAAAGCAGGCATAGAGCTAGACCACCGGAAGCAAGGCTGATGTGGACCTTATATTCTCCAGGCAGTTCCATGTGCAGACTTCCTGTCTGCCCAGCACCACCAGCTGGGGACCATGAGTTCAAGCATGCAAGCCCATAACACTATAACAGCATGCAACGTTAGCTACTGAGTGCTCTGAGATTTAGACTCTTCATCTGTGAGTCTAAGCTAGCTGCTCTAGCAAAATGCCATGCACTGAGTGGCTTGTAAGAGAAGTCACAGCTCTTGTAAGCAACAGAAACCCCTTTCTCAGTGGTGTAGGCTGAGGAGTTTAAGCTCAGGGCAGATTCCAGAGCGCTGAGGGCCTGTCCCCTCCTAGACCGTCATTTTCCCACTACAACCCCACGAGGCAGAAGAGGTAAAGCTCTGTATTTTAGAAAAGCGTTCTGATGGTTAGTCTTTCTTTGAATGCTATTTGTGAAAATGTTTTTTTTAAATTCCCGTCCATATCACTTTTAATCAATTAATTAAAACAATTCCTATACAACATATTTTGATCATATTCTTTAGTCTCTCCCAACTCCTGTCGGATCCTCCTAACCTCCCTGCCCACCCAATTTTATTCTTTCTTACTTTCTCAAAAGGAAAAAAAGAAAAAAAAACCCATTAAAAACAAAAAATGAGAATTAAAACCAACCACCCAACAAAACCCCAGTAAGAAAGAAAAATATGCAAAAACAAAGTGAAGAACGCACACAGAGCCACGTGGAACCTGTTTTGTGTCGGCCGCCTACTTGTAGAATACGAGCGATGTAACTAGAGGCGCCCCATTGGAGAAGATGGATTTTCCCTCACCCAGTGTGTACCAGCAGCAAATAGCTTCTAGTTTAACAATGGAACTGTGTCTGCTCCTCCTCAGCACTGGGGCTTTGTTTGGCTTGAATCTTTGCAGGTCTTGTGCATACTGTTACTGCCTCTGCATGTATGTCGGTCTTGCTGTGTCTGGAAGACACTGTTTGCAGTGAAGATTTTGGTTTCTTTGAAAACCCAGTTATGTTAACGTGGCTTTGTTTTTGTTTTAACCGCAGGTGTGAGACATGGGGCTCCTTCAGTTTGTCCACGGCCCCTAACTATGACTTGTCTTGTGCTCTAGGAATCACCAATTTCCTCCCTCCTTCCTCTTCCTTCTCTCCCTCCCTTCCTCCCTCCTCTTCTCTTCTCATTTTTGTTTCTGCCCATGTTTATATAAGTTCCTTTTTTGAGCCGCAGGCAGTGTGTGCATCTTCGGCTGAATTCAGAAGTTGGAATGCCAGGAGTCAGGAAGTTGGGCTGATGTAGAATCAGGACGGGTTGGGGCAGGAGAATCTTACTGGGATATTTCCTAAAGGGTCTTCTGGCCTCTTTGTGTTGTGGGTGGGTCACCAGTGTGATGGAGCTTAAACCTCTTCTAGGATAACATTTTCAATAAAACATAAAATAAAGCACACGGATTGCAAAAAAGCCAATGATACTGAGATACAGTTATGAAACGTTGATGATCAAGTAATATACACACTTCACTAACACGTTGAATGACATCATCTTCTATGGATTTAGTAATGTTATTTTAAAGTACTGAGAGGCATGAATTTTGAGATCTCTGTAACACCATGATTTAAAAAAAAAATCTGACTTCTATACTGGTGATTGCTCACGACATTATGGGGTGTTGTCTACTTTCATACCGAAAGGAACATGGGCAAAGTCAGCTCAGACAAAACTATTTCCATACAAATTCATCTACAGATCCTAGGTGATAAAAAGTGTTGCTGAAATTGATGGTTTCTAAGCCGTTTTCAGCTGTAGGCCTGTACTGCTTAATTTTGACTGCCAACTTGACAGAATCTAGAATCTAGGAGATACGCCGCTGGGCATGCCTGTGAGGGGGGCTCTAGGTTGGACTGAGGTGGGAAAATCCACCCTAACTGTGGGCGGCAGCATAATTCTGTGGGTGGGCATCTCAGCCGAAATAAAAGTAGAAAGCAAGGAGAGCAGAAGCATTGCTCTCTTCTTCCTGAGTGGACAAAAGGTGACCAGCCACCTCCGGCTCCTACCTCTTTGACTCTGCACCATGACTCGATGACGCCTCAAATTTCAACCAGGATGAACACCTCCTTTTCTACCATTGCTTTTGTGCAAATATTTTTGTCATAGCATTGGGAAAAGCGACTGATACAGACAGCTTTGAGAACTGGAGACCGTCTCAGCAGAAGAAAAGCACTTCCTGCTCTGGCCCCTTATATCTATCTGTGGATCATCTCCAAGCCCACAGACTACAGACTGGGAGCCACAGTTGTAGGCCCAACAGTGAAGGGCAGTGTTCCGCTTAGGGTTCTTTGGCTGTCTCTAATAGGATCTGACTCTACAGCCAGCCAGTCATGCTAGCAGATGTGGGCAGTCTTATCTGCATCCCACATCTGGATGACCAGCCTCTCACACCCCCGTCCCTGTTCTTACATACGAGTGACCTAGCGTGGGGCCAGGTGCCCATCTGTTCAAGAGAGGAAACATGGGTGCTTTGATGACACGATCTACACCGAATGTAAAAGAGGTGATTCCAGAAGGAATCTGAGGTGCTTTTGCCTTCCCTCTTCCAAAAGCATGGACATGATGCACATGGAGATCCCAGAAAATAGTGATGGATGGTGATTTTTTCCCCCTTGTATTTTATACACATCCTGCTATCAGGAGGTGACTCTCTGGATACAAATGATCCTGATGTGATGCTTCAGACGTGAAGTATACCTCAAAGGAAGTTTCGAACTTTAGTGTTTTTTCAGGTTAGCTTTGTAAGCCATGGTATGCTGGGCTGTGGCAGTGACTGACTTCCAGGAAGCCACACGGTCCGACTGACAGACTGTGTGGAAGGCCCTGTGGCCACATAGTAATATTGGGCAGTCTAGGTGTATGGGATGCATTTTGACTGGCAACAGTTTTACAGGGATGTTTGTCAAGAGGCATCTGTTTTTGTAGACAGTACGGTATCTTTCGTGGTCTTAAGTCAATCAAAGCTCTGTTTGCTGGGTTCCTTGGTTTTGGGAGCAATTCTACACCAGCACTCTTTCAGGCATTTCCTCCTAATCTTTGCAGTTCTGAAGCCCATTTGTTTTCTCTGAGTTAGCTCTTCTTACTTCATATCAGATCAGTCTTATGACATGACAATGAGCTGAGATAAAAATCCACCTTCATTAAACAAGTAGGTGTTAGGATTCAAGCTGTCAAGGGCATGAAGAGGAGACTGAGGCAGCTGCTTCCCCTCCAGGAGCTAAGAGATTGGCTACAGGAGCCCAGGAAATAGAGTTCTAGCCTGGGAGAACATTTTGGGTGCTACCCCAGGTGCTCCAGCCACAAGGAGTCAAGAGTTTCTGGAAGTCCAGTGTGGGCTGAGTGCAAAATGGAACTGTTGTTGAAGGGCATGAGGAGTCCCTGTGCTGAGGAAAGGCTAACCCAGGACCCTACACCGATGCACTGGGAAACTTCCATTCCTGTTCCATTCTCAGTCTGAGGTCTGGAAGCCTTGAGTGAGGACCATGTAGGAGCAGCTTCCTTACAGGGCCATTGCCTGTTCATCAGATTGCCTCCCCAAGCGTCTCACGGCCTGTCAATTCCAAGCCACCTCCTTTGTTAAACTATCTCACAGAACTAGTTCTTCTCCTCAACAATTCATTTGCCAGTTTGTTTATTTACCTTCCTCATTGGTTTATGAGCTTCTCCCTGGAGGGAAATGACTGCGTATTTCAGGCCTATTCCTGCATCCTCAGTTAAAGGATGTGGAGTGATTAGGGAGATAAGCACTGACTAGAGACTTTGTCACTGTTTTTGGAAGCAAGGACAGGGGTGCCAGGAAATAGGTTTTGATGTTGGAATTTCGAGGCAAAAAGGCACAGCTGGTAGATGAGTCACCGATGAAGCTCTTGAGGGTTAATGGTGAATTAAGACAAAGCAGAAGTGCTCTTTTCCAGTCTGGAACTTCAAAACCATAGCGGACTATTTTCAGCCTATGGGAAGCTCCATCCTGTGTTCACTGACAGTTCCACTTTCAATGGGCTCTGGGGAGTTTTAGTGTGGTCCTACTTTGCCAAACAACTCTTGTGAAATCCTGAGAAGAGTCAAAGGAACACGAAGACAGCGAAGTTAATGACATTCTTGAAACAGAAGCCTACTGCCAGCCAGCAGGAGAAAACTCGAAAGAAGTTAAGTTTTGGGCTGGGCCTGGTTGGCAGAGGCTTGTGATTCCAGCCCCTGGACGTTAGGGCAGGAAGACTGCAAGCTGGAGGCAAGCTTGGGCCTACCATCCTTGGCTGCTGGGAGACAAGGGGATAGGGATTGCTTCCGGTATCTTAGCTGACAATGTAAACTCCAGGAGGGTTAGGGCCAGTGAGCTTGAAGGTATCTGTTGAACTCTTCTTCATCTGGGCTCCATCTAGTACTTTACACAGATGAAAGCAGAGCTCTTAAATCGTTTCCTTATAAGGAATTTAACAGCTTTGTGAAAATAGTCAAGTGTACCCTTTGCTGTGCAATGGAGTAGATGTAATTTTGTTCAAAGTCTTTGTGAAAAAAATTACATGATATTACTGTGAGAAAAAAAAGAGGTTTTTATTACAGTACTTGATAGATACATTAGTTTCTTTGTGGAACTCAGATTCCAGCAAAACGTATGGGGCAAACAGGCTAGCTTCTAGTGGGAATGCAGACACATGGGGGCTTAAAGCAACAGGACTTTTCCTTCCAACTGGTGAATAGGCATTGTACACAGTGGTGAGATTCATAAAGACATCTCAATTGAGTATATGACAGACTTTTTGACCATTTTCACCACCCCCCCTCACTGGTCCCTCTCCTCTCCCCAGATCATCTCATGCCTACATTCACAGTAAATACATATATAGATAGGTGTACACATAAAACTTTAGACCCACACGAAAGAAAGAACACATCACTTGTCTTTCTGAGTCTGGCTGAACTTGCTTACTGTGACGACCTCACCTTCACACACCTTTTCATATACAAGAAGCTGTATCTTTCCCCTCTTAGCTCGGGGAAGAGACATTTCTACAATTTTTTGTTTGGCTGAGGGAGTGTTCTTGACCATAAGAGGCCAAGCTGCTTTTCTTCTAGGGCTTGGGATGTGGGGTAAAGGGTACAGAAGAAAATCAGTAGCTGTTTTAGTAGTTGAGCCTTGGTGAGGACTTTGTTTGTCCCCAGACAATTACTAAGTAATCCTAGCTGTTGGCCCTTCTGGAAGTGCATACCCCCAGTTTTTTTGGGGGGGGTGGGAGGATGGTGATCTTGTCTATCCTATTCCTTAGATTACCAAAAATACTTCCCAAGATCATTGCATTTAAAGATTTATTTTTAATTGTGTGTGTGTATGTGTGCTGTATGTGTGGGTGCATCCTAAGAGGCCAAAAGGGGTCAAATCTGCAGCTGGAGTTACAAGCAGTTGTGAGTTGCCTGATACAAGTGCTGGGAACTGACCTTGGGTCCTCTGCAAGAGTAACAAGTGCTCTTAAGGGCTTAGCCACCTCTCCAGTTCCAGGAAAACTATTTTAGATTGCAACAAATGCCAAAAAAGGAAACCCAGAACAGTTTAGGAGTGCAAAATAGTCTGATCTGAGCCAGCTCCAGGACCCTGGGAATCTGTCAGGCTCTAACCAGCTCAGGTGTTTCTTTGTGACGTATGAGGTGCTAGACTCAAGGATCCTGCTTGCTCTGGACTCTCCAATGTTTCGTGATCTGATAAGTCTTGCCATGGGCTGGAGAGGTGGCTTGCTGAGTAAAGCACTTGCTGCTCAGTCACACCACCTGAGTTGTATCCCTGGCACCTGTATAAAGGACCATATGCAATAGTGCATGCACCTGCAATCCCACTATGCTCCTCTTGGGAGCTAGGAGGCAAAGAAAGAATTGCCAGAAGTGCTGCCTGGTGTATGCAGCAGTGAACAGGAGACCCATTCTTAAACTAGGTTGAAGGCAGGGACTGACACCCAAGAAGTTATTTGACTTTCACACGCACCACACACACACACACGCACACGCACACGCACATCTTGTCATTAAGGAGCTTACAAAATAGGGGGAGAAATAAACGCACCTAACCTGCATGACACCTACTGCTGGCATTCCAGTCAGTTAGGCTCAAAGCTTGATAAGTTACAAGCTGACCTTGCCAGCCCCTTGTCATACTGGCAGCAAAAGAATTTTAAACTGCCAGGCTCAGTGATGAACCAATTCAATGAGGAACCATGGGAGAGGCATTTACATAAAATGTGATGCTCTGCTAAGCCCAGACATAGGCTTCAGCTGAATACTTCATGACAGAAAACAGGAGCAGGAGACTGATTCTAGTGTGAATTTCGCCAAGACCTTGTAACTGTAGAGATGCTTCCCAGCCTGGAAGGGTAAGTGTCTCTATTATCTATTGTCATGTAAAAACCATTCCAAATGCTGGCTGACCTAAAACCAGTGCCATTTTACAGTTTGGAATCTTGGGTTACTTGTGGCTGGCTTTGCCCAAGCCTCACTCAGGTGAGGACTTGGCTGTGTTGCAAAGTTTTCCTCTCCTTTGGGTCTTTCATACGTATAGAGGGTAGGCCAGGGTTCCTCATGGTAATCTTAGGGCAGCACCCAAAACAGCAAGGAGCAAGGCTCAAGCACCCAGCCACAAGATCTCAAAATATACCCACAGACCAGAGTGGGTCACATGGACAGCATGGGAGCCTGCTGTCTCCTAGTCAGGAGAGTGCTGGTGAGCAGCGCCTCCTAACGTTTGGAAACCAGCGACTCTAGCATGTAAATAGAGCCCTCTTATTGAGATGCAAAACAGGTACTTAACAAAGGTAAAGAAAGTTTGGAGTCACCTCTTTTATAGGCTGTGCCTCATAGAAGTGGGAAGTGATATTCACCGTGTTTAGAGGAAAAGTGCTGCTCACTGAACCTTGAGACTTACTGATTTTCTATGGAGCTGCATGCCATCCCTTCTGCCCTAGATGGAGGACATCTGTGTGTGTCTCATTCACCGGAGCTCAAACCTGAGGACAAGAACTTCACCTCATACAGCTGTTTTTCTAAATCTAGGGCCCATAACACTTAATAGATGCTCCCTTTGTGCTGGCTAAGAACAGGGATGTGCCTTTATGAAACACCTGTGTGCTCTAGAGATCACAGCCTAGACTGGGTCCTTCCTTCTTAAATGACTGACTGGTCACAGAAGCCCTGTGCAAGAGCCATAGCTCTTTGGCCTGGAACTCACATCAACCCGCCTGCCTCTGCCTCCAGAGTGCTGGGATTAAAGGTGTGGGCCACCACACCTGACTGTACAAACCCCTGTGTTACCAGGGCTTAGGGGAGGAGGGACAGGAGTGGCCTTGCTGGTCAGGTGACAAGGCCACCACCCAGGGTCTTAAGGTTGTCCACAAGTGAAAAAAATAGCTAGAGAGATAGCACAGAAGTTAAGAACACTTGCTGTTCTCCCAGGGGACTCAAAATTGATTCCCAGCTCCCACAAGATGGCTTATAACCACCTGTAATTGCAATTCCAAGGGATTGGATGCCCTCTTCTGGCCTCCTTAGGTACACATATATACATGTAAACAAAAATAAACCTTAAAAAAAACCCCATTATTTTCTATTTGTGTCCATGTGTACCTGTGGGTACATGTGCAATATGGAGGTCAAAGGTCAGTATCAAATGTCTTTCCTCTATTGTTCTTCACCTTATGTTTTGAGACAAGGGTCTCTCATGGAACCTAGAGCTCAGCCATTTGGGTAGGCTGGCTGGTCAGTCAGTCAGAAGGCTCCAGGATGTGAATGTCTCTCCTAAGACATGATATGCTCAGCTTTTATGGAAGTGCGGGGGAGGGGACTGAACTTAGGTCCTAATGCTTGGGTGGTGGGTACTTTACTGAGTCATCTCTTTACACCGCAAAGTAGTCTTCTTATACATAGATGTGTTTTCACCCTGTGCTAGACCAGTAATAACACAAATAAGCACCACGGCTATGCTAAGCGCTGCACACGATCTCTGGATCTTCAAACCACGACACCAGCAAGTAGGTTTTATGGCTATTATGGATGAGTTCATTTTTGGTAAAAGGAGATTAGTTTTCCTGAGACTGCTCAACTTTTAAGCGGTTGATTTAAAACCCAAGTGTGTTTGGCTAAAAATCCTTAATAACATTTAGCTTAAATACGGATAAGAAACAAGGAATCCCATTCTATTCATGATAAGTTGAACATGTGCGCACATGTGTAACTTACAAGAAAGAAACCCAGGTCTGCCCATCCCTCTGAGGTGTGAAAAGTCTACTTGGATGGGTGGGAGAAGTCTGTGCTCGTACTTTGCTTCCTCATAAACCCCAGGCGCAGGTCACAGAGCAAACTTCCGCCACCAGACACTAACCTGTGCCAGATAAGAAACTGCAGCTTTCTGAAAACAATTCTTCAAGGGTGGCCACGCGAGGAAGCCAGTGCCTCTGGTCACAGACCACTTGGCAGGACAGGCTTAACCCCGCCATGACGAACATAATGCCCACTCCAAAGAAATGGGGGGCGCGTAAACCTTCCCTTCTACACTCGACAATGGTGAGGTCACATCTGAACGGACCTGGCCTGCTGGCAGTGGACCATGCATTAAAGCACTTTGCTCTTGCAAACCAGACTCCCACCTCCCATTTACTGGTTCATTGCCTCGGGGTGCTTCAGGCCTGGCTGCCCCGGCTGGACCTGCCAGCGACGCGCGCGGCTGGTGAATCTGGCGGGCCAGGCCTGCCAGGGCGTCCGCAGGGTGCGGGGTGACGAGTGGCTTGGGCCCCGCGTTAGGGTTAGGGAGCAGGATTCGGCTTCCCGGCGGCAGAGGGCGCCTGGCGCCGCGGTCCCGCAGCCCGGAGCCGCCCGCGAGGCGCGAGCAGAGGCGAGGCGGGCGAGCGGCGGCCCCTGCCACGTACCCGGCCGTGCGCGGCGGCGGCAGGTGGGCGCAGGGGCTGCGGGGACCCCCGCGGCTCGGAGCGGGGCCTCGGCGCGCGCGGGGGAGACGGGGGGCCGGGGCGCCGCGGGTGGTGCGCGCCGGCGGGCGGGACGGCTTTGCGCTCCCCCGCCGCGCCTTCCGGGCCGGGCCGGGAAAAGTTGGGGCGGCGCGCCGGCCCCGGGAGCCGGGCGGGAAGTGCGGCGCGGGCGGCCGGGGGCCCCGCGCGGGGAGACGGACACGCGGGGACACGCGCGGCGCGCAGAGGGGCGCGCGTTTGCAGGTGGAGGGCGGGCGGCCGGGGAAGCGGGGAGGGTGGTGGCGGGGAGGGAAGGAGGGAGGAAGCGGCGGGGACGGGCTGGCGTCGTCCCCGCTGCGGCCCAGGGGTCCGGCCCAGGGTTGGGGGGAGGCCCTCGTGGCGTCCGGGGTCCCGGTGGGGAAGGTGGTGCCGAGCGTGGTTTCCTGCGTGGCGGGCTCCAGGACCGCCCCTCCCGGTGCCTCGTTCACCTCACGCTGCGGTGCGTTTGTCCTGGGGAAGTTGAGCGGGCCACGGAGTGGACGGTATGTTGTAGGGTGTTCTGAGGAGAGCGGGATGGGACCGCATGAAGCGCGCACACCCACCCACAACCTCTCCTTCCCTGCTCAGTGCGAAAGTCCGGGCCCCCTAGCGTTTAAGACATTCCCCCGGCTGGGCCAGCAGCTGCTCAGAGCTGCACAGCACATCTAGGCGTAGTGTGTGGCTAGAAGACATGGATGGCCTCTGAATTTCTGTCTGTCGTTGGCTTACTTCCCAAACAAGGTTTCAGCAGATGCCCATTCGTTATTAGAACAACCTATGTGGGGGCCCTTGATGAACCAGAAAACCACCCTCCCCCCCCAATAAACTTAGTATTCATGACACCCCATATGCCAAGTTCAGTGCAGTAGAGCACAGCTCCGTGGGCCCAGGCCACAGGCCTCTTAAACCCTTGGGAGAGTCTAGCTGTGTCAGCAGGACATGACCTTGGGTGCTGAGCCCTCAGGACCTCAGTGTTCTTATCTGTGCAATAGGAGACAAAAGCCAGATGATTTGTAGGAGGCAGGAATAGGTTTCTGAGGGAGACTGAAGTGCAGCCTGGTCTTCCTTGCAGCCTCCTGCCTGCACATCTGTTTCTCCTTGCTCTCAGGAAGAATTTAGGATAGCCGTAAAGGAAAACAGAAGCTAAAAAGGTTGAACACACAAAGAAGAAAAAAAAGTAATAATTGGTACTAGGTGTACATTGTGAGTGCTGTACTCATGTGGGGAGTGGGTATTGTGGGCTGCCCGGTTGTTTTTGCTGTGAAGTTCCTGCTGGAGCCCAGACGTAGTCAACATATTGCCCGGGCCATCAACTGTTTCTTTTTTTAGCCTTCAAGCCTGGGGTGGCCGTTCAGTTGGCTTGATGGGGCCTGTCCACGTCTCATTATTTTGTCAGACTGCTGTTCCTGCAGCCCTGCTATCTCTGTTCCAGCTTTAGAAGCCGTGGGCCGATTTCCTATTGTATGGTGGTGTTTCTGAGCTAAGATGAGTTCTTTCAAGTGAAAGTAGTAAACAAATAGGCATGCAGTACGATTGGGTGCAGTCCATTAAAAAAGAATAGTTTCAAGTAGCAGTGTAGGCTGTGTCTACCCCATCCTATTCCTGGGTACTCCTAGGGCGATGTCTCTTCCGAGCTTGGGAAACAGTTTTTGGGCCCTGAGGGCAGTCACAGGGTCAGAGTAGCCAGGCTAACCAGCTCGTTAATGATCAAGCTGCAGCGCTGGGAGGTGAAGCGGATTTTCTTGTTTTATCATAACCGAATGCCCTTCCGTCCACTTCCATTTTCAGCTTTCAAAATGCACACTGGCTTTGATTCGACCATGTCATTTTCAGCAATCCTTAAAAAAATTGTTAGTTTCTCAGAAGTGGCAGTAGACAGTTATGTCTCAAGTTTAAGATACTGGTAGAATGATATTTCAAAACAGAAGGGCGCGATTAATGTTACATTCAGTCCTTCAAATAGCTGTAATGTGTACATGTACAAATATGACTTTAACAGAGACCGCTGAACTAACAAAAATCATATTTTTACTATAGTTACCTCTTGAGCCTCTGGTGCTTTTTAAACACTCTGAAGAGTGGGCCACGGTTCAGCAGGGAGAAAGCCAAGCCAAGGGACACAGATCTGTGTCACAGCAGCTGCTCTGCACCAGAGAGCTGTTGGCAGTGATGGGTAAGGTTGTGATAACTAAGTAAGATCACTCACATGAAATGCAACATGCTCACTCGGGGTTGGGCAGTTAACACTGTAGGGCACTGCAGGCCGCCCGTGGAGAGAATCCTGGGAGTATAGTGGGCCTGGGTGTGATGAGCGCTTGGCCTCACCTCTGCTTTCCCTCACCTATGAACAGAATGCTGGGTGAAGGCTGGCCCCTCCTCTCTCCTTGCTCGGGCACTCCAGATAATGGGATTGATTAAGTCTTCCAGTAGGAATTGTCCTCAGGGGAGGAAGGCTTTTTAAAGTACATTTTTGTCCTTATGAATAATTCCTCTGGCTTTTGCCTCCCCATACCAATCCTGGCATCCACAGAGAACATTCCAGGGTCTTGGGCTATGGATGGATGGATTCAAGAAGGAACTGAACAAAAGCAGAAGCCAGAAAGGGCAGGTCCTGTGTTGAAAGTTGGATGTGGTTATAGCGGTTTTGTTTTTTGTTTTCCTTCTTGTTTTGTAGATTTCTTTTTTGGACAAGGAAAAGATAACTGAATTCGGGGGTGGGGGAGCTTCTCAATAAGATGAGAAGGGAGGGCAGGAAGGTCATGGAGGAGGTAAATCTGGCTGGCAGTAGAAGGGGAATTCAGCTAGATGTGGAACTGAGCTATATAATGGGCCACTCCGCTGGGGGCTTTGAAGGTTTGCACCCTAGGCAGATTGTGACTTGCCTTAGTGGCAACATCAGTGAATTTTTGTAGCCAGTTATGTGCCGACAAGGAAATGAAATTCCAAGAGGGTGTTTGTTGTGACAGATGCCAGGATTTTTATTAGGATCTAGTCAGTCTATAAAAGTACCTTCTAGTTCCCTGCAGATATTCATTAAAAACGATAGTTTTTAAACCCTGAGAATATCTTTGTTGTGAGTCTTTGAAATGTCACTCTCCTAAATTTTGGAAACAAATACAGTTCAAAACATCCCGTTTAACCTGTTTCCTCCCCCGTTGTCACATTGTCTTAATAATGAGTTAATGTTGGTTTCTTTTACATTTTGATAGCCTAGTTTCTAAACTTCAGAGCTTGCCTCTGCCTTCTGTTCTCTTGGGTTAATTCTTGCTCATTGATGGTGCAGAGGTGGTGAGGAAATGAAGAGAATGGTGGACTGACCCAGGCTGGGACAGCTGTAGAGCCGGTCACTCTTGGAGAGTGAGGATGTCAGGAGGTGGACATGATCCTCATACAATCCACAAAGCATGGCGTAGCGATGGCTCACCGATGTACGTATGTCGCAGCCGTGAAAGGCTGGTCATGTTGTCTCCAGTGTTCAGAAGCGAGCCTGAGTGTGAGAGGCTGTCAGTGATGGCTTAGAGACACACGTCCAAACAGACAGTGAGTCTTAGGCCTTGGCTTATGCTTCCGTCAGTTCTGGGCAGGCAGGGATGTGCTCACTCTGCCGAGGATAGGATAGGGCCTTTGTCTTGTACTTTGTGAGCGTCATCAAGAAGAGAGGGTCAAGTCTGTATCAAGGAAGACTATTCAATGGGATGTGTGTATGAGGTACAGCAAATGGAAATTAGCTGGGAAATGAGTCCATTAGTATGGTGGGCTCAAAACACAGCCCACATAAGAAACACAACACTGGCCCTGTGATGGGGGAAAGGGTGCACAGAGGATGGGGAGATCTTGGTCTCTCTGGATGCTAGAGTTCAGAGAGGAGCCATTCCTTCCTGCTCCTCATCCTTCTCACAGCCTTGAGCTTTGGCCTGCAGATGCTGAGAGGGATACTGCAGTAGTAAGCATTGCTTCTATTGGACTCTTGCTGCCAGCTAGAGGCAGGTGTGTGAGTCTGACCTGAAAAGCCTTCTGTTGGCTACCCTCTGACCTTATCATTTCCAGGAGCTTCTCAGGGCGGCCTGAGGGCACTTTTTGAGGGTGACCTCCTCAAACCCACTTAGGAAAATACTTTGAGCATTCAAATGGAATGTGCTAGAAGGATAAAGCCTAGTTTCCAGATGGGTTGCATTCCAATAATTGCTGGTCCCCAAGTAGTCTCCCTAGGGTTAGTCCTCACTGTTCTATGTGTGCCTGTGTGGGGCTGCTGGGGAAAACAGAGATGGTGCCTTTACTGTGATTAGTGGACAACTCTGAGAAGTGGTGCTTATCTTCTCCTAAAGGTGCAGCCTGTGCATCTGGGGCAGATTCTGAGCCCTGGGACTCCAGTGATTTTCACACAGAACACACTGTTCGCAAGTCTTGTGTCGTCTCCCCTAGTCTGTGCCAGAGATGGGAGTGAACTTGCTCGCCACCTTCCGTTCTCTGGATTGCACTCCTGTTTGTTTTTGTTCTTGTCAGTCAGGAGATCAGTTTCCTGTGCCCTGGCTTTATCTGGGCTGTACTCTTTGTGAGGGAGCAGTTGGGTTACCTGTTGGACCTCACTGCACTGCTTCTCAGCGTGCGCCACAGCCTCTGCTGGTGAGACACTGTGCAGACCCACCTCACCGCCTACTACTGCTTACTTTTGCTTTTGAAGAGGTGACCTCGCATCCTGGTTCTAAGGTGCTTCTTTTTGATTCCCCCAACTGTGTACTGTGTCTGGGTGGGGAGGTCCATGCCGGAGAAGAATGCTCTTACTGCAGGTAGCAGCTGGCATGCCTACCTCTTGAGTATAATGTCTGCAGCAAAGCCGCTTGGCTGGCTTGTTTTTGAAGTGTATATGCTCAAGTGTGTGTGTGTGTGTGTGTGTTGGGGTCTGTTTGTTTTAATTATTACCAAGAATCAGAAAAGATATTTATCAGATGTTTAAATCTGCAGCAGTGGTGTGGCTCTGGCAAGCAGGAAGAATAAATATACATTTAGCCAGGATACCGCTGATTTATCCCTTTCTGTGCTAACGCTGCTCTCTTGGCAGAGTCGTCTGATTTGTATACTGATGCAGTTTGGGCTTCAGGAGTGAGGGAAAAGGATTCCTGGGCTGCTTGCCGGAGTGGAGGGACTCCACCAAGCAGGCTTCTCTGCCAGTCTTGGCTCTCCCACTAATGGAGGCACTGGCACTGGCCTCTGTCAGAGGTGGAGCTTGGCCAGACCCCTTTGTTGGCTTGCCTGGGAGATGCTTAGTGGGTGATGGTGGAAGATCTCCCCTCTGCTCTAGGAAGGGAATGTTCTTTTGACATTGTGTGCATATGTGGGAGGCAGGTTGACGGTAGGAAAGGCTTGTGTGTTCTCAGGAACTCACAGCTCTCCTTGAATCCACGTTGCTCTCTTTGACCCTTGTCAGAGGCTCAGAAACTAGTTCAAATCTTTTTAGTGCCTCATACAGTTTACCATGGGAACATATACTGATTTGCGGTGCAGTTTTGCCAGTAGGAGCATCTGTCTGGTTGACGGTGTTTATAGTCAGACCATTCACTTTCTTCTTAGATGATGCAGGGGGTGTGTGGGTCTCTGCTCCCCCACCCCCGCCCTCCCATGTAAATGTGGAAGAGGAGAGCAGCCCTGGCACCCAGCAGCCCTGGCACCCAGCAGCCCTGGCACCCAGCAGCCCTCTCCTAGAAGCCTCCTGCCTGTCAAGTCCTCAGCAGTAACTGGTTTTAGCAGTTGGATGAGTATCTTGAAGGCATTTGTCAGCCTATTTAGACACAGGGACATGAGGGTTTCTTTGTTTTACAAGTCTCGATCTGACGGTATGCACCATTCTACTACTTTTCTTGTTCTTATAATATATTGTGGAGTTATTTACAGGCATGTGGCTTTTGTTTGTTCTTTTGTCTACAAAATACGTTGTAGGTGTATCGGTTTATGAATTGTTCTATTGATGGACAGACGAGCCAGCTCATGAAGTTTTCTCTTACCCACTGTACTTGCATTAGTATGTGCACGTTTCTCTAAGACTGGAATTGATTTGTCAGACGTTTACATTCATCTGGCACATTGCAGCGGCAGCAGCGCCCACATGGCGCTCTTAGATGTCCTGCTTTCTACTACAGTTTACAAACTTGCCCATTTCCCTACATTATGCTGAGGGGAAGAAATAGATTGTGTTTTATAAGCATTCTGCTGCTGACTGGTAAAGTCGTGGCACGCACTGCTCAGCCTCCAGATCTCAGTGGGGAGATCTTACTTGCAGAGTGGGCGGACTGATAGAAAGCAATGAGTGAAACCGGCTCTGCTTAGGGTGATATAAGCGCCGTGTCACCTGGGGTGACGGTGGGGCTCCTGGATTTCCCCTCTGCCAGAAGCTAGGTATGGTGACAGGACAGTTGGAATCTGATTTGTCTTGGAAGTGTGCCCCCTGAGGAACTGGTTGTGTGTGTAAGTGCCAATTGAGACTGGTCTGTTCAGAGACCGTGCACCCAGGAACCAGATGCTGAGGCTTTCTCAAAGCCTGGGGGAGTCTGTGTGTGGCAGATGTTTTCCCAGCTCTGTGGCTGTCAGCCCCGTTCCTGGCTTGTGACAGTTTGCCAGGTACTAGGGTCTTTGGGAGAGACTCTGGAGTCTTAGTAGGTAGCCAGCAAGCTGATAGCAGGTGGTGCCTGTAGGTTGACTCCTCTGGGCTGTCCCTACGGCTTGGGACAGTGACTGCAGGAAGCTCTGGTTTACTGGACCATTTCAGTCTTGCTGCTGGGGGTTTGGAGCAGGGATGGTGAGGGCAGAAGACTGAGGAGGGGATTCTTGTTTTGGAACTCAGTTCCTGCTCAATCCTCATCAAGGTGCAGGGCCAAGCCCATTATGTCCTGGCACTAGAGCAAAGTTAATTCTCTTTCTAGCTTCAGCTTCTCCACTGGGGATTCAGGCACATCTAGGTCATAACTTACAGGGTGATTGTGAGGATTCTCTGTGTCCTTTATAGAGTTTGGACATCTATCCAGCAGGAACTCAGTGGTTGGAATCATTTCTTCTGTTTGCAAACTCCTTTCCTTTATAAATGGTTTTAAGTTTTTAATTGATGTGTGTGTGCGTGTGCCTCGGCACATGTGCATTTGCACCTGTGTGGGTGTCTTGGTGCTTGTGTGGAGTAAAGTTTTGTGCAGTTGGTTTTCTTTTTCTAAGGGATCAAACTCAGGTTGTCAGGCTTTACCTCCTGAGCTGTCTCCAGTGAATGCCCCGTAAATGCTGTGAAGTGAATGAATGTACATTTGATTGGTTCCATGTGAAAATGAATATAGCCTGCTAACATTGAAAGGGCTATATGTCTCAAGATCAGTAGCTGCCTAGAGACAGATGGGAGTAGAGAGGGGATGCAGGTGGAGGGGTGTCACGTAGCCTTGGGGGGGAGGGGAGGAATGCAGGCATCTCATTTCAACCTGTACTTTCTCAGTAAACAACTCCTATGTGTATACCGGTGCCCCAGGTGCAAAGGTCTCTGCACTTTTATTTAGAGATACTGAGTGTTGGAAGACCGAGAATGAGCTCTTCTGTTTGCTTGAGGTGACTGATTCAGGCCCTGAAAGGTGACGTGTATAGTCCAAGTCACACGGCTGTCGGGACTGAGAGCAAGTCCAGGTCTCAGGCTTTAGCAGATCTGCTCATTGTTTGCACCTAACCGAGTGTTACCGAGTGTTACCTATTTCAAGATGTGGACAGTGCTGGCTGTGCTGTTTACTGCCCCAGGCTCTGATGCTCAGGGTCAGCCTGTGCCTTAAGGTTACGGAAGTACACTGAGGAAAAGAAGGCATTGTCTGTGGTGTTGGAATTCTTGTTCATGCCGGCCCGACTACCAAGCTCACACTTTTGTGCTCTCCTGTCATGGGTGGTGGTACTCTGTGTGTGTGCGTGTACTGACAAGTTCATGCAAAGCCTCTTCATTTGTTTGCTGATGGTTTATTTCAACCGGATATTTCAGGCCTGCAGGGTGAATGTGGAGAGGGTACTACCCAAGGCCAGAAGAACACCCAGGCTGCTAGTGTGTGCCTTGGAAAAAGACAGCACCGCTGCAAGCCGTGCTTAACGAGTGAGGATGTGGTCGGGGAACCTGTGGGCTTCCAGTATACCCCGCACAGATGCAGGTCCTAGGGAGTGGGCAGAGTTTCAGTCACACACAGACGCTATGACATGAGTCTGGATGATGTGTGTGATGGAATATTGCTATAAATGGACTAAGGTAGTGCACCCCTTTAATCTCATCCCTGGGGGTGGGACAGAGGTAGGAGGTTCTCTCAGTTCAAGGCCAGCCTGGTCTACAGAGTGAGTTCCAGT
>CM053747.1:12038815-12107585 GCA_028658305.1 Pachyuromys duprasi
TGCTCTGCCTCTCCCGTGGCGTCACCCCGCCTGATGAGTTACAGCCAATCAGAGGCTGACACATCCTAAGCGGAGGATAGTTTTCTATATAAGGGCTGGGTTTCTGCCGCTCAGGGTCTCCGTCTCTACTCGTTGTAAGCTTATGCTCTCCCTCTCAAGATGCATTAAAGCTTTACTGCAGAAGGATCCTGTGTGTGCCACGTCATTCTTGTTGGCAAGACGGTAACGTGCGCAACATTCCAGGACAACTAGGGCTACAAAGAGAAACCATGTTTCAAACCCTGCCCCCCACCCCACTCACAAAGAAAAGCCCCAAACCAAAATGGAATAATAGTGGCTTGTGCCACAAGAGAGACTTGAGAGCAGTGTGCAGTAGGTGCCAAAGGTATTGCCTGGAATAAAAGCAGAATCAAGGCCTCACCTTGGGTCTGGAGGTCTGAGCAGCTTCTTAGAACCAGCGCAAATTAAAAAAGAACAAGCCATGGTTAGCCTGGAGAGAGCAGATTGACTCCTTTTATTACACACTGCATTTGACAGATAAAAACACCGAGACCCCAGGGGCAAGGTGCCTGTTCAAGGTCACAATCTAATGGAGAGGAGAGCCAAGCCTGGATCCTGCCCCCTGGTCCACGGCAGTCATTACTGTGGCAGCTCTCCTGGAGGCAGGAGGTCGCCACCTGTGGGAGGTTGGTGTTGTGAATCAGAAGGAGTTCCCAGTCCGGTTCTTGACCTGTCTGTCTGTCTCCAAGGGAAGTTAGAACATTAGCCTGTCGCATGGGCCTCTCCGGGGTGAAGGTAGCACCCTCCTCCTGTTAGGTGGATTGTCATTCACCCAGCAAGGTTTTACTGAGTCTCCTCTGTGCGTGCTATAGGGAATCTTACAGCAAATGAAAGCCAAGACCCTGGCCCTGTTGAGTTGCTGGCTACGGAGCCTTGTAGGTGTGCTGGTTTCCGAAGGCTGCTGGGATAAAGCACCGAGGCGGTGGCTTAAGCAGGTTTATTCTGCCCCAGGGCTTAGGCTCTGAGGGTATCTCCTCCTTGCTCCTTATCCGAGCTTGTGTTGAACTCCTGGGTGTTCTTGGCCTCTGCCATCCTCTGCAGTCACCCGGTGTTCTCCTTAACCTCTCTGTGTCAGGGTCTCCAGAGACACAGAACAAGCAGTTAGTTTCATTGTACCAGGGCTCTTTCTTAGCGCTACAGCCAGTGTGTGTGTGTGTGTGTGTGGTGTGTGTGTGTGTGTGTAGGTTTTAAAAGGAAGACATTAGTTCTCTATGTGTCACAGTCCAGTGCCCTTTCCTAACTCTTTTTACCCACCCACCTCCCCTCACATAGGCTGTAAGCATGAGGGTAGGGCTTGTGTTCATGGAAAGAAGAGCATGCAAAGCCATTTCACTGTGAGTTACATGGCCTTCCCCTCCCCGGTCCTATGGGCTCTATTCATTCACAGTGGGGGACACTGTACTTACAGTTCAGGGTGGTCACTGCCTCACGTAGATGTTGGAAATGCTGAGGTCAGTGTGCACACTCAGTTCAGCATCCAGACGTTTGAAAACTGCAAAGTCACGATGCACCGAAGAGTCCAGTCAGCTGCCTTGGTTGATGGGTCATGTTTAGCCTTGGAAATGCAGCAGTGTCAGTCTTGACCTGTGGAGAGAGCGGTGCCTGTACCTGTGGTCTTGGTACCTGAGCCCAGGGCCTTCTCAACTGTAACTCAAGAAGTTTTCCTAAAAACACCAAGTTTCTGTTATTAAAGAGAAAGGACTCGGGTGGATGCTTGCCTTCGCCTGCTTGGCCTGCCTGAGGCCTGTGGGCTCAGTTTGCCTGCCTGCTGAGGAAATAGCTCAAAGCTGAAGGGAAGCTGCCTTGTCTAACTGACCAGGAATTTCCTCTGGTAGCCCCGGAAGGAAGGGGCCTGGGACTGTGGGGAGGAAGCTGCCTAAGAGGTGGGGTGTGGGTTGGGCCTGTTTCCTTCACTCACGGGGGGTCCTGGGAGGTCACCCATGTTTGGAGGTTATCTGGATGGTGCTGCTGCCCAGGCCCCTGTGGAGAACATGGTTTTAGATGATAATTATGCTAAGTGGAGATGGAAATAGAATTTCCTGTGTCAGGAGCAGCTGCCTTTGGGGAAATGTATGCTCATTCCCCAACTCCCCCCAGCTTCCAGCACAGCACTCTACAAAGTGAGTGTTGTAGACTACCGATACATTTTGTAAGAGTGTAATTCCTTCTCCAGGGTATTGGGGTGGGGGGGTGTTTCAATCCTAGCACATCAAAGGGGCTTTCGTACAAGAACTGCTTTTTAAAAATGTAGTGTTTTTCTACTAGAGACACTGAGGAAGCTGGATGTGGTGCTGTTCTGTAGATGCTACAGGGCCAGGTTGTTTCTGTGTTATGTATATGGTTGAGGACCCTTGTTTCATGGCCAGAGGACAGTTCATGTGTACCAGTGAATCGGCTTGGTCCAGAGCCTGGGGACAGCTTTTTGTCTCTGTCCTGAGCACTTAGTAAATAAGTAACGTTCATTGGACAAGATAGCATTGAGTGTGGGCTCTGACACGTTTGGGGGCTCCAGGCTTATTGCGTGCTGTGAGGTCAGAGCTCAGAGTCCCCGATTAGGAGTGTAATACAGCATTCTATCCCCATTCCTGCTACTTTGGGGAAGTCATTTGCTACCCTGGATTGGCTATGTTGGTGCTACTTGCCAGAGCATGAGTGACTCAAAAGTGACTGCATCATTGGAAACCCTACCCTGTCACGGGCGACAGCACAAAAGTCACATCCTGGAGCTCCCTGCACAGCTTACGGGCCGCTCCGCCAGAGCCTCACTGCTTTCTGTCTCACCTTTAACCTGCAGGATGGACTCCGGGACTAGAGTCGTCCTCTCTCTCCCTCCTGATTGTGTAGCCCCTTGGCCTCATCTCATCACCGTGAGAACCCACTGAGGGTAGGGCTAGCCAATCCAATGGGAACCTGACACATTCAGACTTCCCTAGAAGTCCTGGCCAGCATGCCTTGTACTCCACGACAGCCCGCCCGCTGTCCCGCCTCCAGGGTCCTTGCTTCCTCTACCATGTTTGGGAGGGAGGCATGAGTCAGGAGGACTTGGTTGACCCTCCACTTTCCTTCTGGAGGCAGGTGGCTTCAGTTGCTCAGCTAATCTCTCTGTGTTCTCTCAAGTTTCACGCACCTTTCTGTCCTTGTCTTGAACAAAGGCCCCTTTATTTATGGGGAATGTTTTCATAACTCAAGTAAGGGAAAAAGAAATGGGTCATGACTAAAAGATTGTGTGTGTGTGTGTGTATATATAACATTGTAAATGTGTTGAGAAATACATTTGCATAGGAGAAATAGTAAACTGTGGAAATGTGATTATCTCTGTATCTTGTATTCTTCGAAATTTGCATCTTTCTTTTCCTTTTGAGACAGGGTCTCATGTCTGTCAGGCTGGCCTCATACCTGCTGTATAGCTGAAGATGACCTTGATCTTCTGGTCCTCCTGCTTCCTCCTGCCAAGTGCGGGCATTACACTTGTGCACTATCATGATGTGCAGTGTGAGGTCCTAACCTCAGAGCGTGCTGACAACACTCTATCAACCGACATACGTCTAAGCCTAGATGTGGTTTCTTCTATGTTGTACATGGTGAAAACATCAATATTAAGGACAAATTGCTACTTACTAGAACTTAGTGGTTACCAGACATTGTAAAATATGTCTTTGCAAGATATTATATAATCCTACTACTAAAACTGTTTATAAGAATATAAACATTAACCTGTTTTTATTATTGTGATAAAGTATAAATAGCATGAAATTACCCTTTTAGCCTTTCTTGTGAACAGTTGAAACTGGCTTTGAACCTGTGATCCTCTGCCCCCATCACCCGAGTACTGCGGTTATGGGTTGTGGAGGCACCACCACGCCTAGCTTTTTAATTTTTTTCTGTGTGTGTGTACATAGCAGGGAGTGCTCTTCACCACTGAACCATCTCTCCAGCGCTCTACTCCTGGCCTTTTCATGTATGCAGTTTGGGGCCGTTAAGTCTCTCTGCTGTGAGATCCTTTCCTGGACTTGTCATTTTATATTTGAGGAAGCTGAGACTCGAGCAGAGTTATTGACGAAGGTCACAGAGTAGGTTCCGGAGGCCACACCTGAGTGCAGCATTGATAGCTACTGACTGGTGGGTTCTCTGGCTTGTGGTTGTAGAGTCCCTGTGTCTTATCCTGTGCTTGCGCAGCACTGGCTGTTCAAAGCCATTCACTTGTATGTGTTTCTCTTGAGACTTCCAGCATTGGGGTTGTGTGTTATTCAGGGCCGTGTTGGTCAGCCTGGCTCTGTGGTATTGAAGCTGGCGGTCATTGTGACTCTGATGTTGCTGAGAAGGTGAGGGTGTGGAGGCCGCCTTCTGGGATTCTGTCCGCAGAGAGATGGAGCACACAGAGTAGCCTGGGGCAGAAGACTGGCCTGCCACTTAGATACATGAGCTCAGTGAGTCTGGGTGATTCCCTCGAGCAAGCACTGAACTTGGTGTCCAAAGATCTCTGCCTCAGCCTTCATGCTTGGACTCATTTCCTCCCTCATCTTATTTTGAGATAAATATCTTAAAATATTCCTGTAGCTCAGGTGGCCCCAAACACACTGTATAGCTGAGGTTCACCTTGCTCTTCAAATCCTCTGGTCTCTGTGCCTTACTGGGGCGAAGATTACAGGCTTGTGCCACTATGCTCAGGTCTGTGAATGAGGCCGGGGATGGAACGAGGGCCTCACACTTGCACTCTATGAACCAAGCCACCTTTCAGTACAACTGCCTCATTTTTGAGTGGTCCATAAAAGTAGCTCTCCTAGGCTGGCAAGACAGCGTAGTCGAGTAAAGGTGCCTGCTGTCATGCCATGGCATACACACATGCTGACACACATACATACACAATACATCAATAATCCCGACAGGTCCTTTTCCTTCCTTCTCTGCATGGTGGCAGTTAACAGATGACAGCACAAACAGGGACAGAGTGCTTCGGGAACCTTGGGGCTTTCAAGTACTTTGTATGATGGGGATTCGGGCACACAGTGCTTAGGACAGTATTCTGGCCTAAGCCCAGAGGTGAGGAGGATGCTGGAAGGGTGCTGAGCCCAGCATTGGAGAAGGTGCTGGCCTTGCTCAGTTTTGCTCTGCCTCTGCCCTTGCTGCTCAGCTAGAGAGGTGGAATTCCCCCCCCCCCCCCGTGTACCCAGTATTGTGTACCTAGTGCTAAATGTGCTGAGCTTTTACTGCAGTTTACCTTGGCAAGTTCCTTAGATCCGCTCTGCAAGTCTCACCTTCCTCTGTTGACTTGAATCACCATTTAGATCACCTTGCAGTCCTGTGTACTTAACAATACTAGCATCTACTGGCCTTCTCTGGCCAGTTTGAAGCCCAGTCTTGATTTGTTATCTAACTTTTTGAGGGAGTGGCTGGGAGCTGTGCTCTGTTGCTCTCTCTCTCTCTCTCTCTCTCTCTGTGTGTGTGTGTGTGTGTGCTCACCTTAACCAACTATGTGCAAGACACTGAAGAAGAACCAGAGAGAAGATTAGGTAGCTCTCATAGCAGCCCTGGGTTCATGAGGGAAGCCACAGTTAGGAGGGTGAAGCCTTCTAGCATGAATAGGCACGGCCAGAAGAATGATGACCGTTGGTCTGCTTAGATGGAAATGTTTTCCTGGGGAGTCAGGCACGGGCAATTTGTGTGCTCTGCTTTTCAGCAGCTATTCGCTTCAGCGGTTTGCAGCTGGGTGCCTGTCTCAGCACCTTGAGCTGACTTTTGAGTCATCTCTGCTGCATGCTTTATGTGACACAGAGGACAGTCTATGCAAGGCTCTGCTGAAGTCAGCGACCCTGTCTCACTGTCCACTTGGTTTCTGTTTGGGACTGGTTTGGTACTGGAGACTAAGTAGGTCATGGATACCTGGTTTGAACTGAGTGTGGCTGTGCTCCATGGATGTTTAATTTCCAGAGAAAATCCAGCTGTCCTCATTTGCCCAGGAGACTGGCCGTAAGCACTCTAGTTGGTTTCAGGGTGTTTTTATAGAGTGTGAAGATGCTGGAGTAGGAGACACTATGAACCCACCCAGGCCTTCTAGGGAGCAACAGCAGAGAGGTCTTGGAACCTTGCTGGAAGCAGGTGGTGAGTGGGGTCTTCCTACTCCACTTTCTGAGTTTTCTGGAAATCCTTGATCCTCACTAACTGCAAGAAATCATCTCCTGAGAAATCGAGTTTATTTTTGTAGCGACTTACTTTGCTTCTGCTCTAAGTCAGTAGCTGTACTGTTTGTTGTTGACTTGCTGCGTGCTGAGCTTTTTCTGTAGCTCCCCTCACAAAACCTTCACAGCCACCTTGGAAAGTGAGGATTTGTTTTCTCTTCCCAAAGTGGAACAGCCATTTGCTCACATTCCTGTGTGGAAACAGCGGAGCCAAAGACACACACACAGGCCTGCTGGTTGGTCTAGCCTTTTTTTGTGTGTGAAACAGTTTTGAGCTTGGAAGAATGATCTGCTATGTGCGATCAATACATGGTTGAGGCTGCGTGGCCTGTTTTGACCTTCCATGAAGGAAGGACGGCTCTGGGTGCTGGGGTCTGCCTGCAGGTCACAGGAGGTACTATTAGCTGGAGTTAGTGTGAGTCTGGGACTCCTGCTCACCCTCACTGACTCTTCTCTTGCTTTGCTATTTTTCCTGGTGTCCTTACCTAAGCCTCCTGACTGAGGGCCGTGAGGGTTAAGACCCCTGTGCTGTTCAGATGGTGACATCACTGCTTCACACTAGCCCTGGGTGTGCTCCAGCTGTTACCTAGGCTGTTCTGTCCTTTCAGCCCTCCCTGCCTTCTTGCAGGTTTGAGGAGGAAGTCTGAGTTTGGAGGCGGTTGTGTACTTAGTCTTGCTCTCCAGCTTTGTCCTCAGAGTTGGTGGCAAAGTCCGGAAGGAACATTGCTCTTCCATGTTGATTGTGTTCTGGGTTGATTGGCTTGTTAGAACCTGGAGGCAGTGTGCCCAGGTATTGGCTCGGCCAGTGTTCCTCAGAGCCACCACCATCTGTTCCCATTTCAGAGATGCATTTTATGGCAACCCAGTGCTTAGATAGCATGCTTTCTTCATGCCGTAGTTTCTTCTAAAAGATACTTTAGGTTCAGCACACAGCAAGTCAGCTATGAGCAGCTGCTACTGACTTGAAACAGAAGCAAAGTAATAGTCATTTAAAAAAAAAGGCTTCTCCTAAAAATTTATCCTAAAAAACAAACAAACAAACAAACAAATTCTAAAGAGGTGTCTGTTTAAAACCAACATGTGTTGTCACTGAGAACGCCTCCTCAGCTGCCGGGGGATTGCTGGTACCAACAAGCGTCTCCGTCAGGAGCAGTCACCCCCTCCCAGCATTTCCTGGCTTTGTGGACAGTGGCTGGCTACTGTGTCCATATCCTAGAAATTCCAGTAATAACTTGCACAAGAAGCAGTGTCGAGATTCAAATGAGACTTAATGAATCATAGGACCCAACGAACGGGCTGCTGTTTGTCTTTAGTTTCCCACCAGCTTAATTTAGGAACATCACTAATCTTGGCTATCCTAGCTGAGACCTGAGCCCCTCTCCTTGCCCCAAGGAAAGTGGGAGTGATCTACTGTACAAACGTTTGCAGGGGGTTCTGCAGAGAACCCTGATTTCTGCCCGGTGTTCCCGTTTGTGGGGACAGTCATCGTGAACAGAAGAATTTCCTGTGTTGGTTTAGCCTGCAGCACCATCCCTAGGCAGGTGGCCTGGCCTGTTTAAGAAAGATGCTGAACATGAGAGTCCTGCACAGCCTCTGCTTGAAGTCCCTGCCTTGAGTTTCTGCCTGCCTTGGGTTCCCTGGGTGATAGACTAGAACCTGTAAGGTGCAATAAACCTTTCCCCTTGAAGCTGTTTTTAGTCATGGTGCTTATCACTACAATTGAATGAAGACTAGAATATCTGCTCATTTTGGTTTGGGGGTGTTGGTTTCAGCTGCCAGAAACCCTTACTTCAAGGAAACCACAGTAGCCACCTGGTTGAAGGGCTTTAGGTGTCAGGCTTAAGGCCGGGGCTTGAAGAGTGAAGTGACAGGGGAGAAACAGATAGTTCATTTTTATTTTACATCAATGGGTGTTTTGCCTGCGTATGTCTCTGTATCTCATGTGCAGTATGTGCAGAGGCCAGGAGAGGGCACCAGATCCCCTGACTGGAGTTGGCACACAATTGTGAGCTGCCATGCGTGTGCTGGGACTTAAACCCAGGTCCTGCGGAAGAGCAGCTAGTGCTCTAACTGCTGAGCCATCTTGCTGGCCTCAGCTTATTTGTTCTTTGACACAGGTTGCTTGAGCCCCCGTTGGCCTGGAACTCATGGTAATCCTCCTGCCTCCGTCTCCTGAGTGCTAGGATTACAGGTGTGAGACAGCATGCCAGGCAAAACTGCATTTTAGAAATAATCTTTTAAACATGCATGCTGGTGACCTGCACTTTGAACATTGTCACTTACTGAGTGATCATCATGAGATCACTTTAAATGCCCTTAGGCCTCCTTTCAAAACACCTTCCACACAGCTAGTAGATTTATTCTTATATCTCCCACCGTCTAGTGAGACCTGCCCCCAGGCCACTCACCCTCCTTTCTTCTTTAGTGTTTATAAATTTTAGTGTGGACAAGTACAGGGAGCCAGGAAACCAATGCACAGTCTTTGGGTTCTAGTGGTGTGTGTATTTGCTGTGTGGTCTTGAGTTATTCCCTTTAATTCAAGGAACTCACAATCTCTGCAGGGCAGAGAGGCCTCAAGTCCTGATCCTGCTAATAAGCAGGGGATTTTCCCACAGAGGTTGGGTCTTGGTAAGATAGTGGTGACTTTTGAGTCTTAGCTAGTTGTAAACGAGAACGTTTGCAAGAGTAGTCTTCTATGAGAGGGATGAAGGCCTGCCTGTCTCAGTATGACAGCCCTCTTTTGATGCCCTAAACTTGTGTTATCCACCTGTGCCCATCAGCTGCTGCCTGCCCAGCTGATTGGTGGGTCTGTCTGGGAAAACTCCTTTCAGTTGGCAGAATAGCCAGAGAAATGTTCAGGTCAATTTGCAGAATGGTGTTTCCCACAAGGGACCAGAAAGAGGGTCTTGCCTTAGCTTACTGAATAAAGAAAGCAGGAAAATGAGGGGATCCAGAACTACCACCTCAATTATATCGATTTAGACTCCAAGCAGGGCACAGCACGTGCAGGGAGGTGTGTTACCTGAACCCCCCTTGTCTGCCTGAGGATGCACCCTCCAGCCAGGGAAGAGTGGACGGGTGTTACAGAGAAGATGGGGAGCCACAGCACACTCTGCCACAAGACACACCTGTTTTTTTGAGGGACCATTCATATTTCCCGGAAATCATTTCTTCCCTAGGTCACTGAGCCATTTTGCTTCCTGTCCTTCCACAGAATGCCTACGGTCAGTTATTTTATTGATGCCTCAGAGGGCAAAGGCAGCTGTTTTCACTCTGCTGCGATGATAAGCACATGGCAGTTAAGAACTTGGGCTGTGAAGCTTGAGAAAGTTGGGTATAAATTCTTACATGGTTTGGATAACCCCTCTATCTTGAATCGGGGTGTGAAAATGTTGCCTCTCTCAGAAATAACTGGAGATGAGATGGTCCAGTGCCAAGCATCTGTAAGCACCACTTGCTGCCCTTGGTTTTGTGTTTGGTATTAAGAAAGATGATGTGGCTCTCTTGGGTTTCAGAGTGAAGCCAGAGCCGTGCCCCCTGCTGGAGGCCCATCCCAGAACTCTGGAACTGAGCGTGAAGGTTAACCTGTGGTTTGACTGGCCATGGAAGGAGATGCTGTTGCAGTAGAGCCAATGTGTAGTGAGGAAATGTCCTGGTTTTGCACTTTAGAGAAATACCAACCCTAGATGGGAAAGTGGGATTGTGCTAGAATTTGAGAACCCAATGAAGCTGCTTGGGACAGCCAACATTCTCTGTTTTATAAAACAGGGTAGTGGTTGTAAGGGGAACCTGGTGGCTTTGTATGCAGCCCAGTCATGGTTTTAGTGGACTCTCTGGGACCTGGCAAGCACAGGGTTCTGAGGTCATTCTTTGGGCCTTAATAGCCCTGCGGTGCACCAAGGCCACGGCTGACCACCCATGTGGAAGGTGTGTGTGCTGGTTCCAGTATTCAACCCTTGTTTTCAAGTCTGAACCTGCTCCATCCTGTAGTTTGGCCTTGAGTGTCATGAACTTTTCCTCCCAAAGATAAAATAGAAAAAGTTCTGTTCTTTATCTTTGTGTGTGTGTGTGTTTGTGCTTGAGGAGGTAACAGTGGTACTTGCTGAGAATGAACCGAAGATAGACAGTTTCTCCTTGAAGTTTAGTTGAATCTTAGTATCTCTTCCCAATGCTGAGAAGTAGGGTAGTGTTCCTACAGTCAAACTTTATGGTTAATCTTGCAAACTTTCAGCCATCTAAGACTCCAGACTGCCTTACACATTCATTTCTGTGGTTTGGGTGAGTACCTTACTGATATTTTTCTTTTTTTTTCCATTTTCATGTGTATGTAGTATGCATGAGTGCAAGCATGTGTGTGAGTACATATGAGTGCTCATGAATATGGAAGCCCAGCATTGATGCTGGGAATCCTCCCTGATCAGTCTTCAACCTTATTCATTGTGGCAGGGCTCTCTGATGTGCTAGTCTTGCTGGCCAGCTTGTAGACTACCACATCCACCTGGCATTCACATGGGCTCTAGGGATCTGAACTCTGGTCACACCTGGTGGCAAGAGTTTTAACCACCAAATGATCTCCCCAAGCCCCTGTCAGTTCCAAAGGAAACTCTATTTCCCTGAGATTCTGGTGATCAGACAAAAGCCAGCATTCCTGGGGAATGTGTGAAGAGGGTTCCTCTTTACTGAAGGAGCCGTTTCTCTTACTGTTGGCAGAAGGGACAAATGGCTGTCTGCAGTGACTATTGGCATACTAAAGGTATGCTGCCCAGGCTTCCTCAGAATCACAAGTACCTGTTACGAATTCCAGAGTCCATGCTGGCATCCTGGCTTTCCTCAGCTTTTCTCACCCCTTTCCTCTAAACTTTTCTAGCACATGGGCTTCCCTCCCTCAACTCTTCATCCTTACGACACTGCTATCTTGGCTAAGCCCTCTCTTGGTCCTTTCTTTGTCTTCATCTCTGTTTTCTACCTCCCCGTCTCTGTCCTGCCTCTCTCCTGATCAGGCACAGCCCGCTGGCCATATTCAGTCTACCATTTTCTTTCTCTCTGGACTCTTCCAGATGCCTCAAGCTGTTCTCTCTCTCATATCTACAATAAAAACTTTCCCCTCAGTCATGTCACGGGGTGGTCATGTGATCAGTTTATAGACCCTCTTTAGCATCCTTTCTATGAGGCGAGAGTGTTGTCTACCCGCTGTAGGTTCCTGCTGCCTCACACATTCTGCTTTTCACTGCCAGTGCCTTGCTTCCTTTGAGGCTGAGTGGCATGATGCTGGCTGCGGCATTGAGGGGGATTCCCCTCTCCAATAAGGACCTGTAGCTCCTCTGCCACATGTTGGCTCTGATCACCCTTGTTTTTTCTTTCCTCAATTTAAATTCAGTGCCTTTCTTTTTTCCTGGCTGTGTGGAGACACCTCTTGTGTCTGCTTTCTGCTAGCATGTTCTGATGCTCGGGTGTGTCTGTGTCAAGTGTCAGCTTGGCAGAGTCTCACACCTAGGGGAGGGTACGAAGGAAGGTGATCCTGTTGCCTTGCTGTTGGCTTTAACATTTCATCTCTTTTTTTCCCTGTGCTTCCTTGGAAGAGCCCGATTAGAAAGGAGTAGATTTTGTGATCCACGGTTCCCTGCTTTCTTCCTTGTTTATTCCTGGGCCTCCAGTTGGAAGAGCTTGCCAGAGTCTGTCTTGTGTGATTTTATATTTTACACCTGCTTCTTTGTCAGTCCCCGCATTTGCAGATTGAGTCTCTGGCCGCCATCATACTTCAGGCTTATCTCCTGGCTCCGCTGGACAGGGACGCACAATGAATTAATTGAGTTGTTTTCATCCGGCTTCCCGCCTCACTGAGCACCTGCATGGTGACTGCTGCCAACTCCCCGGCCTGTTACCTGATTGGCCAGCTGCCCCTGCCATGTTAGTTTCTCGCTTATATCAGAAATGTCAGTCTTGTCTTTTGAAGTTACTCAACTGTGTTGTTCTTAATTCAAAGGCGCACTGCATGCTCTTTGGGTACCACCTCTGTGTTCCCACCTTGCTGTCATCTGTGATCACTGGAGACCACAGGGATCACCAACTGAAAGCCGCTCAGAGATGTAGGATGCAGGTGTAAGCGTGTTCCGCGTGGGTTCCCATGCTTGCCTGCCTTCCCTGCTGCCTCATTCTGACCCCATCTTCTTCCTTGAGCTCCCGTTGCTGCCTCAGGTGTGACCTCTAAAGAGATGCTGCAAACGTGGGCTTTAAAGACTGCAGATTATCGGGATACTTGGGGCTCATAGTATTCCAAGGGCAAATGTGGTTTTACCAAGAGGAATGTGGGCAGAGACTAAAGACAACCCGGCCACAGATGTTGTCCTTGCCAGAAGCCGCTGCTTGTCCCTTGTTGGTTTTCCTTGGTTGAAATGTCCCAGAGTGTGCTTTGTGGTGCCCAGTGAAGCTATGGCTTAAAAAAAAACCCAGGTGAACTCTTTGAGTACATGCTCAGGGGTGGTATTGTTGGGTCATGTAATACATGTAATAGTTCTATATTTAAATAATTTTTGAGAAACATTCTGTGGTGGTCTGAATGAGAATGTCCCTCGCCTCATTTGTTTCTATTATTATTATTATTATTATTATTATTATTATTATTATTATTATTATTATTATTTTGAGCTGGGTTCGTCTGTACATCAAGTCCTGGCTGTCATGAACTTCCTTTGTAGACCAGGCTGGCCTCGAACTCACAGACATCTGCCTGCTTTCTGCCTCCCGAGTGCTGGGATTAAAGGTGTGTGCCACCATTATGGGTCCTCAGTTAATAGAACTCTTGGGGGAAGATTAGAAGGTGTGGCCTTATTGGAGTTTGAGTGGCTTTCTTGGAGGAGGTGTGTCACTGAGGCCGTGGGCTTTGAGGTTTCAAAAGGTCCAGTCTCCTCTCTCTGCCTGTGGATTAGGATGTAAGGTATCAGGTACTGCCCCAGCACCATGCCTGCCTGCTGCCATGCTCTCCGCCATGATGATGGTGATGGACCGAGCCTCTGAAACTGTAAGCAAACCCCCAGTTAAATGCTTCATCCTATAAGTTGCCTTGGGATCTCATACAGCAATAGAACAGTAGCTAGGACACCTCCCTATTCACTTTCATGACGGCTATCCTTGGTTATACTCCCACCAGCAATGAGCAGGGTTCTTGCCTCACATCACTTGAAAAGAAATCAGATAGGCAGCTCTGCATACCTTCATGAAGGTAGACTTTACAGTGGCCTCACAAGCATTGCCCTTGGGTGAGGCCCTTCACCCTGAGTGCAAGAAGGAAGTATGGAATCGGTTGGCAAGGCTGAGATCCTGCCTTGTCACTCTGTGCCATGGGCAAATTACTCTGGGAAGTGGTCTTTGCCCTCTCATCATGTTTAAAGAAGGCCTAGAATTAGTGTGTCCCATCAGGACTGTCAGGAGAGAGAGTGGATGGGAAGTGCCGGCATGCAGCTTGTGCTTCCCAGACGACCACCATTATCTAGGGTTATGGGGAGAGAACAGGCTATACCTAGAGAGAAGCAAAGGCCAGAGACCAAGAGTAGACATTAGCCATCTGCCAGGGTTAGGTTAGTCCTTGGAGAAAAGGCTAAGAACTGCCCTGTCTTCTAGAAGTCACCAGAGTCATATGACGTGTGGGAGAGGACTGTCCGTAAGACACTCAGTACCTGGCACAACGAGTTCTCCAGAAGTGATTTGGTCAAACAGAAGAGCCAGGCATGGAGGTACACATCTGTGTTCCTGGCACTAAGGAGACTGAGGCAGGAGACTCAGAGATCAAGGCTGGCCTGGTTATATAGATAAAGAGGAGGGGAAAACCCAAGAAAGAAAGAGGGGGAGTGTCCTAGTCTCTCTTCCCAAGGGGCTTTCATCTCTTACACATACATCCCGCAGTTAACAGGTACACACCCACACATACCCCCTTTAGTGGATAGTAGAGGAGAGGGTGGTGAAGGTGGGAGGGCTGAGTCTACTTTCGTGGGTAAAGAAAGTTTTGCTTTCTTTATGATCTGTCCCCACTGGTGGAACGGGCTTTCTAGTTTGGGGATATGTTTGTCTCTATATGAGTCCACTGAGTCTCTTTTCTCATCTTGTTCCCCCAGCCCCCAACATCCCAGCTGCTGTTTTGTGGAATGCTGGGTGCTAAATCACCACATTATGGTCTAGTGTCTGCCTGTTGAATCTGGTGCAGAGAAGACTTCAATGGGGAGCAAGGTTTATCAGGGAGCGTTCAGTTTTCACTGTTTCATTCTTTCTCTTGCCCCAGCTGAACAGAACTTTTTTCTTCCGTGACTCACACACGCAGGAATTGTAGGCAATGGACACGGTGACCTTTAGCAACTCCCTGGTCTTGCCTTTCTCATGGTAACTCCAACCGGAGATGAGGGGGCATTTCAGCTTCCACGGTTGTTTTATTAACCGCCTGGCACTAATGAAGCCTCTGTCCTGAATATCATTAATTTTCTAAACAAATTGTGCCGTGAGCACAGTTAATGTTTCAAGTTGTAACCCTGGAGTTGCTTGACCTGACCTGTCTGTGTATTTGTAGGAAATGAATGAGTGGTTCTTGATAAATTATGGACCTTTCTGAGCCTAAATAAGGCTCTTTTTTTTTTTTCCCTCCCTGAGTTAATTATGTCCTGGGGAACAGAGAGTGCCATCTCCAAGTCAGATGGTGTTCTCTGAGTCTCTGTAACAAGGGTAATGGTACTGAGATTGTAGAATAATTGCGTATGGATTTGGCTTTGGAGTTAAATAGCTTCAGGTTGGGTGCGGACCTGGCTGCTCATTCAGCTGCACTGTTCGGAGTGTCAGTGTGTCACCAGTAGAGTGGCAGTGGCTGAGGATGACGTAGGCCCTGAGCTGTGCGGCAGTGCCTAACAGTTGTAACTGCTACTGTAAGAACATAGGGGTGTGAGTCTAGAAACTGTGCCTCTGAGTGTAGTATTTAAGGACCTAATCAATTAGTCATTGTAAAAATTAGCCTCTTGCTGCTGGGTGCCGCTCTGTGCAGGGTGAGAGTGGTGTGGGGAGAAGTGTGGTCTTCCTCTGATCCCACAGGCTAAACTTGCTCCTTCTCCTGGGATTCCCCAACCTAATGCTGCCACCCCAACTCTAGACACTTCAGATGCTCTGTCCCTTTCCTGTCCCTCATAGTGCCCGAGTGTTTGCCAAGTCCTCTGGTCTCTGCTACCCCTACTCACGCCCTGGTTCTGAGCCAGTGTCTCAAAGCTTAGACCATTACCCTTGTTACTAGATTCTGAAATCAATTTTTCAGAGATACAGGCAGAACATGGTGGAATGGGAGGTGGAGGTTCTGTGTGCGTGAGGCGGATCTAGTTGGTGAGACCCACCTGTAACAGTGGTTTTGTAAACCAAGGCTGACACTGACAAGGGCTTTGTGTGGTGTGCCCTGGCTTATCAGTCCCCAGCAACCGCCTAGAGGATGGTACCCTTATCGTTGCCACTGTTTCACAGTTGGTGAAACAGTCTCAGGACCTTGAAAGGCTGGCCCAAGGTCACAGGTCACGCCACCATTCCACGGCGGGCTGTGTGCGTTTGTGTGTGCATACTCTTAGGTGTAAAGTATCCTACTTGAAGGTTGCCATTGACTAAAAGTTGGAATGCTTCTGTGTGACGGAGCCCTATACGTCCACAGCTTGAGCAGTGCCTTCCTTCTCTAAAGAGCCCGTTCACTTCGGAGAGTGTGGAATCTGTGTAGTCACAGGGCCCTCTGCTCTCCGCCTGCTTCCCAGCTCTTCTCTGCTATCTCTTCCTCACTGGTCTTTCAGCACTAGATAAAACAGACTCCAAAAGATCTTGGCGCCGTTCCATCTGTATTGGTGACCTCAGACTTGTGACTCTTTGTGACTTGCCACCCTTACAAGTTGGCTGCGCTTAAAACAGCCATAAAGAAAGTTTCCTGTTCACTTAATGTCTTTCTGAGAGCACTGGGGTAAAGACTGGTTCACATACCCTGCCCTGAGGGCATCACCTGGCATGCCACAGAGATACTTACCGGCTGTTCCATTATCTGGGGGAGGTGAAGAAGAGGGAGATGTGAAATTGATCATTTCTGTTAAAATAGTCTTTAATCTTCTTTCTGTCTGCCTTTTCCAGGATCCATATTTAGCCAAGTTTTATCTGTTTATTTACTGGACTCCCAGCATCTTCCCTGACTGGATGTTGAGCTGCTGGCCCACATCCATTCTGGTGGGGTCTGGTGGGGTCTAGCAAAGTCCTAGACTTTTGCTCAAGAGAGCAGTTCAGATCTGGGTAGATGGCTCACTTGGGAAAGTGCTTGCTATATAATCATGAGGACTTGAGTTTGAATTCTAGTACCCATATAAAAAAGGCAGATCTCTGTGGTGAGCTCTGGCTGAAAAATAAGAGACCATGTATCAAAAACAAGGTAGAGACTAACCGAGGAAGACATCTGTGGTTCACCACTGTCCTCTGCATGTACATGTAAACACACGAACACACACACACAAACACACACGAGCAAGTGAGCAGTAAAGCACCCTCCTGCTCCATAAGCCAAGGGGTGGTAATAAAGCAGAATGAACAGGGCCATGAATGGTGCCTGGCATTAGCCATCATGTTGTCCAGGAAAGCCAGTTGTTTCTTTAACCTTTCCAGTCTTGGGTCTCCTGCTGGGCAGAGTGCCTTTGTGATGCAGGCTGCCTGGCACCAGAGAGGCCATATAGTCTCAGGCCTTGGTCAAGGTCAGCTCCCATTGACTGGGATGTACGATCCTGGCCAAACCCATTCAAATTCCTTCTCCATATCTAAGATGTCATTGAATTTTGAAACATTGACAGTTGGCCTTGGGGAGCCTTCTGGCCCCGCAATAGGTGTTGACTGGAAAACCCAGCTGCGGTGATAAACGCAGGCTTGCTTGTGGAGTGCCTGCCCTGTGCCAGACCTGAGCTCACAGTGCCACTGTGCTGTGACATCTCTGCCCACCATGCTGGAAGAGATGATGGGCCCCTCACTGTGAGAAGAGGAAACTGAGCTCTGGTAAGCTTGAACGTGTCGCTTCAACAGCTTTTGTGGCTTCGCAGATAGCCGTGTGAGCTGCTTGAGAGCCGGTTTGCTCCATGCCCTCTAGGTTGGAGTAAGCCGACATTTCCCAGCAGACATACTTGCTCGGGAGGTCAGCTGGACCTGCGTCTCGCAGGGCTCTCCTTCGCTTTGAAAATGTTCCCTCTCTGCAGTATGTGGAGATTGGCTGGAGCCCACCTTCAAGCTCTGCCAACAGAGGCCAGTGTCCTCACCCCACAGCCTGCCTATTTTTTATGAGGCAGGGTCTCACTCTGTAGCCCAGGTTAGCCTCCAGCCCTGAGCGGGACCACTGCCCGTCCTCTTGAGAGCTGGGATTGCAGCTGTGTACTTTCCTCCCTCTTCGTTGCTGTGGTTTACGGCTCTTTGCTGGCTTCTGTACGTTTACTTTCCAGACAGGCCTGAAATGCCTCTTGATTGTGGCGTCTTAGGAGATTTAGAGCCCTGCATTTTATTCTGTTGCCATGATTTCTTCCACTTTGCAGGATTTTTTTGGATACAAGTCTGTTTGGTAGGACCTGGCTTCTCTTTCCTCTCTCTCTCTCTTTTTCCCCATCATTAAACTTTCATATTTCCACATTTCTGCTCCTTTATAGAAATTTGTATTTCATTTTTTAGGGTCTAATAATGGGCTGTCAGTGCCCTGCAGTTTGGCTTCCCATCATGTTTGCTCTTAGGATCATGTCTATGGGACACTGAGTGTTCTTGTTTTCCTTGCTGAAGGCCAGTCTGTCAGCGGCACTTGTGGGGATTAGTGTTCTTCTGTCCCTTGCCTCTTGGAAGATCAGTTCTGAGTGACAGCCTCCATTTCTGACCCTCATGACACCAGACTAGTATTTGGTTTTAGTACTCTTCTACCCAAGTCTTAAAAATTAATGAGATTTTCTTGAACAGAGAGAGAGATATGAGGATAACCTTTGACTGTTGGATTGGACTTCAGGTACTTGTTAACCTTTTGTTTAAGACAGTCTGTCACTGGCCTGGAACTTTGCCATTGAAGGCCAGGCTGGCCTGCAAGCTTCCAGAGATCTGCTTATCTGATGATCATATGGCCACTGCACCCAGCTTTGTACTTGAGTTCTGGGGTTCTAAGCCCAGCCCTTATGTTTTCAAGGCCTTTCCCCAACTAAACCATCTGACCACCTTTCACTTAGGGAGACCATACCTAGAAACACTTAAATATCAGAATTTGAAATGATTTTTAAAATATTTGCTAAATATTTGTTAAATGTAACAATAATAAGCAGATTCCATAATATCTAGACATTTTTTGTGTGTTCAGTGTTTACATGGGTTGTATTCGTGTTTGCACACACCTGTGTGTGGTGCATATGTATGTGGAGGCTTGGAGTTGATGCTGGGTATTTCCACTATCTCTCTCCACTGTACTTAGGCAGTCTCTTACTGAACCTGGAGCTCACCAATTCCAGCCAGTCTAGCTAGCTAGCTTGCCCTGCAGTCTTTCCTTTGTGTCATGTGGGCTTTGGGAAATGGGAACTCCTATTCCTGTGCTTGTGTGGCAAGTGTTTTATCCACAGAAGTGTCTCTCCAGCCAAGCCCACATTCCTAATAAAAATAACTGTTTCCAGCACAGAACATTTAGTAAGAATGGCATCGTTTACTTGACTGGAAGGTGCTGCTGTCTCAAGGCCTCTGCATTTATCCTGTTTCAGGACCGCCTGGTGATCTTTGTTCTGTGGTGGTTCACCTTGGGTGCTACTTTGACACACCTGGAGAGGCAGAGCCTCAGTTGAGGAATTACCCCCATTGGATTGCCCTGTGGTGTGCCTGTGGTGATTGTCCTGTGGTGTCTGTGGGCAGCATCATTCCCAGGCAAGTGGGTCTGGGCTGTGTAAGAAAGTAAAATGTCTTCTTCCTCCTCCATCTCTTCCTCCTCCTTCACCTCCTCTTCCTCATCTTTGTGGTAAGGGCTGAATGGCTGGTTTTCGAACAGATGAAGCACTTAGCATTGTGGGTGTGAGAGAGAGAGTGAGAGAGTGTGACACCATCCAGGTGTTAATCACAGAAGTATTTAGGAATGCTCAAATAGGTTTTTAGTTTCACAATGTGTGTTTTTTTATTTCTGTAAATTTTTAGTGGAGCAGGAAAGCTGTGGAATGGAATGTATCTCAAACTGTATGTAACCTGTGAAGCTTGTTTTGATGGCATGACTTATGGGATTGGGGTCCTTCAAATGTTCTTCAGATAATAGCCATGTATGCTGGTTTTCCTTTTCTTAAGAGATATATTTTATTTTAATGTATGTGTATTTGAGCATGTAGGCCAGAAGAGGACATTGAATCCCATGTGGATATTGGAATTGAACTCCAGTCCTCTGGAAGAACAGTCTTTCTAGCCCTGGCCTTTCCTTTTTAACAGGTGGTAAAACTGACTGCCTGTGTCTGTTCTTGTTTGACCCTTTAAATCTCGACATCACTTGATACGCTGTGAAGTTGAGGGGTGACTTGGAGACACCGACACACATTGGCTAGTCACGGAAACTGCAGGTGTGTTGGGGGAGCGCTTTGCTGGGAGCTATGCTACACTAAATCATTTGTTCTCTGTCTTTAAGGCTCTGGCTCTGGTCTTTCTCTGGACACTGCCGTTGGCATCCTTGTGATCCAGATAATGATGTCACCTGCATGCCAGGTTGAGTCAGCCTCCAGGGCAACATGTTGAGTTAGTCTTTCTGGCATGTGAGTGAAACATTATAGGTGATCTACTCATTGACTGGCCAATTAAACGATTCATAAATGTACCTGGGCTGTAGGATTCTCCCCCACCCCTCTGCTCTTGTCATCTCCTTGCTCTGTCACTGATCTGAAATCATGGGACATGCACTGTGTGTTCTGTGAACCTAGTCTGGCCTCAGCTTGGAGGGAATCAGCAACTCTCAGTTTTCACCTTCTTGTAAGAAAATGCAGATCAGAAAGACACACCCTGCTGTCTGTTTTGGTCCAGTACTGTCTGCACACTGAGGAAAGTGATAATGTATCATGTGAGCCTAGTTGATCAGAGCACAGGTATGGATACAGTGAAGTTGGCCTTGGCTGTCAGGAGCAGGAGCTTTGAGACAGAATAGCCTTGGGGTCAGGACGTGGGTAAGGAGATTAGGGTGGTACTTAATGTTTCCTTCTGTGACGTTATCTACAGAGAGATATTTACGTTTCATTAACCGGTGCTTTCTGTTCTTGGCATATGGCCAAGCTAACATGGGCTGAGCTAGCTCTGTGAATGAGACTTCCTTCCCCACTCCACAAGTCTGGGTCAGTGGAGGGAAACACACATGCATCCTCTGCTACCTTTTGTTTCCAAAGCCTAAAACAACTTCTGATAGGTTTTCCTCCCAGGAGAGTCTGAAAAAGTAGGTTTTGAGGAATTGAGGGCTGGTGGTTTCTCCTACAGCATGGTGGGACTCAGTTGCTGATTTGTTTCAGGTGATGTGGCCTCAGATTGCATTAAAGATGATAATTAGGGAATTTTGGACCTTTTGATTTTTAGTCTTTGTGATTGAGTTAGATTTGCAGAAATATCATAAATTGCTAATTAAAAAAACCTTTCTTTGTGAAAATAATTTACGCTAATTATAGAAATTGGAAAAACATAAAAAAGCATAATGCTGAACATGTTTCTATTCAGGGATAGTCACGAAAAACATTTTGTTGTATTTGCATGTATTTTGTATGCATAATTAAGATCATTGTGTATAAATTTTGATTTCTGTTTTTATTGCTTAACGAATGAGTGTTCCTTCCCGTGTTGGCTGCAGCACAGTAGAGGTGTTTGCATGGGTTTCTTGTAACTGCTGTAATGACTTCTTCCGCATGGAGTGGCTTTAGGCAGCGTGGAAGGGACCAGAGTCCCAAATCAAGATGCAGGTGGGACTGACTCCTCAGCTAGTTGGAGGGGCTGGAGGGGCTTTACTCCTTGTTTCCGTGCTTCCGTTAGCTGTGGCAATCAAGTCTCATTCAGATTATTACTATTATTATTATTTGCTGAACTGGGATTTGAACCCACATCCAGGGCTTTAAGCATGCTAGGCAAGCACTCTATTTCTGACCTATATACTCAGACTCCTTTTTTATTTTTTTAAACTGTCTTTTCAATATTGAGATAGTCTCTCACTAAGTTTCTCAGACCGGGTTTCCACTCACTCTGTGGCCTCTGTTGGCCTTGAGTCCGTTCTAAGGTGATGATATTTGCAGAGTTCTTGTTCACATTAGGTTGTACTCACAGCTTCCAGGATAGGGTCTGCCATCTCTAAAACTCTTGTTAGATCTGCAGTGCTTAAGACGGGCTCTGAGGCTGCACTGTGTGGGCTCAAATCCCAGAGCTCTCTCTTGCACACCAGATTACCTTGAGCAAGTCTCTTGATTCTCAGCCACTCACTTTCTGATTGTGAAGTTGAAACATCTGCATTCTTGAGTTGATGGGGTGAAAGTGTGTGTGTGTGCGCTCACGCACGCTTAGGGTAAAGCCTAGCTCACTTAAGGATTAGCTGTTATTGCAGTTGTTTTTATTAAAAATTCTGTACATTTTTTTACTTTAATAACTTAATAAAAATTTTTATGAATCTACCACATTTATTTGTCCAGTAATTTCCTTATGTTGGTAAGAGGTCTTTTTGTTTTTTACCTCATACGTAAGGCTACCGTGGATATCATTGACTGTCTAGTTTTGTTCTGTCTCACTTCTGTTTTCAACTGTAGAATTTGGGGAATGGCATTGGGGCTTCAAAGGGTGTATGCTTTTCCTTTTTTAAGCGTTTTAATCTGAGTGTGATGAGCAGCCTTCCAGAAGGCTCACACCTGCTGTTCCTGTTGGCAGCTGAGAGAATGACAGGGCCTCTGGTCCCAGCAGCTCTGGAACACTCTCACTTTGGAGTCCAAAGTTTAGACACTCCTGGGTCTTCTACAGTTGTCTGCAGTTAAGGCTGCAAGTTAAAGGGACCAGTGGCCTTCTGTTTTGAAATGCAGTTCTGTTCTGCTCCTCTCCAAGTCCCTTCTCCATTCGTTTCAAAGCCTGAAAGCTTCCTGTGGATTTATGAAGCCAGTGAGGATGAGTGTTTATAGAGAGCTCATGTTAACAGCAGCGTGACAAAAGTCAAGAGTTTTGTTCCTGTTTTCAAACGTGGGCATTTAAAACTCTGCTTGGTGGTACTGGAACAGAAAACCAATCGATTGGGTTTTTGTGGTAAAGCCATGTGGGGCCCAGAGGGATGTGTGGGAGAGCAGCTGTGTAAACCAAGAACCTCCTTTCCTTTCCTGCAGTGACTGCTGTGGCCTAGTGCAGCCTTATCCTGGCTTCTGGGCCATGGAGGAAGAGCAGGGCTCTAAGCATGATCCCGGGGGCCACATCAGAGGTCCGTTTGCTCTGGTGCTGCTCAGGCTTTCAGGAAATTGGGTGTTGCTTATTCCCCAAGTTGTGAGCTAACATGAATGTACAGCAAAATGCAATAACTTGCCTGAGAGGAAGCCAGTTGGGGGCTGAAAGGGAAAGAGTCTTTGCAGACATGAGGAACTTGGGGTAGAGTCATCACGCTTTAGTCAGGAGGCCCCAAGTGCCAACTCATGGACTCTGACCAGATGACCAGGAGAAAGCTGGGGGCAGAGATGGGGATGGTACACTGACAAGTCAAGGGAGGAATGCTGGTGTCCGTCAGAGCTGGGTGGGGAGGAGGAAACTCTGCAGGGAACGTGGCTGTCTGCTGCCTATTTGGTTTCAGAGTTCGTGCCTCAGCACTGAGAATAGATCTCTGCTGTCTTAAACTCCTCGCTCAGTGGCAGTTTGCTCTGAAGCTCGCCTGCCAGTCTGTATACTACAAGTGCCAGTCTAGTGTCAAGGAAGCTTTTAGCCACTCTGCTTGCATTGTCACAGCTGGCACTGGTTTCAGCCCTTTTTGTCCCACAAGTTTTGTCGTCCTCTTTGTTTTGTGACTGGGGAAACTGAGGCCTGGACAGAAGCAGTGGTAGGTCTGACTCTCTGTTGCTTGGGATGGGTAGGCAAGGCTGGGCAGATGGCAGAGGCCTCAGGGCTTACTCCTGCAGGCCGGCCGCTGTCCCTGCATGTTTTCCACCAGCATCCGCTCATGGGGGCTGCAGTGCCTGAAGTCTGTGGGCCACAGAGCTGTCCCCCAGGCCCAGAAGCCAGGGCACCTGGTAGCCAGTAAGCCAGCTTCAGTAGACAGTAGATCCTGTTGAGGCTGAAGGCCATTTAGGGTCCTTTCATTCACAGATTTCCAGTCCACTGCTTCTGACTTTGCAGTGTTGGTCGTGCGTTCTCTTGAGCCTATGTAAACCGTGTTTTCTGAATGGTTGTTGTCTTAGAACTGTGCAGGCACTCCAGCTCTTGCAATGGTCCAGTGCAGTCTGAGTGCCTTAACCTGACATTTGTGGCTTTCCAAAGAATTGATTGCCTTTTCTGTTCTAGTTCTGCTTTCTAATCCTGGCTTTACTGTCTTAATCTCAGAGCCTTACCGGTCAGTGCTCCATAACACATGGGAGTTTGGGTTCTTGGAGCCTGTGTTGACTCCTGATTCAACCAGCGCTACCAACTAATAGGGAAATATGGCAAATGATAGAAATTGGCTCTAAGTCTGGTGTGTTCTTATGTGTCTATGTGTGTAAATGTACATGAATTTGAGCATCTGTGTATGTATGTGTATGTATGCATGCATATTTAATAAAATGGAAAATGCACACAATAGTGTTGTTCACTATCAGGTTGAATTCACTTTAGACCCTCCAGCCTGGCTGAACTACCAGATGACTGAGGCCATATCAGTAAGCCAGGCTAGACCAGAAACAGAATCAGCCACAGCCAAACCACAAACCTGGTGGTAAATCAGATGTTTATGACTTGAGACAGAACATTGATAGGGCAGAAAAGGCGGTGCACTGAGTCAAGATTTAGCCTTGAGCTGTGGGTTCTATTTGGTTCCATTACTCAGTTACTCTTCTCAGGTTCTCCCAGCTCTGTTTCCAGTGACGCTCCTTCACTGGGGTTTTACAGGTCCTTACTCTGACCCTCTTCCCTGCAGTCAGGGCCTCCATGCTAAAATCGCATGTCTGAGGTTTTAGGAAACATTTTTTTTGGCTCTGCACTCTGAGTCCCAGACATCTTTTCCCTTGAATTCTTTGAGACAGTGGTGTGAGATGCATGCCATTTATTTCCTCCTCTCTTCTTATCCCCAAGTCTTTATTTCAGAAGCCCCTATTTCTCCACTGTCCACTTCCACTTCCTTTCCTGGACCCAACCCCAGTCTCTGATTTTACAATAGTGACTTCTGTTGGTAGCAGGAAGCAGGAATGCTCTCAAGTTTAAGTTGACAGAAGGTTGCTGAGGACTCTCAGGAGTGCTAGTAGGAGGTGCTCCAACCTGGGCTGTGTTTGCGGCTTAGGGCAGCTGACTCTTCATCCGCCTGTTGGCTGGGGAAGGGAGCATGTGTCTGCCTTCTCGTCATGAATGGGAGTCAGGGTGGGTAACCCGTCTCCAAACATCTCTCACACTTTAACTTCTGATCTCTCAACAGGAAGAACTCTGGTCACCCTCACTGGAAATCAGTTGACTGACGTCATTGAAGCAGTGGTTCCTGAACTAGAAGAAAAGGTAAAAACTCTCTTCACCCCTTGGGGAGATTCCACACACGACTCCTCTCTTCTGCTGGGCCTCTTCTTGCTCATCAAAGACCTTCCTCAAATGTCTGCCCGGGGCTGGTTTTGAATTGGGGTTGCACAGGATGGGGTCTGGGGTGAGGTTTTAATCTCCCTGGCTCTGCCTAGCAGATCTCACCCTTCCTTTTCCATCCTCTAGGCTGCGTGTAACTGTCTCCCTACCAAAACATCTTACTTTAAACTAGCCAGTAGGTTCCTCTCCTCAAACTGTGTGTGCACCTACTAATTACTTCAGAGGAGCTTCTGGCTCATTCTGTCATCTTCGTGGTTGCTCTTGGTTACATAAGTGCCAACCCTTCCTTGGTGACCACAGCCACAGCGGTCTCTTGGGTCTAGAGAACTTTCCCACTTGCGGGTAATTCTGTATACAGCATCCTGTTCCTTTTCCCAGCCATCTTGGGAGACTGGCAGGCAGATGGTAGCCTTTCATTGGGAGTTACAAGCCCAGAAGTTCAAAGCTTGCTTGAGTGCATGAGCCTATGTAGTCTGTTTTCTCCCTTCCTTATAGGCTACCTATATCAAGAATCCTGGAGTCCCACCCTTTCCAAACTTGGGCTCCTCTTTCAGGGAATCTTGCCCTTCTTTATACCCTTCTGTTTCTCCACTGCTAGCTAGGCAGGTGTTTTTTTTTTTTTTTTCCTTCACAGCCAATATCCTCTTCCTGATACCTTCTAATCAGTCAGCTTTGAAAGTGTCCTCTTCCATTGAGGGCTTATTTAAATGCTAGGAGTATGATTGTTTTATATGAATGATGCATGGTCATACTCCGTAAGTCAACTGGAAGTCAGTGTCCAATCAGCTTGATCCTGCTGCATCTGATGTTTTCTTTTTCTCTCTTAAACTAATTGCAAATAGTCCTGTCAATCAAGGTGATGCCGAACCCTGAGCCATGTGGCGTTGCTCAGTTAAATGCAATTTCTAAAAAAAGAAAATCAACTTTTAATTAGAAAGCAGATTGTCAACTGACATTTGATTTGTCCTTTGATGGGGAAGTGGGAAAACAGATGTCATAGTTTGAGGCCAGGTTGTGGTCCAGAAGGAAGCAGATTAGCTTGAGAGCAGGATGCAGTTTCAGTGAACCATTGTTTCTTCAAATAGGCTGACCTTTCCAGTCCCTTCTGTTGGAAGGCCTTCCACTGTAGTTGTACCAGTTGCCCATAGGACCGAACAGGAGTCTTTTCAACAGGACCGTGCTCTCAAGATAATAGGTATACGGCCCATGGCACATGACCAATACCAGCACTGTTTTCCTGGGAATACTTGAGAAATCAGCAAACCTGTCATGATACTGAAACTGAAGAATGTGTCAGGCTGTGTACTTCCAGTTGTAGCATGAAGCAAAAGTTAAAAAAAAGTTTTTATTGTGTGTTTTCATTATATATTGGACTGTTACAAAGAGGCATTTGCATACAAGTATGTATTGTTCTTTGAGTATATAACCCTTCCTCATATCTCTCGACTGCTCCCATTTACCTGTTGGACCTGTGAATAATGGGTTATATACCCATTAGTCCCTTTCTTTTTCCCCTAAGCAGTTTTATTCACTTTCATGTCATATATACATCCATCGCATTGTATATCTCCATTAAATCTAAGAAGCACAAATGAAAAACTGAAATTTGTCTGACACTGGCTTAATTTGCTTGATATGATTATCTTTGTTGGTATCTATTTTCTTGCAAATGATGTAATTTTGTCCTTGATGGCTGAAAAATAATTCCATTTCAATCAGTTTTCTCTATCCATTTCTCTTATAGATACCTCAGGGTTTTTGCTTTCTTAACTTTAAAACTCTGATGCCTGGGGTGCTGAGGCAGTGTCAGAGGCAGCCTGTGCACCTCCTAGTAGAACTTGGTCTCATTGGTTGCACCTCACCTTGAGTTGGCACAGTGGCAGGGACACTCACCACTGTGAGAGGAAAGGGGCCAGTAATAAAGGCTGCGCAGGTGACTCTTGTTTCCTGTTCAACAGTTAGCATATGAGGGTATGGTATGGGCACCTTGAACTTCATGTGGCCATGGTTTAGCTCTTTGCAGATCTCTTCTCTCCCCTCCGTCTCAGCCAGGCACATAGGGTTGTAGTTGACTTGCTTTTCTTTTCAAACCAAGACTTGGAGAGTCGTCCTGTAAAAGTCACATTTTCCCCTTTTCTTCCTTCACATCCTGAAAGCCTCAGTGTGTCTCTCAAAGTCAATCTCAAGCTCCTCTACTGCCTTCCATATCCAAATCAGCTTGTTTGCCCAGCTGACTGCCACAGCCTGTCAGCTGGCTGCCCGCACCCTCTGCCTCTGCCTGCCCTTCCTTTGGGCTGAGAACTACTTTAACAGTCCCGTCATTGTCCTTGGCTCCCCACTGCGACCCTCGGTCCCTGTCAGTGGCATCCTCCTGTGCTTGGATTGAACCTCTAAACTTGTGAGGAGAACTGTGTGGGCTGAAGATTACAATGACTGATTTTTCCAAATGCAATAAAATAACTGTCAGGCTCTCAAGGATGTATTGTATGTGATGCCTGTTGTGTTCTGGGACATGGAACAGGGGATGATTTGTTCCCAAGAACCTGATACTTCAATTCCTAGAACTCAGAGGTGAATCATTATTTCATTTGAGACCTTTATAAATTCACAACCAGTACATAGTGAAATAACATTATAATACCTCCTTCTCTCCCTGAGTGGTCCTCTTTCCAAATTATTTTTAGCATGAGAAGGTTCGGTAGTGTTGCAACTCAGGAACTCATGAACGATTCTAAGCTAGAAAAGACAACATCCTACAGAGGAGGAAGAAAAGGAAAGCTACAATAATGCAGCCCCGCTATTAAACATATTCTGTCCTGAAGCTTGGCTGTTTTTCATCTTGACCTTGAACTTTCTGTGATGAGTGTTTACACATACTAGTGCATCTCTGAAGAGCATCCTCCATCTTGATCTAACATCCCATTGTGACAGGTTTCCTATTCAAGGTAATGGACGGAAATAGTGAAATTCCATCTGGAGTTTTGCTGGCCTCCAATGAGCACAGCTGTTCTGTGATCTTAAATTTTAAATATGACTGATGAATCACAGCAAAAAGTGACCACGAGATGCCTCACAAGGAAATCTATCTGCAGGTGTTAGGCACTGTGGTTAAGTTTATGACCAGAAGCCCTGACCACAGAGATGGGCCCCTTCCCCACCTTTAGAGTAGAAAGTCATGTGACCTTTATGGTGGGTCTTGGAGGAGAACTGCCAAGCACTTTAGACAGGAGGTGGTCCATAGGTCTGTCACGATGGCAAAGGAGGTAGTTGAGGGAGACATGCTGGGATATGGGGTATGAGCTCTGGCATGTGGATAGGAGCTAGATGGTGGAAGGACTTATTCGGGGACAGAATTTAATTCTGTAGCTTGAGAAACACTGTTGTAGAATTTATGTTAAGGAGTTCTGGGTCAGATCCCTCTTTGGAATATGACCATCTTCTGAAGATCCCCTAAAAGGCAGCATCATGAGCCCCACCCTGTGTCTTTTAATCTATTGTTTTTTTTTTTAAAATAAGTTTATTTATTTCATTATGTGTGTTTGTGTTTGGGGTGCTCTGGCATGTATGGAGGTCAGAGAACAACTTGAGGGAGTCGGTTCCCTTCCACCATGTGGTTCTCAGGGATCAAATGCAGGTTGCCAGCCCTGGTGGAAGGTACCTGTACCTGTGGAGCCATTTCTGCAGCTCTTTCACTCTCTTCTTGTGGATGTGAGACTCAGAACTCTAGACTCCACATTGTGAGCCTGACTCCAGTTTAGTGACAACCAAAAGGATGACGTACTGCTAAAATGCAGTGGCCCAGGGAGTCCATCACACTGTCAACACTGCCAGCCAGGTCCCTGCTGGCCTTGGACATTGTGGCTCCCAGTTTCCTCAGATCTTGGAAGCTGCACTCTAATGGGGCTGTGTCAGCAAAACCTTGAATTCTTTTTATTTGTTTGTTTAATTCACTTTACACGCTGGTTGCAGTCTCCTCCCTTCTCCCCTCCCAGTCCCGCTGTCCCTCGTGACTGCTGGGAGTCTAGATGTTTAATGATCAGTTACTGCTCGTTTGGCTTTCTCGTTATTAGTCTGACAGGTTGGTTTCTAACCCTGCATGTCGAATCATGCGTATTCATACCAGTAATTTTTTTTTTTTTTTGTGCTGAGAGAGTTTCCAGTGACTATATTTTCAAACAGGCCTGGGGTTTAGATGAGTCATCTGTAGCCCTCTGCTGAAGATATACACATCTCCCATATCTGCTGCTACAGTGATTTCGAAGTTTGCCATATGTTTTTCCTGGTAAGGGGAAGTGAGGGGGATGGGCAGGTCTTGCCCATATGAGCAGTGGTTTTAGGAAACTTTAGGCATGTTTTCCTACCTAGGGCTTGAGAGAGTAGTGAGCTTAGGAGAAAACACAGGTTAGGCAACTGTTTTGGCAACCTTCAGGAACAAAGATCAAGCCTGAATTCAAGACTGTGGGGATAGAGAAGAGAGGGGACAAAAGAGGCCGTATCAGGAGGAGGGAGTGAGGAGTGATAGCCAGAACGCCTGTGTCAGGGGTAACACGGGAGGGTAGGTGAGGGCAAGTCCATGCTTTTGGCCCCGGCAGTGCTATCAAGAGGATTAGACTGGCATCAGGTGGGAAGGCCTGAAGCAGCAATGTTCTCCCACTATGTGTAGACTGACGTGGCTGTGGATGAGCTGTTCCAGGGCCAGGGCCATACCCAGCACATGTAGGGAGGCCCAAGCATATCAACACCTCGTAGCACTGGCAGTGGGATCCCAGAGGTCAATTGGCTGCATGCCAAAATGGCCCTTAGATCCTTTGTGATTCTGACATTTGAAAGTTGGGAGGCAGGTCAGATAGGCATTGAAAGTCAGTGGGAACAGCAGTTTTACCTTCTCTGGGGTGCAGTGAGTTCAGAGTCTAGGCTTAGTATTGTAGGAGCCTGATCAGCCCCAGAGTGAGCGACTCAGCAGTGAGTGTGGTGGTGGTGGTGGCAAGGCCAGGGGCCATACAAGCTCTCCCTGGCACAGGCCGTTGGAATGGCCTTATTGATAGTGACTCCACAGAGGTCTGAGTGGACAGAGGCCATGGCTAACCTGGCATACTGGGAAGTCCAAGATGGTGGGAAGCCACCTTCTGTGCTCGAAAGCCCTTTTGTTGTGTGCAGTTTACTCAAGCCATCTACCGTGAATATTCATTTTAGTAAGTCAGGTTAAAGTTCAAACCAAAAGAGGGTGTCTAAATTCAAGGCCAAATATTTATCAATTTGTTACTGACAAATGAACATTAATAGCTCAAGGTCATTGCCTGATGGGATCATTTTCCTTCACCCACCCCAAGAACTCACTCTTAGGAAATCCTGATGAATACACGCTACTTCGTAAACAGCACCCAGTTCACTGCCTGTCTTTTCTAGAATATTTGAATTTTTTCAGGAGTCTGGGGCTATAGTGAAGCCAGGTAATAGGTTTCAAGATGTCACCATTCGGCTTTCATGTTCTTTGGAATATATTTAGTCCAATGTTTTCCAGGCCACTGACCACATCAGCCTCTCTGCTTGGGCTAGCTCGGCCATCTTTCTGAACTTGACACATTTCAGGCTACTCCTGTCTCAGGACCTTTACCTCCCTGTTCTTCCTGACACCATCCTGATGTTCTCCTTTGTAATCAGAGAGGCAGTCCAACATCACCAGCCCTCTCCTGCTCCGTCTGTGTCCATGGCTTGTTCCTTCCTCACAACACAGTTACTTATTGCTGTCTCCCCCAATTAGAACTGAATCCCAAGAGACCAGGCCCTACCACCAGCATTAGCCATCTTGCATACCAAGTCCGCCTTATATTCGGTGAACGGTGACAGTTTCTTCGAACCGTCTCTCAGTCATTACAGTCACTGCGGTTAATCAGCACTGGGCATGAGGGATGGATGCTGCCGGGAAAGTACCCAGACAATGGATGGGGTTCCCAAGTGAGCCTGCACATGCAGGTCCCAGCACAATGGTGCATGACAAATGCCCATTGAATAAATGAAGTTTGAAGCAAATTCTTGTCTGTCTTCATCTCCAGGTCCAGCCCAGCATGTGGGTTGAACCCCAGTTTCTTTAGAGAAGAAGGCCCAAGTATGGTGTTTTGGGGATAGGCAGTTGCTAGTCTTTTTCAAAAAATGTAGGCAGCCCCTCACTCCTAACTCTGATGTGTCTGCCATCAGATGGGCTCTGTGATTTAACTTACTTTACTTCAGCTTAGAGATGGGCTTTCATTTTAAAGGGTCAACAGACACCTATGCTTGTGGTATTTTGGTTGTTGGTGGAGTCTGTGCCTGTAAGAACATGAGGGCTGCATTCATGTCTAGGAAGGAAAGGGGAGTGTGCTCAGCTTTGGTTGTAGGGACAAGCTGGCAAGTTCTGATCAAATTCCATTGTTCTTGTTTTGGGATACACCATAATGCATCAGCTACAGGTGAGCTAGAGCCACAGGGTGATGTGCCATGTTCTCTTAAGCACCCTGTTTTGATCTGTGAGAAATGATGTATAAAGAATATTAAATGTGGATGGTTGTTGGATAAGAATTCAACAAGCTTATTAGTGAAGAGGAAGCTGTGGAACCAGACTGCTCTGGTTTGACACGGACCCATTACCCATGTGCGTTCTGGGCCTGGGCCAGTTCTACAACCTTAATATTGGTTTCTTTTCTCTTGGATGAGGGCCTGGTGACCATGGAGAGCTGGAGACCTGAGGATATTGTCAGGGGTCAGTGAGAGCCACAGACAGCTTTGTTATGGTGTGTGACACTGTCCACAAACAAGGCTAATGTTACAGGTGGCTCCTTGACATCGAAGGTAACAGAACAGAGAAAATAAAGTATTATTATTTTATTTTGGCTGGCTATGCTGCAAACCTGGCCTTTAAAGATGGATGGTCATTCTGTTCTGCCTACTTCAGGTGGAGAAATTAGAGAAACAATTTAAACTAAATACATGAAGTTGACTGGTCCACACCTCTTCATGAGCTCTTCTCTGAACCTTGCCTTAGTGCTAAACTGCTCTATTGGTGGGCTTTCATTAGCCAAGGGATGAGTTGGTCTTGCTTGGCATGCCTGCTGTCTCAGTGTATCTGAACAGCAGGTAAAGTTGAAAGTGCCTATAGGTTTGAGTAAGGATTTGCCCTCAAGGAATGGCAGTGTTTGGAAGAGCTGGTCACATTCCTGGGCATCTTCACACATGTGACATCCTTTCCATCTCAGAGGAGCCTGTTCACCAGGTAAAGACTGCTTTAGAGTAGAGGGAAACAGCAGCAGCTGTGGGAGATATCTTTTTGACCTGCCTGTAGAATTTCTTCTGCTGTCTGCAGTTCATCTTCCTGCCTCCTTTGGCTTCTCCTAGAGATGGGGAGCTCCCTGTCCCAAAGACGGTCCAACCTAGCTCCCTGTAACTTCTGCTTGTTGGTTCAGGGTCTGTCTCCCAGGGCCACAACTCTGTCATTCAGTTCAGTCTTCATTGATACACAGAGCTTTGGATAATGGCAGGTGTGTATGATACCAACCTGTGCTTAGGAGGTCCCAGTCAATATCCTGACATCTCTGAGCCAAGATTATTTTCTCATAAGCAGGAGAGGCATTTGGCGGTAAGTTATCCTGGGATATGTGGCTATAACTCAAACTGGAAAGGGAGGGCTGTGGCATGGTGGGCGTGGTAGAATTGAGAATTGTGTTTTCAGTCTGGTGTCAGCTGCCCCACCATGTTTGAGACGCATGGCTGGTAATAAGCTGGGCCCTGGGCCCTGCTCCAGACACGACAGCCCTCTAGCAATTCCATGTCCTGCCTGAACAGGTGTTTGTGACTTTTCCCTCTTCTTCACTCTACCTGCTGTGCTGCATGTTCTCTTCCCACATTACTTTTTCATGCACAGTTGCTTTGTCATTACACCCCATCGTGACGAGAACTGATTGATGGGCACTTGCGCTATACTCACGTGCAGCAGCCGCTGTTCTCACACTTAGCTCCTCAGGTGCAACTGCTCACCCCACTTTTCAGGTGAGAAGCCTGGGGTATAGAGAGAGCAAGTGACCTGCTTGTAGTTACAGGCCGCCGGATGGCAAAACAGGGACTGCCAGTGTCCTCACTGAGTATTTGTCTGCTGAGAGTTTTGTGAAGGGTTGCATGTTCCCCCCTCCTTCCTGCTCGCCCTGTCCCTCCACAGCTGCTCAAGGGGCTCTGTTGACCCACCAGCAACCACATCAGGTGGGCAGCCCACTTTCCTCCTGAATACTGTCAGGAGGCTTGGCTTCGAGGACACACTAGTCTTACTCATTTTTTTTTTCCTGATCCTCTTTTATCTTTTCCTGGTTCCTTTTAACTCCCCCAAATCCACGCTTTGGCTGGTAGCAGGGCCCAGTTCTTGGGTCCTGTTTTGGCCTGTGCGTATTCATCAGCTTTCTCTGACCATATCTCATCTCCCATGTCTTCTGAGTCCAGACCAGCTTCTCCTTGAACTGAAGGCTGGGCCCTGTTCAGCTGCCTAACTCGGGTTTTGGCATGCTCTCGTGGGGTCTCCGAGTTGACTCACATGTCCAGGTTACTGTTTTCCTGACCCCACACTCCAGTGTCTTTTGTTCAGACCAGTCCTTGGTCTGTTTCGCTCTTTCAAACTACTTTCCCAATCTATCAGCCTCTGTAAGTGTACCCAGCATGTAACCACAAATGTCCTTCTCCTGAACTAAGTCACCACACCATGCAGGAAAGATTAATTTGTTTCATCACTGAACCCCTTGCTTCAGTCTTTGCCTCTGGGGAATTTTCCCACTACATTCTTGTAAAATGTTAGCAGATTGCTTGGGGGTCTTCATCTCGCTCTTGGTCTGTTCCAACTTTCTGATATTTTAGCATGGTACTCGAATTTAAAAAAATGAAGTAAAATAAAAAGGCAAGGAACATGATTGCTCCTAGGTATGGTAGAAGACAGGTTTGTTGTAGACATGTGAGAGAGTAGTAGAGCCAGAGGCAGGGACATCTGGGAGAGTCCGGAGTGGACATGACCAGACTGAGCTGAGCCATGTGAGGAAATGGAAGAGCAGGGAAACCAGGTGCAGCAGCCAGGAGGCCCAAAGGTACAAAGAGAGAGAGGGTAACCAAAATGGTCAGATGGTATAGGAAGAACAGCCCAGTCCGTGGGCTGGAGAAGTTTGGGGTAGGGGTGAGGTATGCCAGCCATGAGAGCCCTGTGACAGGTGGGGACTAAGGGATGCAGGGAGAACCTGGTGGCCACGGCTGATATGTTAAATAGGCACATTGCCCATTTGTCCACTCTTTGAAACTGACAGTACTCTCCTGTAGCCTCACTGACCCCTGTGTTATGCTAAGGTGTGCCAGACGTGCCCACCAGAGGGGCTGAGTCTGCTCTGCTGTCCACCTGCAAGGTCATCCCAGGAGTCTTGACAGGCTTACCTTCTTCCAGGCTCTGCTCCAGGGTCACTTTTTCCCGAAGCCCTCTGCTACCATCTCAGAAGGTTGGCAGCCTCCTGGAAGTGGGTGTCTGTGTTCTCACATTCCCTGTGAGAGAAGACAGCTCACCTACCTAGGGCAGCATTTCCTCCTGCTTAGTTCAAAGCTGGGTCCTTGCCATTGTCCAGTGGATAGTACAACTTAAGAAACATTTGGAGCCTGGTGCGGTGCCACATGCCTGTAATCCCAGCACTCTAGAGACAGAAGCAGGAGGATCTGTGTGAGTTCAAGGCCAGCCTGGTCTGTAAAGTGAGTCCAGGGCAGCCAAGGCTGCACAGAGAAACCCTGTCTTGAAAAAAAAAACCCCAAAAACCCCAAACAACAAGACAGAAATATTTGAATGAGAGGTCTTTTTATCTCTAATTTATAGTGGAGTAATTGAAAGGTCTAAGAGGCTTTGTGGTCGTCCAGGGTCACCATCCCTAGAATTACTGGGATAGGGCTGAGCCCCTGCCATGCCCTTAATTGCTCTGTGTGTGTTGTCTTTCCTTGCCTTGTTAAGTAAGGAAAACAAGTGCCACACAGAGTGGCTGTGAGAATGAAATGAGTAATACACAGGAAAGCACTTTGTAAACCCCAGCTGCTAAGAAATGCTACCTACCAAAGTTAATGAGAACCCCGGCACCCCATGCCAGTTCTGTTCAGAGACCCCAGGTTCTGTTGTGTTGTTGGATTTCTTTTTAGGTATGACTGATCCTGGTGTTGTCAAATTCATGTTTCCTTGATTCTCTGCCTTCACTGTGAGGTGTGCTGGTCCCCTATGCCACACACACACACACACACACACACACACACACACACACACGTATGTGTCTGTGCTTGGCAGACCTCTGGCCTGTCAGCATAGTTGTCATTGTTCTTCTGGGGGAAGCACTTCTGTTAGAAGCAGGTGCTCAGTACGGGTCAAGCTCCCATCTTTCTCAGTCTCCCTAGTAGCCTGCCTGTCCATTGCCCCTGCTTTGTGGTAGAGTGCAGCGAAGTGATCACAGTAGGAGAAAAAGGCTGCCATAGTCTTAGGCAGCTCCATAAACTATCTTCTCTGGAGCCTGAGAAGTGAGGACTAAATGGAGAACAGGCTAGCCATCTGCCCTGGGTCTGGATACTGGACTCTCCCTGTGTTGAGTGCTCAGATATAATTGTCACAGTCCTCAGCAACTTAACATGGACCCCAGGCCAGGTCAAGCTGTCTTTGGTGGCTATGCCTTCGCTCTTGGCTGCCTTCATCCTTATTGACCCTTGGCGAGTATGGTGATGGGCAGTGACCCTACAGTGACCAAGAGGGTCTTTGGAGCTCCTAACCCCCATACTCATTCTGACAAGGTGCAGCCCAGCTTTTTACCTTGCACAGCTGTGCAGCCTAGGCACCAACGTGAAAAGCTAGGGTTCTCGATGAATTAAGCGACATTTCTTTAGCAAATAAAGTCTGCAGAAAGCTTTCTAGCCCATTATTTCAGACATCAGGGCAAAGCCTGACTTGAGGTGGACTCTGTCAATAGCAGGTCAGACAGGCTGCAGGGCTCACACTCTTCCTGTGGCCTCAAGATTTGAAAGCTGATGAGCAGGAAAGGTGGTCCACAGTCTTGCGCAGAGGATGCCTGGCCATTCGGGAGCAGATGTGTGGGGAAGCACCTGAGCCATACGAGCTAGGCTGACAACCCAGCTGTGCCTCTCACTGGGGCCTGCAGCTCCTATAGCCTGTTTCTTTGACTTGATGGTATCCTTCATGTTGGCAGAGTGCTAGTGTGTGTCTACTGTTCTTAGTTGCGGGCGATTTGGTGGCCCCTTGGAATAACAGAGAGGATTGGCTGCTTTGAATCAGATCTGAGTTCAAATCCTCAGCCATTCATTCACTCATTAAATGTTCCCTACATGTTTATTGTGGGTTTTCACTGGAGTTGACTTTGTGCTTGTTCCCTCAGAGTCTTTGGACTTGGAAAATTCATTGTACTTATCCGAATGTCTTTTAGCATCTAGAACAGTAGAAATGGCAATCCTCTGGGACTGGGGGAAGTATGAAGCAAGTGTTTGTAAGTGGTGCAGCTCTCCCCGTTCTCACAGCTTGCTAAGCGCTGCTTCAGTTCAGCTTTGCTCCTCTGTTCAGCACATGTCTGCCACTCTGTGCCACCGAGTAACACTTGCAGTCCTTGAGAAGTCAGGGGTGAGCAACAGAGGTCTAGCCAGTTGGGCATCGTCTACCAGCTAGTTCTGTTGTAAAGGCATAAACTTAAGTCCCGAGGGGTCACAGACCAGAAGCCGTTGTTTCTGCCTAAAGAGTGTTGGGAAGGTCAGTAAGAGTTGGCCACAGGTGGGAGGGACTGCAGCAGCCGACAGTGCCTGGAAGAGGGTGCTCAAGGGGAAGTACTGAATTAGTCTTCAGTGTAGGTGCTCCAGTGTGCTGGTGGCCAGGCTCATGCTGCCGTGAGGCGTGAGGCGTGAGGCCTCACTGGGAGAGCCAGTGGCACTTAGCTGTAAAAGGCATGGGGTGTTAGCACTGTTGTGGGTGGAGTCTGTTTGCTGACACTTCCATGAAGGCGGAGCCTGGGGCTTCTGTTATAGCATTCAAGTGCAGCAGTATTTGTGGCAAGTGTTGTGCAAGCTCCTGAGGAAATCAAAATGTTTCTAGGAGCCAAATCAAGACAGAAAAGAGGCGACGTTAACTGTGTGTCTAAGCCCGGGTATCCAAAACATTTTCAGTTTGACATGTAATCACTCTATAAACCTTTTAGTAAGGTATTATTTTACATCCCTCATTTTGGCACTTACCTATTAAAATGTGACCTATATTAAGCAGCACAGCTTGTTTTGGAGACCAGCCACATTTAAAGTTTTATAAATTATGTATGTCCATGTGGGTATGTGCAGGTGAGCACAGGTGTCTGTGGAGGCCAGAAGAGGGCATCATATTCCCTGGACAAGGAATTGCACAAGCTGCCTATGTGTACTGTAAACCACTCTTTGCTATCTTGCTAACCCTCCAGTCCCTTGGCAGCATTTTAAGTGCTCAGCCTTCAGTATTAGGCAGAGCAGGTTTAGCAGGTCTGGGATGGAGGGAGTTGGGAGTAATTTTTGTTCTCTAAGAGTCTGCCCTTGATCGCAGGAACTAGCCTTTGAACACGTCTGCCCAGCAGCTGATTTCTTACTAAGGGAAAGAGAAAGGGTTGAGGATCCTGTCTCCCATGGTTACCAGGCAAATTAAAAAACAAAAACAAAGTGGTATATGTGTTCACAATATCCAGTCTCATTACAAGGACATACCTCTCTGGGCAGTAAGCTTCCACGTGCTCCTCAGGGGGCTCTGCTTTGGCCCACTGTGTACACTGTACTTGCTACAGGTGGTAGGTTGCTTCTGGTGTTTCAGGAGCTCAACAAAGCAGCCTTCCTACCCGCTTTACAGAGAAAAGTCAGGTCATGAAAAATTTAGTGCCTTGCTTGGGGTCTTGTAACTGTATGTGCAGAGCCAAGGCTCAGTCCTGCTCCCAGACAGGCCCTTATCTCCAGCTGTTTTCCTACTAGAATTCATTGCCATATACATTATGGTCTCTGAAGTGGGGGGAAAAGAGGTCTTTTTAGAACATGCAGCATATGTGTGTGTGTGTGTGTGTGTGTGTGTGTGCGCGCACACACATCAATGTGTGGGAGATTGTAAAGTTATCCCCAGAGAAAAACCATAACCACAGCAGCTCCTCATCTCCCCCATATACCCACGCCTCTCTCCAGTCTCCTCCCACTGGCTACTTGGAAGATTCCAGAGCTGGCCAGTTGCCGTGGGCTTCCATTGGTGGGGGTGGGACATAGCCTGGGAAGTCCCATTAGAATCAAGTGGAACTCAGTGTTTGTGATGTTTCTGTTTCCTCAGTGAGGGGGCCCTAGAGGCTATAGTGACCAAGTGGTGGCGTCAGCTTCCATCTTACTGGGCATCTCAGGTATGTAGATTGTGATCTCCAAACTGGAAGTCCATCAAAGAATGTAGCAGTGCATATGTGTAGGGAATCCTGTTGGGAAAGCGGTTAGAATTGAGAGCGTAGGTTGTGGACAGGCCTGAGCTGCTGCTGGGGGAAGCCTGCTGAAGTGGTGAGCTTAGCCTCTTTTTTTTTTTTTCTCTTTGCAAGGGACTGGTAAACCCTTCAGATGTGACCCCAAAGAGGGCTGAAAGGTGTGTGGGGTATGCCCAGAGGGTAGTGGCATCGTAGGCTTTTATAGTCAGACCTTATGGTTTGGTGGTGGGCTGTGCTACTCCCTCCTTGGATAAACTGGGCTCTAGAGGAATATTTAAATCAGGGATGTAGTCCATGTTCAGTGCAGAGAACATCATCCAGCTCAAGGTGAAAGAGGCACTTATCACCACAGAAACAGATACCGTAGCCTCAGGACACAGGTCTTGTAGAGCTGGTTGCCCGCAGGGTTGAGGGCTGCCCTTTGTTTCTGATTCCCACCATGTCCTGGTCCCTGATATTGTCACACAGGCTAGCACTTGGAGTCCCCAATGCACTCAGAGAACAATGCCAACCATGATGGCCACTTTCCCCTGCTCTTTTTCTTTTAGTATAATATTTCAAGCATCCCTTTCCTTTGACCTTCCTAACTGTGCAGCTAAATTCTCCAGTTTACTTCAAAAGCAAACAAACAAACAAAAAAGGCAGAAACCCTTGTTTCTTTCTAGTGCAATCTTATGTCTCCTGAGTCCCCTCCAGGCAGGCAGGGGACTATGTCTTCTATGTCCCTCCTATGTCTTCTTCGGTCTGAACCCCACCCTGTCATGCCTCTTCCTGACAGAAGCACACTTCCTGTGTCTCCTCCAGTGTAAACCCACTCTTCCTGTGTAGACCTCGTACGAGCTCCTGTGTTCCCAGGGCAGAGCCATACTCCTGTTTCCTTCCATCACCTTCTTCCCTCTGTTCCCCTCTCCCCTTTGCAGGTATGCCCTCACTTCTGCTCCTTCCCATGCCCATCGTTAGCAACAGGGTTCTCTTTCATTCTGCTAGACCCTCAAACGCCCTCTGGTAACCCTTCTAGGATAAAATCAGAAAACCCCTTTTGGCCACACGGTTTTCTAGCAGAGTGTCAAGCCAGCTGTCTGCGCTTTGCTTTTCAAAATGTGTGCTGTCTTTATTTATAGTTTGGGGGAACATGAAGGTGTTTGTGCCAACGTGGAAATCAGCTGTGCCTTGAGTATGTTTAGCTAATTTTTTTTTAATGGCAAAATTCTCTCAAGGAAGAGAGCAGCATGCTCAGTTACATTCCAAAACATGCTCTAACCGGATGAATAGGAAAAGTTTTGGAACATCAGCAGTTCCATGTCCTTGCTGCTCACACCCTACCTCATCCCCATTGCAAACCTCCGCAGCAGCCACGGTACAGTGACTAGTGGATGCAGCTTATATTTGTCTTGCCTTCTCAGCAGTAACCTTGGCTTTCCTGAGCCCCATGAGGACCATTCTCTTGCAAGTTTCTTTTCTTCTTCTTGTCTTCTGACCCAGAGTTTCAAGGCTGCAGGTATGTAAGCAGGGTTGAGTCCCAGGTCCTCTTCTCTGCCTGCCTTGATGTGCTGACCTCCCCTAGTCCCACTGAAGATCTACGGGCAGACTCAGCTCCAGATTCTCAGGTATTTCCTGGGTGTTTCCATGGCAACACCCAGTAGACAGCCTTACACGTGGGTAGGTGTGAACAGAGCTTTAACATCCTCCTGGGATCTTCTCTGCCCAGTACCAGGCCTTCTGCGTCTCAGTTCTGTCATGATTGTGTCACTAGCCAGCTGGGGTCCCACCCACTGTCTCCAGAACGTAGAGTCCTCTTCATTGTCCCTGCCCAGATCCTCACTGGCCACATCTGATCTGCCAGTAAGGCCTAGCCATTGGACTTCTGGCAAGCAACTCCAAATTCATCACATTGACTGCCCCATGTCCAAGACCCCACGACCCACTAGACCATTCCTCTTTTCCTCCTTTGCTGCCCTTGGAATGGAGCCCTCTGCTTCACTGAGACCCGGGGCAGAGCTGACTCTGTGTCCCCTCTTTACCCCAGTCTTGCTGCAGTGGCTCAGCTCCTCCTGGTTCAGGTTCCGCTTTTGCCCCTGCCATGTGCTCTTCCAGCTTTTGTCTTGGTTAGTCCCTTTCCACACAGGGTTTCCCCTTCAGGTATGACTTCAGAGTTCTCCTTATTTGCCCACACTACAGTTGAAGGCATAAGAATTTGGACTGCATTTGTCTTGTGAATCTTTACCACGCTAGTGCCTTCCTGGGATCTCAAGGCTTTTGTTTCGCAGCCTCAGGGAACCTGTCCACATGTCTTAAAAATGCCAAGAGTTGGTCATTGTGGAGGCTGGTGCCTTTGATTCTTAGCTGCACATTCGTGGGAGGTACCAGCAGCAGCTGAAGGAGCAGGACCAGAAGTCAGGCACTGTACTGTTAGCTAGAGTGGTTGCTTAATGCAGGTACTCGTGGCCAGCTTGAGGGAATGCTGCAAGAGGCATTGGTGGGGTGGGCCTATCCAGCAGCCTTACAGTGAAGTGACCAGCAGTCAGGGTGCTGGTGGCTGCTTGTTCAGGAAGAGGATGGAGGGGGTGCTGTCCCTCACTTAGTCACAAGCCGCTGGGGACTGTTTACAGACTGGGTGACTGCTGAAGGACATTTTTCCTCTATGGCCCATGGTGTTCTCTCTCAACAGTAGGAAAACCGTCTCTTACAAGACGGTGGGTTTCTGACCTAATTGCTCTGGCCTGAGTTTCACAGAGCCTCGTTTTGCCCTCATGCACAGCGGCTGTGAATTTCAGACATGCCCCTGGGTCCTCCCTGGTTCTCCTTGTTCTGATGATGGTCTCGGGGCCTGGGGAAGTAATCTGAAAACTGCACCTGTGAGCTTTGAACGTGGTGTCTCCAAGTCCCTTGGAGGGTTTGGAAAGGCGAGTCTGTAGTGCCAGGGCTTCCTGTAGTGTGAGGCCTTCCTTCAAAGCAGCAGTGCTTTGTGGTCCCCACCACAGAATCCTCTGGTAACGGATGCCCTACACAGTTATTCCAAAAAGAGAAGGGGCTTATTTTGACTCACAGTTTGAAAGTGTCAGTTAGACCTCCCCTAGCGGGTGCAGCACATCATGGTAGGCGTGATAATAATACTGGTCACCTCCTGATGGACAGCAAAACAAGAGAGGGAGGGAGGGGCATGCCTGTCAGTGACCTAGGCCCTGCCTCTTGAAGGGTCCGGCACCTCTGGACAGCACCATAGGCTGGATACTAGGCTTGTCACAGCTGGGCCGCTGGGGAAGAATCTAGTGGCTGTTGTTAGTACCTGCCAGATATGGAGGTGTTGAAAAGTGAGGGGCAAACTTCATTACTTGGCTGGGGCTGGTGTTTCACAGTCTTAGCGCAGTAATGCTAGTCACCTCGCTCCGTAAAAAGCTGCCTGATTGGATGAAACACGCTTTCAGGTTTCCTATGGAAACAGGAGCAGTAAGAGATTAGGATCCCCTGCAATGAAAAAGAACATTATCGAGACCCGACTCAACAGTCTCTGCCACCACCAGTCACTCAGGTGTGAATGTCTGCTTCCTCATGAAGATGATAACAGCTTCCCTCCCCCCCACTCCCCAGCCCTAGACGTCATGGAGTGCGTGGTCTCTGGCATAAAACCCTTGTCAGAGAGCATAGCTCTTCCTAACCTCATGCGGGCCCCTGGATGTTGCAGTGGCCATCATCTTGACTGGTACATCCTGCCCTATCTGACTCTGACTCCTTGCCTGTGTCTGGAGAGTGCTCTGTGTGCTGTGCGGTGGAGGGTGTCCTGTGGATGTATGGAACCTGAGCATGGGTTGGGTGGTGTGGAGTTGGTCCTAGCAGTCACATTGGATCTGCTTCTAGCATGGCTGTAGTACTACCATGTGGAAATGACATAGCGGTACTGTGCTGTCTCGGAACAAGGATTGTGGCACCACGGCCTCCCTTATGCTGTCCATTTTTCGAGCTGGTGCCTGTTTGCTTTTTGAGGAATCGATGAGGTGCCGAAAGTTCTGGGCGGAGTTCCCAATTCGAATCAGCCAAAGTGTGTTTCTGTTGCTTAAAACTTAAGAAGCAGAGTTCTATGGAGAGGCTGTGCTATAGTTATTTGAGGGTGCTGTTCTTGTCCCAGACACTTGAGTCTCCGTGAGCCTTAGAATGTAAGGGGGTGGTGAGACCATGGGCTCATTTAGTCTCCCTTCACTGTGGATCTGATCAGACTCCATTCTCTTGTGGCACAGCCTGCACCCAGCACTGTGGTCCCTGGAAGACAGAACCGCCCCTCCCCCCAACCTCCTCCTAGCCTCGGCTCTGGAGGGTGCCCAGCACTAGCAGTGCTCAGGAGGGTTCGGATGGAGCTGTCTTGTGATGACCTCTGCTTTTTCTTCACCCCTGACTTACACGTTGTAAACATGCGTACTATGATTGCTTGAACTATTCTTGTATGTGTGTGTGTATGTTTGTATGTATTGGTATGTTGTGTATGTGGTACATGCATGTGAGTGCCCATGTGGGCCTGTTGGCGATGCGACACTATTCTTGACACTATCTGTTTTATCTCAGATAGGGAGCTGGTGACAGACAAAAATACTGATACCATCAGAGTCCAACTTAGTGATCTGTTAAGTTCAGGGTGCTTACTGGATCAGGAATGACGCAAAGGCAGCTGCTTCACCGAAATCCCACTCCAGCATGGGTGGAGCTGCATGAGCACCATAACCCCAGAGCATTCTGCCCAACTTGCAGGCAGATCTACAGAGTAGAATCTCTCTAGGTAATTCAGCTCATCTGGTCTGGGCCTCCTTGGAAGTCCTTACCACTTAAATAACCTTGGGGAGGGAACAGCCTTGTGCATCTGCTCAGAATCAGGGACTTCTCCAGGAAGGAATGTTTGCTACACATAAGGAGGCCACAGCAGGATGTAGGGTGTCTGTATCTGTTGCTGTCTCTTACTGACTTGAGGCAGTGTCTCTCATCAAAGCAGGAGCTCACTGTTTTGACTAGGCTGCTGGTCTCCCCTGGTGCTGGGGTTATGGACATATGCAGCCATGCCCGGCCTGGGTATGGGGTGGTGGGCTTCAGACCCAGGACAAGCAGCTGAAATGCCTTTTGAACTGGCAGACCTGACCTCCAGGTTCTCCCAGCATCCCTTAGTACTTATCTGCTGCTGCAGGGTGTGGCTGGCAAATCCCACCTTCTACCTTGAACTTTCCAGCCCAGGCTTCCAGTCCCCCAGAGGCTCTTCACTATATAATCCAGACATTTTGGTTCCCCCCTCTCTCTTCTTTCTGTGGTTCTTCTCTCTCTCTGCACAGGCATGTCTCCCACTGCATGGTGACTTCTCTGGCTCCCTTCTTTGTGACCAGTAAACCCACCGATCACTGGTCCCAATAACCCTGCCTTTATGTACTTTAACTTGTCTTGAATTAACTCCCTCCAAAGAATGATGTGAACACAAGTCCTCACGTAGAGAGTGTTATCACTGAGCCATCGCCCCAGCCCTGTCTTTTACTTCCTTTGTTCTGTTCCTTCCTGATCACAGTTGTTCTCCTTGCAGAAGTCTCCTGCCTGGACAGAGGATTGTGACCAGCCCTTCCTCCAAGCCCTCTCTGGACATCTCTTCCCAGCGTCCTCTAACAAAGATGCGTCAGCTCAAAGGGAAGCCAAAGAAGGAGACATCCAAGGACAAGAAGGAGCGGAAGCAGGCCATGCAGGAGGCCCGGCAGCAGATCACCACTGTGGTACTGCCTACCCTGGCTGTGGTGGTGCTCCTGATCGTGGTGTTTGTATACGTGGCCACGCGCCCCACAGTCACCGAGTGAGAGCACCTCCGCTCCAGCTTTCCTCCGCAGGGATGTCCACGATGCTGAGCTCCGAGCAGGAGTGCCCTGTCTTTTCTGCTCTTTGACTTGATTGAAATTTCTCTACTTTTTTGGGGGAGGGAATAGGGGACATTTTATCACTGAATGTGCCATACACCTGATGGTCCACTTCATGTGCCTTTCAGACTTCAGAGCTGTGTGTGTGTGTGTGTGTGTGTGTGTGTGTGTGGTTGTGAGCATGTGTGTGTGTGTTTCTTTTTCTCCTGAACGCGATGCATAGCTGCACCCGGGGAGAGGAGGACTCTCTGGGTGAGGCTGTGGGAATCAGTGCCGCCCTCCTTCCCATATCCAACAACATGCTTTCCTGCTCCCATTCACAACTTTCTACGGCGACAGCATTTCTTCTCTGTGCTTGATGGGATTTGAAATATGTTGACTCAAAGTGAAATATTTATTTTTTGAATAAAGGAGATAATAGTCTTAAACTGGATATTTATTTTGTTTTTGTGTCCCTTGCCTAGGCTTCGCCTTTCTCTACTTGCCCCTACCCCAGGCTGTTTCCACCTCCCCTCTCTCTTGCTGCTGTTCTATACTTGCAGGAAAATGATGTATTTTGACTGAATCTTTGTAAGGCCAAGAAGGAAGTCCGGAGAGGGACAAAGTGAGTCCTAAGTGAGTGTTCTTATTGGACTATGACCACACATGCTTCCTTGCTGGTTAGCCTTTTCTGTGGATGCCAATTTGCAAATGGCAACACATCCTAGTCCTACTGGTAAAAGGTCAGACCAGCTTTTGTTCTTAGTTGATGGAAGCTTGCTTTTGGCATTCCGACTGAGTTTTAAGTGCAAATTGGCCAGGCCTCATTTTGTTTCGTCAGTGGGCTTCCCGGTTCCTGGCACCTGATGGAGCTGCCTCCTTGGAAGTCAGTCTCCTGGTAATTGTTCCGTGGGTGTCTATTGGCTCTGTCCCTGCTGGTTACAGAAGGTTTGCAAGGTGAGAAGGGCTTCCCTGGTGTGGTGGTTGCATGACTTGCTGACAGCACAGACTTATAGGATATATCTTGGAGAGAGACTTTCCGGGAGAGAGATGAAAGGCTGCTGCTGATGTCCGCAGATGCTGACTTGGATGAGCAGGTTGGTGTCACTGCCCATCCCTGAGGTGTCGGTAGCCCTGTATAGAGATTTAGTGAAAAATTTGTGAAGTGTACAGGGTTGACAAAGAGTTCTCGAATGTGGGGAACTTAGGGTTCTGTTTTGAGCCTGTTCTAGATAGGTGCAGCCTCTTTGTGGGAACTTTAGTTCCTAGAGGTGACAAAGAAAACAGGTGTTACCTGGATGTGTATCCTCAGTAATGTAGCCATTGCCTCTCTCAAAAGAATTCACACAGAACCCACAGCGTACTGAAGAGTGTGGGAAAGGCTCACTACCAAAGGGGCTCTTTCTAGAGGGGATGGTGGGCAGTGGCCAAGGGGCCATTGTACTAAACATGTTTAGGTAGGCTTTAATGAAGGGTGTTTTTCCTGCCCCGGTGACTGACAAGCTTACTCAATGCTATGTCTTTGTTCTTCACCAGAAAGGGCTTCCTGCTCAGGAGTAACTATGAACTTCAGGGTAGTTCAGTTTGTCATGTCTCCATTCTGGCCCAGACATCTGATTCAGATCACTTATTTATTTATTTATTTTTGGCCAACAATCACTGCCCAGAAGTTTCAGCTCCCAATTTTACAAACTTCAGTTTCTGACGGAGGAGTCCGTGCTAATGAGCTTCAAACTGCTGCTGTCTACTACCTCGCAAAGGAAGCTAACGTGGCAGGACCAGCTCTTGAGGCCATAGTCCCCATGACAGTGTGGATTTCAGTGATTCTCAGACCTGCACTGCCAAGTTGTGTTTGAACAGGCCTCACCTGGTGAGAGGGACTGTGCAGCATCTTAAATGCTGTTAGGAGATGGTTTCAATGTCCCCTACATGGCACCCAATGGACACGCTCACAAGATGTCTGGGTGACAGCCAGGGAAAGAAGATCCTTGCCCAGGAGACACCGAGAGAGATGGCTGGCCTGTGGGTTCCTTATATAAACATTTGGGGGTTCTTTGACATAGAGATTACATAGAGACATACCTAAAAGTATGCGTTTGGGACAACAAAGATAGTTTTGGATCCTACCTCTTTGGCTTTTGAGCTGAAGGAGGCTCAAGCTCTCCAACCTGAGCTCTGGGGCTCCTCATCTCTTAACTAATGGTAGTCTCTTACTGTAGAGATGGTAAGAAGGTAAATTGAAATAGAAGACCAACTTAGCGTCCTGTCCAGTAGTCAGTGCCCAATTCTGCCCTTGTCAGTGTTTGCAGAACCTCAAAGAATACACATGTAGTCCGGCTCCCCCAGGGTTTTCTTAGTATCTCAGATCCCAGGGTGTACACACTATGAAGCCATCACATGCTTTTCAGTTTTGCTTGCCTTCCCGTTTTCCTTTGTTCTGTGGCAGGACACACAGACTTGAGCTGAAGCTCCAGAGTCAGTGACTAGGCATGCTCAGTGAAGGTGGGCTGGAAGTGGACTTTGGAAGTTAACAGAACCTGGTGAGCCATCCTCATGGCCGGCATGAAATGGATCTGCTTGGTAGGAGCTTACTGGTTCTCAGGGTAAATTGTGCTCTCTCGTGTGGGTGCACTTGGTAATGGGTTGAAGCACTGGCTTCTAAATTACCCCATTACTCAGTGGCTTCAGGAAGAAATGGAATGATTTCTTAGGAGTGTCAGAGACTCATGCTGATGTTTCTGCTGTGGGATATGGGACTCTTGGTGCTCAGTCCTTGTAGCTGAACATGTTCCAGAAAAGAAGTCAGGTTGGAAATAGGAATAGAGAGTACAGTGGTAGATATAATGGTGTCATTTGTGGGGTTTTTTGTTTGTTTTGTTTTTTGTCTTTAAATCAATGCTACTCTGTGTGTTTGTTTACCCATTCTCTGGTTAAGCAAAAGTCTCCATGACCCATCAGTGCAGTTGCTGGGGTATGAAACTAAGTGTGATGAATTTAGACCTAGTCTTCTCTCAATGTGGCACTGGCCAGGTGCCTGTGTGGGTAAGCCTGGCAATAGATTCTCATAGAACCTCTGGCACCCCAGAGATCCTCACATGAGTAAAAGGTCACACAGAGCTCAGAGAACCCGGAGCCACGAAGATAGAAGCTTTCAGAGGGCCCGCATGGCCTGGCCACCTGTGTTACCTGCTCCATGCTGTGTGATTACTTACAAGCCTGCACCAGAGAGAGGCAGGCTCGGTGTGCTGAGTTCTCAGGCTGCCTCCTCTAATTTCTCCCTGGCTAGTTCAAAGAGTGTTAGGCAAGCACCCCTCTCTGCCTCCTGCAGCAGCCGGGCTCATCTGTGAACTGGAGATACCGACACTTGCCTTGGGTCGTTGGCATGATTAAACAGATGGCTCCCCCACCCTGCAGAGGATCACAGAGACCATCATTTACTTGCTAGGGGAGAGAAAGAAGGAAGTGTCTTGGTCATGTCCACCGTCATGTGTGTCTGCATCCTCTGCAGCTATTTTTTGATGCTATCACACGTGCCAAGTCTCCTTATCTTTCCAGGAATGTGGCTTCTCTCTGCAGGGGCCATGCTGATTCTGTGTTCTGTGTATTTGTCACCGACCACTGTGCAAACATGAGACATGAGATACAGTATCTTCAGATTAAGGAAAAGTGTGAGAGCTACTTTTCTAAGCCTTCCCGAATGTCTGCAGTGAGAATGGAGATGTGCAAGGCTTGTGGGTGACTGCCCCTGTCCTCGTGTTTCTGATATTAGGAAGAGCAAGTGTGCTGGTCTGCTTTGCCACAGCTCCTCTGCTGGGCCCTGCTTTCTTCAGATGAGTCTTTTGTGTAGTGTCTTGCCTTTCGCAGTAAACTTCTTTGACATTAGTGCGCATCAGGTGCTGGCCTGCATTATTTCTCTGCCTGCCAGTTCTTCGGAAAGGAACAGCCTTTTCAGAAAAGCCGTTAATCCCTTCAGCTGCTAAGTCATAAGCACCGTGGCTCTCGGAGACTACCTGGACGCTTGCTGAGAACGGTAAGACTGGCTCAGCCTCTCAGCTTCCCTTGTCATTTTCTTCCCCACTGTTTCATAAAAGTCATCTGTCTTTGAACTCTCCCAGCAAGAGGATTTCCCCTCCCCCCCAATTTTTAAATATTCCTTTTTCAGCATTGGTCACCTGGCTATTTCACAAGGCCTGTTAAGTTTCTGGGATCAGACATGGCTCTCAAGTTACCAGCTGGTTCAGAGTGGAATAAATTAAGAAAACCCACGGTGAAACTCTTCTGCAAACTCCCCCATTTTGAAACACTTTTGCTCCCAACTTTGTTACTGGCTGCCTGAAAGCCCAGCCGGCCCATTGTAGTCTCTGCACTTGGAAGTGGCAGAATTTAAAATGCCCGCCTCCCACAATCCTCCCCAGATTGGAGTCCAAAGACATAGTTACATCTACAAAGATGTACATAAAGCAGGAGTGTACAAAAACTGAGGAGATGGGGAAAGATAAGGCAGGCAGGAACAAATGGCAATGAAAGAAAAACTGTGTATTACGAGAAGCAAAAAGCATTATGTGTCGGTGGATGTGTAGGTGATAACCTGGCCTCATGCACAGGAAGGAAATGACTATTGAGGGCAGTGCAGGAAGATATGTTGATTTTTAATTTTATTTTTTTATGATTCACATTTCAGTAATAAGATTAGTAAGGTCGATCTCAGATAAATAGATATAACAAAGCAATATGTTCCCTCAACAGGAAATGTACATTCTTAAGAACACACCTGGAACCATTAATAAAATTGGCTTAATTTCCAAATTGGATAAAAAATATAAATCTATGAGTTCAAGAAGTTTCAACAGACGCTAAGTTAGATGAACACAGGAAATCGTACATAGCTACCTTGATCCGTTCACTGGAAACAGAATAAATTGTGGTGGACGCCATCAAACAGATGTGCATGAAGCAAGAGCTAGGAAGCTCTGTTCTGATTGAGCTCTTTAGTATCAGGGGCCCACAATACAGTAGCCTTGTATAGGCTTCTTCTTGGCATTGGCTACCTGCCAGTGAGAAAAACAGTACAGTTCCCATTTTTTGTTTAAGATTTATTTATTTATTATTTATACCACATTCTTCCTGCATGTGTCCCTGCACACCAGGAGGGGGCACCAGATCTCACTATAAATGGTTGTGAGCCACCATGTGGTTGCTGGGAATTTAACTCAGGACCTCTGGAAGAGCAGCTAGTGCTCTTAACCTCTGAGCCATTACTTCAGTCCCAGTTCCCGTTTGTATGTGGTGGGAATTCTGGTGAGTGACAGCTAACATATATGACAGTTATACAGAAGCCTTTATGAATGTGGGACAATTGGAGACTATTTTCTTATGAACATTTTATAGCGAGACTAGGATACTGAGGTTCAAACATTTAAGTGGAGTAGAAAAAAATACAGCAAAAGAATTTGCACTGGGATTTAGAATCACCTGTTCCATGATCATGTTTCTGAGATTATGGCCTTTGCAAAGCTGGCACAAGTTGGAAGTGGGAAGACAAGGTGAGGGCCGAAGAAGCCTTTCATTTACTCTTTCATTAGGACTTTACATTATTTGAAGCTTACAGTGTGTAATAAATGGTCAGAGAGGCAAATAGAAATGTAAGTAGCTAATTTGGGTATATAGGAAGCGAGGGTACTGTTAGCTACTGCAGATGTGCGGGCAAGGGTCAGAGGAGAGTAGAGAAACGGTTACCAAATAAAGAGCTACAAGGAGACAAGGAAGCTGCATGACTGTGGCACAAGGAGGGTTTAGTTTTCGTTTTCCTTAGAGTAAGGACCGCAAAGTAACAACAGACAAATTGAGGTTACGAAAAAATCTCATGTACAGTGAAGGAAATAATGAAGAGCCTAAAAAAACAAAATGAGGGAAAACATTTGCAAATTAAAAAAAAATCTGATAATGGGTTAATGTCCCAAATATGTAGGGAAAATGACTCAAAAGTAAGAAAACAAGATGAGTCAATTAGAAAGAAGGTAAAGGATCTGAGTAGAAAGACCTACCCCAAACAAACAAACAAACAAAAAAAACCCAAAACCCTGAAATGGTCAACGATTATGTTAAAAATGTCAGACACTACCATTCTGAGAAATGTGATTGCAACAGGAGCCACACCACGCACCTGTTAGAGCAGGATGCAGTCCAAAGGATAAAAGACGATTCTTGGACAGGACATGGAGAATATGCAGCCATTTTGTTGAGGCTATAGCTGAGCTAGGCTGATGGTAGCCAGCCCACTCTCCGCAAAGCTGGGGTTATAGTCATGTGTGACCACGCTTAGCTTTTCCTGTGAGAGCTGAGCCATTTCTCCAGTGACTAAACAGGATATTTGAAATGATTTAAAACTTTTTTTTTTCTGCTTGATTGTGGTCAAAATGGTTGAATGCAAAGGCTGGAAAATGAGATGAATTCACAGTGCAGATATTTAGCCACAATGTGATTCCAAGGATCCAGAAGACTCCAAGTCTTATTTACAGGAGCCTGGGGGAGAAGTCGCTTACAGGAGTGTGGGCAGCTTATCAGGGGCTGCGCCACTGAAGAAATATCACTCTTTTCTACCTAACCAGTTTGTATCTTCAAGAAGGGGAAAGGCTTCATGAGGGAACATTATGAGGGAACATCAGTGGATCTAATCCTGAGTGGGTCTTGTGCAGGTAATCACAACTGCTGAGCAAACAAGAGGGCAATGGCATGCCATACCCAGGAGACAGCTTTCTCCAGCATCACCACTTAAGTGAGCACAGCCTTTCTTGTTTGTACTGAGCTCTATAGAATAAGCCACAGCCTGTGGACCAAATCCAGCTTGCCACCTGTTTGAGCAGGTGGAGGCTAAGAATAGCTGTTTGTTTTTTTTTTTAAGTAAGCTTTTATTTTAAGTAGCTATAGAGTCACATGTGACTGTTGGAAATAACACAGAGATCGCAGGTTCCCCTTACCTCGTTCCCCACAAGATTAACTTCCTCACACCTATCATGAGTGTCTGAGGATAGCCTGACATTGGTGCCACGGTGATGAATTACAGGTTTTCACAGAGGTTCACACCCCCTTCAGTTTCTCTGTGCTTGCTAGCTGTGATATCATCACTTCTTTTTTATCTCATTTTTTTCACCCTTTAAAAAAAAATACATTATTTGAGTATTTTCTTTTTAAAATATTTTGCAACATTTATTTTTTTTTAATGTATACTGATGTTTTACCTGCCTGTATGTATATGTGCCACACGCCCACCTGGTAGCTGTGGAAGTCAGAAGAGAGTGTTAGATTCCCTGGACTGCAGTTACAGTTGTGAGCCGCCATGTGTGTGCTGGGAATTGAACCTGGGTCCCCTTCAAGAGCAGCCAGTGCTGTGACCTGCTGGCTTTGCCCTTTTGGTGCCAGTGTCTCTATCCTTACTACGGTTTCATTTGCATTTCCCCAAAGGCTAAAGCTCAGCCTTCCCCTCGAATGCTTATTTGCCACCCCTGGATTCTCCTCAGCGAAGTGGGGTGAAATGGGTCTTCCGGCTTCTAACTGAAACTAATTGCATTATTGACTGCTTTGCTGTTGGGTTTGGAGAGATCTTTGTACATTCTAGACACTAGTTCTTGTCAGCTATGTGATTTGCAAATTCTTCCCAGTAGGTTTTCTTTTCATCCTCCTAGCAGGGCCTTTAGCTGAGCAAATGTTTTGGTTTTGGTAGCTCCCGCTTACCAATTTGCCTTTTTATGCATTTTGATTTTCCTGTCACATTTCAGAACCCCGCCTAGCTGTGAATCCCACAGTTTTTAAGCTTAGACTTTTTTTTTAAAAGAATCTATTTATTTAATCAATTTAATGCCTGATCCCAGCTCCCCCCCTTTTTCCTCCCATTCCCCCCTCTCAGAGAAGGGAAGGCCCCCAGGTGGTACCAACCCACCCTGGCACCTCCAGTGGCATAAGGAATAAGCCCATCCTCTCCCACTGCGGCCAGACAAGGCAACCCAGCTAGGAGAAAGGGATCCAAAAGCAGGCAACAGAGTCAGAGACAGCTAGGCTTAAAAATATATATATATTTATGGCTTCACATTAATATCCATGATCCGTGTGTATGTGTGTGTGTGTGTGTGGTATATGTATGTGTATTTGTGTGTTCATGTCTGGAGGCCAAAGGTCAATGTTGTGTTGAATATTTTTCCTTTATCTCTACCTAATTTGGAGAAACAGAGTCTCTAACTGAACCTGGAGCTTGCTGACTGTATGGACTGGCTGGCCAGTGGCTCTAAGCTTCTGCCCACTTGCATGCAGCAAAGAGGCACATATGCCACAATGCCTCTATTTCTACATGGATACTGAGGATTTGAACTCAGGTCTGCCATACTTTCATGGCAAACACCTTACTAACTGAGCTATTGACCAGCCCCATATTTTTTCTTTTTGATAGGGTCTCAAACAGTAGTTCAGCTGACTTTGATCAAACTTCTCAGAATCTTTCTGCCTGAGCATTTCAAGTACTAGGATTACAGGCTTGCACCATCACATTTGACACAATTAATTTTGTACAATTATTGTATTATTTATTAATTACAAATAATTAATTTGAGTGTACGGTACACATTTTTCTTGGGGTTTGGCTGGTGCTATATAGTCAAATGCTATATACTGGCCCCCAAGATCTGGTTGCTCTCCAGATGAGCACAATTTCAGGTATACTAAGTGATGTTGTGTAAACCAATATGTTGTGGAAAGGATTTTAGGCTCTAGAGGTCTTCTTTACCCCAGCTAGTTCCCAAATAATTGAGACAGAGACCTTTTAGAGTTATAAAAGCTTTAAAGCACAATAACTGGACAGATATCAACCCTCTAAGCTATTTTGCTATTTCCCAGCTACATACTGTAAGCTACTTGCCATAATTGTTTCTGCCTGGGCTGCTTCTGTTTCATCAGGCCAGCCCTCATGGCCTGTACTGTGCCATAGCAACTTTCTTCTCTCTGGCTTCCTCTCCTGACCCTCTCTCTCATGGTTCCCATCTGAGCCCAAGCCCAGGAACCTGAACTCCACCTACTTCTCTTCTGCCCAGTTACAGGCTTCTAGCTATTTTTTTAAATTAAGCAACCAGCTTTAAATTGGGGGTCAAGGTTTAAACAACAATACTGGGGGCCAGTATTTACCATTTGAATACATAGCATCAGACCAACCCCAACATATTTTCCCTCTTGATGTCCAATCTCTCCAGCATTTGTCGAAAGGCTATCATCCCTCCTCTGAATAGCTTGGGAATTCAGTTTGTTGGGCATGTTAGTGTGGAAAAATTCCTACAGTCCTAATCAGTAACTATGGTGGTCTATCTCAACCATTATCTTGAGATCCAGAATCACCCAGGAGAAGGGCTTCTGGCATGCCTGTGGGAGATTACCTTGATTAGGTTGATTGTGGCAGGAAGACCCTGTGGGTGAGAGCTTTCCCTGGGCTGAGATCCTAGGCCATAAAAAGGAGAAGGAAAACTGAACACAAGCCTCCATCATTCTGCTTCTTGACTGAAGATGCACTGTGACCAGCTGCCTCAAGCTCCTTGTACTGTGCTTTCCCCTCCATGATGGGGAACTAAACTAAGATAAGACTTTTCTCCAATAAGTTGCTTCTATGGGGACATTTTATCACAGCAGCAGGAAAAGTAGCTAATGCAGAACACCCTCTGCCTCTCCCCTGCAATTCTGACTACTTCCCTTTACAGGTGGTCATGAGCTACAGTAATTTACCTTGTGATTTCTATCATGGTGTAAAGCAATGGTCATCAAATTGCTGCTTTTCACTTTCACTGCGGAACTCAACATACAATATCATTTATCTTTATTGTAAGTAGACTTTTGCTGCAGGAAAATGTAAATGTGAACATGTTTAAGACAGTTGTAGCTCAGCCTCCATGGTTGGAAGGTTAAGTATATTCCCTGCATCTTCAACTCAGGGTATTTCAAGTTTACCATGAGCCAGGATATACCCGTGCTATGAGTTGAGGGACATCTGTATATTGTCTTGAAACTAGATAGAGTCACTCTTTTGTTACTACATAGTTTTCAATTTTAAAAACGCTTCTAGTTCTTTATCTTTCTACCTAACCTTTAGAATGATCTTGCTCATATCTACCAAAAATTCATGCTGGGATTTTGATAGAAATTGTGTTAAAAAGTGTTACCAATTTTGGGGGGAATTGAGACCTTTGCTATGTTGCCTTCCAATTCATAGCATGGCTCCTGCCACTCCTGCTCTCAAGAAAATCCTTGATTTCTGTGATCAGCTTTCAACAGTTTTCCTGTATCCAACTCTTACACATATGTGTTAGGAGTCTAGTAGGTATCTCACTGGCAGGGTCACAAGAGGAGTATTTTTGATGTTAATATAGACATTCATTACTGCTAGATACAGAAGCAATCAAGTTTTGTGTGGTCATCTTGTATCCCGAAGGCTAACCCCAATGATTTATTAGTACTAAGAGTGAAAAATAGATTCTTTGTAACTTCCTATTAGGAAATTGTATAATCTCAAATAGGAAAGGTTTTGATTTTTTTTCCTTTCTATCACACTCCTCTATTACCTTCATGAATTTTTTAAAAATAACCCGCTCGGTCTGAGGATTGCTTGCCCATTCATGAGTGTGTGGGTTATTTACTGTGATGGGCAGCTGATCAGTGGCCACACTCCTTCCCCCATCAGCTATTACCTCACAATAGAGTCTAACCTCTCCCCACCAGCCTGTCATATTGATGAGCACAATCTGGTGCAGGTCTTGCTTCTAGAGACAGCTATAGCCATTGGGAGTTGGTGAATGCTACCGACACATAACAGGAAGCAGCCAGTGTTTCACAGAACTCTTCCATGGTATTACCTGAGCCTTCAGAGAGTTGGACCAGTGGGCTCATCTTGCCTGGCTGTCAGTATTTCGTTACATAGGGTCCACTGCTCAGTAAGACCACTGATGACTTTTCTCTCCTAGCGATCTACATGGTACTTTCTAGCACAGTGAAAGCTGGCCAGCAGGGAAGAAGTTTCCAGGTCAGTTCTAGCCTGATTGAGTCTGATCTTGCAACCAAGTGTGTGATATCTTCAGGTCTTACCACCTAGTTCTGGTGTGCACAAGAATATTGACAATACCCTCTGGGGCCTCCCTGACTAGCAAATCATAGCCATCCTCACACCTGGCAATGAGATTTTCACTTAATAACCAATAGCTTCTAGGAGCAGCAGCACCTACCCATGTGGAACACTTCCGTTCAAACTATTTTCTTTTTAAATATATTTTTAATTGGCTTACGAAGTGCAAGTTTTTATAAGGCATTTCTTTCATACTGATGGTTTCATTTTAAGGACTTGTTACATTTCAAGTTGGTTTTGGTTTTCTGATAACCATTTGTGTTTGTAGCTGTACTGTCCTCATATTGGTAATTTATACCTTCTTCCTTTTTTGCGGAGGGGGGGGGAGGGAGCAGAGGTTAGTCTTGCTATAGACTAGTCAGTTTTCAGAGACAGCTCTGATTTTTCTTTGCATTTCACTGTTATCTATGCTTCATTGTTTCCTACTTGTTTTGCAGGTTGTTTTTTTTTTTTCCTTTTGGATTTTATGCTCCTAGATTCTGGAGAGATTTGAGTCTTTTCCTGTTTGCTAATATACTTACCGGGTGACGAAATTTCCCTCTTAGCATTGCTTAAGCCCACTCGTGAAGGAGACCTTATCACTGAGCCAAGGTGAATGTCCTGACTCTCAGAGTGGATAACCTACCAAAGCCCGAACTTTCTCCAGGTGGATAGCCTATCAAAGCTCGGCTGTCTGTGGTAGCAGACTGGATTAGTCTTCTTATCTTTTCCTAGGAAGAGGAGGATTTTTCTGAGGCTCTTCAGTTTGATCCTTTGACAGCCTTTCCAGCCTTAGATCAGGGATGTGAGAGGGCATTGTTAGGGCTGGGGCTACCCTAATGGTGTACCGCAGACCGGTGGCTCAAACGGCTGGACTCCATCACTCTCGTGGGTCTGAAGGCTGAGAGCCTGAATTCAAGGTGTTGACTGGCCCTGCTGCGTGCTACGAGGAAGAATGGGGGTTCGAGTCTCCTTCCTAGCTGCCAGTGGCTGTCAATGTTCGGTATGTCTTGGCTGATAGAAACACAACCGTTATGCACCTTCACATAACAGTCCTTTGGTGCACGTCTGTGTCTCCAGAGCTGTGAACAGTGAACTTCTGTTGTATACAAGTTATCTGGTCTGAAGTAGTTTGCTACAGTAGCCTAGACTAAGACAGCAGGCCATCGTACAAATTAACTGGATAAGTGAGACACTTATTTTTAAAGAATTTGTGTGTGAGTGTGTGTGTGTGTGTGTGTGTGTGTGTGTGTATGCAGGTTTGCATGTGCCACAGCTTGCCTGTACAAGTCAAAGGACACCATCCTGGAGTCTGCCCTCTCGGCCCTCATTTCCATGGTTCTGGGAGTTGAACTCTGGTTGTCAGACTTGTGTAGCAAACACTCTTAACTGCGGAGCCGTCCTGCCAGCCCCATTATCTGTCTTACTAAGTTTCCCCTTTTGTTAAGAAAAACAACAGGCAAACCTCCGTGCAAGCCATGGTTTAAAGAAAGCTGGTACTAAGTGCAGTGCTGAAGTGGCGATAAAGCCAGTCTGCTCGTGGCTTGATAAACCCACGTATGGAGGCAAGTGGCCCTTAGGACATTCTTCTGCTCTCCTCACCGCTAAGGCCTAAGACTTCTGGATCCTAGACCTTGGTTTTGGTGCTCAAGTTTCATCTATGAGGCTGCCCTGAGGAGACAAAGTGGTCCAGGACTTAGGAGATGGTGAAGATATGCTTAAAATTTCTAATCATTTCTATCTGTCTTGGGGATGTACACAATGTAGACAAGATCAGATGGGTTCAGTGTGGTTTCACTGTAGGTCCCATTTCTAGACAGTGTCTCTTCATCTTCTAAGGATAGCACTTGCAAGCCTTTTCTCTATATTTGCTTGGGGTTTTTGTTGTGCAGTGCAGGGTCAACCTCAAGTCTTCAAATGTGTTAGACCAATGCTTTATTTTCATTGTGCCCTGGCTAGAAACTAGTCCCTAACATGAAGGTACCAGTAATCCAATGGTTTTCCTCACAAAGGGCTTTTATGAGCACATTAAGGGCATGGAACTCTTCCAATGTTTTCAACGTATCTTTGTTCCCCATCTGCCTGCTTACAGGAAGTGATACCGTAATGATAGCCAGGAGACACAAATCCAGACATTTGCCTCTGTATATCCTGCTTACTACAGGATAGTTTAATTTGTTATTGTTCTTCAGGTGTATGTATGTGGATGTGCTTTTATGTGTGTGCGCGCATGCAGAGGCCAGAGGGTGACATAAGGAGTCCTGCTCTGTCACTCTCCTTACTCCCTCAAGACAGGGTCTCTTGATGAACCTCAAGCAAGGTTGGCAGCCAGCAAGCCCCAGCAGTCTTCCTGTCTCTGCCCCACATAGCCTGAGGCTTATGTTTGTGTATGGCCATGTCCAGTCTTTTCACCTGGGTGTCTGGATCTGAACCCAGGTCCTCGTGATTGAGCATAGAGTTCTGTTTCTTACTGAGGCACCTTGCCAAGCCCTGCAATACTAGTTTTGCTGATTTCGAAAGCTTGAGTTTAAATGGTGATGAGATATGTGGTATGTGTAGGTGTGTGTTTAAGAGAGAGAGAGAATGTCTGTGTGTATATTCCATTTTTAAGGAACAGGATATCAGATTTTCATTCTTGTGTGTTTGTTATGTGAATCTCGTTGTTCATTTTCTTGCTATCACTTCTGTAGAAAGTGGACGCCTGTAAAGCAGTTGAATTTTGCATTCCTTTATTGTTTTACAAACAGTGGTGATTACAAAGGAGACAGAGGGAGGCAGCGAGCGGCTCTGTGCTTTAGTGGCAACATGGCTGTCTGGCAGCGTGACGTTTACCGTGCACACTGCACATCTGAAGGTCTTGATGTTAAGGCAGAGGCACTACAAAAGTGAAGGTAAAAACACCAAAAAACATATCCTTCTGCTTCTAAAACGAATCTTAGAATGTTTACATAGTCCAGTGTATCTATCTAAACGTCTTTCACTTTTAGGAGTCCTTGAGATTTTGTGCCCGTCACAGAGAGACTGCACTCAGTTCCCTCACACTTGGAGTTGAGTGTGTTCTTTTCTCGCTGCCTGTTACACAGGAAGTGGGACCTTAGCATACATGATTAAAGTCAGAAATAATTCATTTTAAATCCCAAACCATTCCCTAGACAGGAAAGAAACCCTTTGGGGCTAGCCATATTTATTCTATCCTAACAGAACAATTAGAATGTGAAATGCAGAAACAGAAGCAGCTTTGTGGAACAAAATCCTATTTTTCTAGCTGCCTTACAGAAGTGATTTACTCACTCGTGGAGACTAAACCAGATTTCTCGGTTTCATGAGTTCGATTTGCAAGTGTTTCGCTAGAGCTTTTTTTCTTTCTCACGGAGAGGAAACAAACATCAAAGATGCAAAGCTCATATGCGTCTGCCGTGCTTGAAGCTGGTGTATTTGTTCAGCGTGAACTCCGTGTGCCTCTGCAGCTCGTCGATGTGCGTGTTGAGCAGCGTCTCCAGCTCCTTGGCCCGCCTCTCCTCTTCCATCAGGAAGTGCTGCGTAGATAGGGAAGCCGGCAAGGACATATCTGGGGGAGACTGAAGAGACGGGAGGAAGGTGAAGTGAGACAATCGTAGGCATGCGGCTGCCTGACAAGCAGCTTTGCGGCTTGGACAAAATGCCCAGCCCGCCTGAGCTCTAGGCAGAGCCCTCCTCCCCTTGTCACAGAGTTCCTGCTAATGAAACCCGCAGGAAGTTGAGTCAGCTCAGCACCAGGCTGTTAGAGAGCTCTAGGAAGACTGCAGTGACCAGCTGCAAATCCAGGATGGATGGAAGTACCAGGGAGCTCAAGCACAACATACTTGGCTGACTTGCAAGGCTAGTAATCCAGAACATAGACAAGTCCCATTTGGCAACCCCAGTGGATCCAATAGCGGAGTGGCTCGCTTAGTGAGAGCTACTTAGCTAGCTTCGGTTGACTCTCAGGCCAGCTGAGCCCAGGAGCTATGCCGTGGGCCACTGACACAAGGCAGCCTTTTTGTGGCAGCTAGACCTCACTGGCTCCCTCACTCTGGGAGTGTTCTGCATTCCTGAGCTAGCCCTTCCTGCCTCAAGGCATTAACACTTATACTTGATGCTCTCTGGGATGACTCAGCACATGGGCATTACAGTTTATACATGTTACTGTATGTTAAAAACCTGTTTGGGTATGGTGGTTCATGCCTGTAGTTCTGGCACTTGAGAACCTGATCCGCAAGGGCTGCTGCAAGCATAAAGCCAGCCTGCACTACATGATAAATTCCAGGTCAGCCTGGGCCAGAGTGAAAGCCTGTCTATAAAAAACAAAAAAAAACCTAAAAACTAAAAGACATCGCTAACAATTCCTGCTGGGGTGTTAAGGTCTCTTTCTGTCAAATGATCTGTAGCACATCCTGCAGTCTTTCTTCAGACATGGTGCCACATCCCTTTATTCCCAGCACACTGAAGGAAGAGGCAAGTGAATCTCGGAGATCAGGCAGGTCTACACAGTGATACCCTACCTCAAAATAACAACAACATCCAAAAGAAAAAGAAGTGACATTTTAAAGCTATTCTGTCCTTTTCTATATTGGTCTCAGAAAAGTTAGTTTCTAGTAACTCACCAGAGGGAAGATTTCATCGTCACTAACCAAGGGACTTGTCACCTCTTTGGTCTGAAGTGGAAAGGGTGGTGTTGGGCTTCTGCTCAGCTCACAGTCTTGGCTAAATCTAAAAGAGAAGAAATGGATGTCAGTGTCCTTTCTAAGTGTCTTTTTTTTTCTGTTGCTGTGGTAAAACACCATGACCAAAGCAACTCATAAAAGAAAGTTTTTAATTGGGCTTATGGTTTCAAAGGGTTAGAGTCCGAGATGGCAGCAAGAAAGAACAGCTAAAGAACTCACATCTTGATCTACAACCACAAAGCAAAGAGCTAAGTGGGAATGAATGGCATGAGAAACCTCAAAGTCCTCCCCCACTGACACACCTCCTCCAGCAAGGCCACACCTCCTAATTCTTTCCAAACAGTTCCACCAACTGGGGACCAAGCATTCCATTCTACAAGGCAACAGGAAGCGGTGTTATTCAAAGTACCACGGGCCAAGCTTTTTTGTAGCTAAAGGTTTTGATTTCCCTGATGTTCAACTATGGAGAACCAATCAAATGAATGAGTTTGTCTGGGTATTACTCTGAAAATAAATGTTTTGTTTTTTTTTTTAAATCTCAAATTCACTTTAAAAACTTGGAGTGAAGAATAATGAGGCAGAACACACAATGGTTGCTTGTGGCCTTAGCCTTCATAATTCTGTGTTGTGCTTTTGGGTTTCTAGGCCATTTTAAATAACTGAAGCATATTTTGACAGAATCTCAAAACACAGAACACCGCTGCCCAGGGCAGTTCTAAGGAGCTATCTTAAGGTTCTCTGCTGTACTTCACAGGCTTTCATAACAAGTCATACTTTTTGGGTGTGGAACCACGTCTCTGTAGTTCCTCCGGATTCTAGACACCCGGTAAGGACTAGGTGTCATCTTGATGCCCATTTGATCTTCAAAAAAGCCTAACGAGGTGGATTGTTACCACAGATAAAGAAACTAAATATAAAGTTAAATTATTTATCTAGTCACTGTCTTTTTTTTTTTTTTTTTCTTTTTGGCACTGGAGAGTTGAGCCCAGGTTTTTGCAAAGAATGCTAGGCAAGTGCCCTACTACTGAGCTACACCCTAGCTCTATTTGTGTTTTCATTTGAGTCAGGGTACCTCCAGCCTTTCCTTGAACTTCAAGTTTGATTGCTTTAGTGCCTCTGCCTTCCCCTGACACCCCAGCCCTGCTCAGTATGTGATCATTTGCCACGGAGTCACAAGGCTCATTTCAATAGTTTATCTTATTTTTATGTTATTTTTATTATTTTTTTTGAGATAGGGTTTCTCTGTGTAGCCCCGGCTTTCCTGGACTCAGAGTCCTGTCTGCCTCTGCCTTCTGAGTGCTGGGATTGAGGGCATATACAAGCCGCCATGCCTAGTTTAGTTATTTATTTTAATTATATGTTGTATGATTTTTTTTAATTTTGAGATTATAATATAACCACATCATTTTTTCTTCTCTTTTCTCCCTCCTATACACCCCTCCTTACTCCCTTTCAAATTCATGGCCTTTTAAAAAATAATTAATTAGATGACTGTTAAGGCCTAGTCTGGGTAATATTACTTTAGATTCCAAAGGAGGGAAGCAAGTGACAGTCTTACCAGCCATGACACCTATGAAGCATATCAACAAGCAAAATGGCACTATAATCCTAAGGATACAGCAGTGGCACATATCATCTTGGCGATAATGAACAGTTCTCTGATTAGACTTAAGATCCACTCAAAAAGAGGGAAACCATGCCTGGTGCTGGAAACTTAGACTACTCAGAGCTAGCGAGGTCATGGATCCTGGAAGAGAACCTACAATTTTACTAAAACAGCATAGTCTTTGATTATATTTGAGATATTTATCCTTAGACCCACAGATAAGCATAGTCCTTACCCCTCAGGAATGAAACTTCTCTTTGCAAAAGACAGAAGCATTAGAGAAGATCTTAAGTAACAGAAATGTAGAGTTGTGGAACCTAGACCCAGCAGGTATGTCTACAAGGTAGCTCCTGCACTTACAGCTCAGGGGACGTTGCAGAAGACAGAGCAGAAAGGCTGGGTGAGCTGGAGGATCATGTTTGCTCTGAGACCATCTCCCAGGAATGTCAGAAACTGCACCCATAAAGTCTCACCAACATGACTGCCCAAATGTGAACTGAACAATGAAAACACCAATGGACATGCCAAAGCAGATGGGGAAAAGCCCATGGTGCCTCAGCCCTACACAAAGAACTACAGGTAACTAAGGAATGCTGAGAGGAAGAAATAATCTTCCTCAGGGAAGGGCACGCCAATTGTTTATCCGCTACCAAATGGCCAGCCCTGAAAACAAGTGTTCCTGTTTTAAAGTGTTTACTTTAAAAATAAGAATAAATTGCTAGGAACTGGTAAATTGGAACTCAAGTCCAAGTTTTCCTGAGGTTGAAACCTACAATAAGGATGAAAAGCAGACTATGTAACTCATTGTTTGTGCTAACATATTGGGTGAAAAAAATATAAGTTAAAAAAAAACACTGAGCAATAAGTGAATAATGGTACAAAATGACATACCTTAAAATTGGACCAAAGATCATCTATCCTGTTTGACTAAATAAATGTCTTTCGTAAAGCTGGAGCTTAAGTGTAATCAAATCATCAAAGACCATGAAAACATAAAAATCTGTTTAATTGAAAGCTGTTCATCCTTACCAGTACACCCAGATTTCCCACAGCAGTTAACCATTTTCAAAGCCATGTTTTGATACACTATAAAACCTCACACTGGAGAGGACACAAACCTATCCATAAAACCTTTGACCCAAAATTTGTCTTGCTTCCAAGAAGTGTAGGGATTAAGATGGAGCAGAGATTGAAGGAATGGCAAATCAATTGACTGGTCCAACTTGAGACCCACCCCATGGGAGAGAGGCAACTCCCAAAACTCTGCTTTGCTTGCAGACAGAAGCCTATCATCGCTGTCCTCTGAGAGGCTTCATCCAATAGCAGCAGCAGCAGCAGATCAAAACAAACACAGCCAAACAATAGGGAGTTTTGGGGAAGAGTGGGAGGAAGAATAGAGGGAGCTGGTGAGCTCAAGAACACCACAAGAAGACCTACAAAGTAAACTAATCTGGGCGCATGGGGGTACACAGAGAACCATCAACCACAGAGCTTGCATGGATTGGACTTAGACCGTTACACATATGTAGCTGATGTGCAGGTTGGTCATTATGTGGGTCCCCTAACAATGAGAGTAAAGGCTGTCTCTGACTCTGTTGCTTGCCTATGGATCCTCTAGCTGGACTGCCTTGTCAGGCCTCAGAAGGAAAGGATGTGCTTAGTCCTGCTGCGACTTGAGGTGCCAGGGTGGGTTGGTACCCTGTGGGTGACTCCCCTTCTCTGAGGAGAGAGAGGATGGGGGGAGGGGAGTATGAGGATGGGACTGGGAGGAGAGGAGGGAGGGGCTGGGATCAGGCTGTAGAGTGATTAGATAAATACAAATAAAGTAAAGTAAACCCCACGCTGTATTTTTCTGTTCTCATACAACGCCTAGACAACAGAGACTTGCTTCTTTGCAGACTTCTTCAAGTCTGTGCATACAAACGGCACGGAACACCGGGCTAGGCCTCTGTGGATCAGCTCAGGGAAACAAACACAACATGCTTCCTGGTTTTACTTATCTTGAAATAAATCTTTTCCCCCATTATCCCACACCATAATTACCATGGAAACAGAGCAGCAAATTAAATGGAAATAACATGGTTTATGATGTGAACAATAGATGAAACATCTCACAGTTCAAGCTGAACGGTAACAATCGTGTAATGCACTCTCATATAATATCTGGCCTGTGCATAGTGTCAACACTTCAGAGTGGAAAAAAAGACAATTAGAGGTGATCTGAGAAACATATATATATATATATATATATATACACATATATATATATATACACACACTCACATATGTGTTTATGTGTAAAATCTCAACTGCAGAAATTTAATACAAAGTATTATTTGTTCTAAATTATCTAAATAATTATCCCAATTATCTAGTTTGCTATGGATGCACAGAGATGGTTTTATGGTGTTAATTACTGATATTTATACAGGGACATTTTTTATATTATAATATCAATAAAATATTGTGATTGAAGGAAAAGACTACATTATGAAGTAAAGTGCTTTGCCTTAAATCATCTTTAGAGCAAAAGCCCTTCTAGAATATAGCTAGTCAAATACTTCATAAAACCACCTTGCACAAAATGTTGCATGTATCAATTTAAAGTAGGCTTAAGGATTATTGCAGAAGGCTTTTAAGATCCACTCATAAGCTGAACTGTTCAATTAGCTTTCCCACAGGCTCTGCTTCAGGGAGGTTCATCTGCTTGGATGCGAGGCAGAACTCTTCGTGGAGCTTGAGGTCCTGTCTGCAGTTTGCAAGGCTTCTCATGTGGCCTCTGCAGCTTCTCCTGTACCACGGGATGATGTCCTAGCCAGGGACAAGGACCCACCACGTATGCTGACCCCCTTCCAGCCTCTCCTCCTCACAGGCTCCAGAAGCTCCCCTTCTGTGACTTGCACTGTCTCCTGGCCTGGACCTTTAGTCTGCTGTGTTCTGCTCCTTATTGGTTAATACCACAGTATATAATTTTCATAACTTATTTTGGGTTTTATATTCATCCCTTGATGAGGGACCTGGCAAATGTTAATAACAAAACTGCTAATTTTGTGGCTTTTTCCTATTAGACAATTTATTAGCCGGACATGAAGCCATCTTAATGATTTAATGTTTCTGATTAGTAATCTTTTCTTGGCTCCTGATATAAGAATTTAAACCATGAACTGACCTTTAAAAAGATTTGTTTTCATATGTATGTGTTGTGTGGGCTTATGTGCACCACTTGTGTGCAAGTGCTGGTGGAGGTCAGAGGGAGACAAATCCCCTGAAACTGGAGTTACAGGAGGTTGTGGGCCACATGATATGGGTGCTGGGAACAGAGCCCGGGTCCTCTGGAAGAACAGTCAGTGCTCTTAACCACTGAACCATCTCTCCAGCCCATGTCTTCACATTTCAGTGTGTATTCTCATACACACTGGAATTTAATAAATTCCATTTATTAAAGTATTGGTTTGTCATTAAAATTTCTTATATATTAACAGCACTCTAAAAATCAGCTTGTAATTCATCCTGCAACTTCTATCTTTTAAGCACAATACTTAGAGCATCTTAACCAAATTCCATCTTGTCTCGTAAAATTTCTGAAGTGATGAATAGATTATTATTCTAGACACCAAATGCTTTGGATCACCTGAAAACGCTTTAGATTTCAAGTGAGTGAATGTTAAGACATCACTCCAAAGAGGGGTGAAAGACCACAGAAGTTAGGAATAGCATTGTTTAGCTCACAGACTGCTTAAATCTTCTTCAGTTCCCAAGAAGAATTCCTTACTGTGACCTTGACATTTTGTAGAGCAATTTTATTTTTCCTTCTCCAAATAGTTTAACCCATTGGTATGCAAAGATAACGAGTATTTTCTGATTAACTTATGCCTGATAAACATGATATACTCTACATGTACAGACCCACACATATACATATACACACACATAAGCATATATATATATATACATATACACATGTACACACATATGCACACAGATATATAAACACACAAAAACACATATTGACCATACACATACTACACATTCATATACGCATACACACACGCAAACGCATTTATACATCATGCACATACACCTCACATATCTATGCACACATGTACATACACACGTGCATAAACACACACGCATGCACATGCACACTTTTGTGTATATAGCTTGTTACTTGGCTGCCTAAGCAGAGTTGGGAGGTACCAACTTCCTCTTCCACTGCGACCATCAGCGGGAACTACCTGATTTCTGCTTCTCCACTGCTGAGCTCAGAGAGTCCCCACGTCTCGATTCCTCTTCCCCACAGTGGGTTCTACATGGCAATAATTTATTCAGGACATCTGAAAGGCTGTTTCTTTTCAAAACCAGGTCATTGAAAAACACCGAAATCAGGCGAGGCATTGAAACAAATTTAATGAAACTTTCAGCCAATGTAACTGGCAGGGCACAGCTTTGCAGCAGGAACAGTTGTCCAGGCTGCTTATTAAGATAATCTCCTGCTGAGCCTTCTCCCTCATCTCGCCCCTGTCTCCCACTGTCTTGTTTTTGTTGGGCACTTTTAATACACACTGTAATGCCTGACAGAGGAAGATTAAGGGCCAAAAACAATTTTTTTTAAAAAAAGTAACAAACTGCAGAGTAATGGCATGGCCTCTCATGTGAGGCCGCCACTGCTGCTCCAGTGAGTGAGGCAAGGAGGTGGGAGCCCAGGTCCTCAACGACTGGCTGACATCAGCTGCAGCCAGACAACCCTGCCCTGTATCTTTAGGGCTGTGGGCTGTGCTTTGCTCTATGGAGCGGTAGTAGAGTGCTTTGTGAGGCATTCCCACCATGGCACCCCACCGCACTATCTGTTGGTGTCTCTACTCGGATGGCAAGGTGTCCTGGGAGCCTGGGAGCCACACAGCTCTGAGGTGGGACAGTGTCCCAGAGGAAAGGTAACCTGAGACACAAGAAGCCTCCTCAGCAGAGGCATTGCAGCCCTGGGAGAGGATATCCCTGGCTGAGCTGGAGTGCAACAGTTTAATAGCTCTGCTTTGCTCTCCTTCTCTGCAGGGTTGCAGCTCCCAGGCGCTCAGGAGCAAGTCCTGCTCCACCTAGTCGCCCTGCTTCTTTGCTTCCTTGCTTCTTGACTTTGTCTGAGGAGCGAGTCACACCTCACAGCAAATCCCATAAAAGAGATTTATTGGGACAGATGAATCCAGGGGTGGCTGCCTCTGCTCCTGGGAGAAGGCAAGAAGGAACTGAATAGTAAGGCAGGACATATACAGGATTTCTTAGGGGGCAGAGCTTTCCAGGGTGAGGATTGGTGGGATCTTTTTCAGACCTAAAATTAGCATAATCTGGGAGGGGTCCTATGGAGGGTCTGGAGAAGACCTTTGTGACAGTTACAGAGGCTAGAAATGCTATTATGACAGTTATAGAGGTCTAGGGGAGGGGCCTGGCCACTTTCCTGCCTTGAGGGTTTACAAAGTTTAAAAATATACAACATTTACAAAGGAAGTCCTGTCCCTTGAGTGAACAGCCAGCACTGAACAGTAGGCAGGGCTTATATAAGATTTCTTAGGGGGCAGAGCTTTCCTGGGTGGAGATTTCTATGGTGAAGATTGGTGGGATTTCAAGTCCTGAGCTTGGGGGAGCTTAGGGATTGGTGGGTTTTCCTGTTCAGTGATTGGTGGTATTTTTCTTGTAGGGTGGGGTCTGGGCACCTTCTCACCTGGGACTGGGAATGACCATTAAAGCCATTTAGGGAAGTCTTGCTGGGTAGGGTCTGGCTGCTGAAGCTCCTCAGGTGGGGGCCTGGCTGTTTTCCTGCTGTGAGTGTTTACAAGAGTTTACAAAGTATACACAGTCTACAAAGTTAACACAGGAAGTCCAGCTTGAGTCAGCGTGAATGGCCAACAGCATCCCCACCATGGCACCTGAAGTATCCATATCATGGCATCCTCACTATGGTACCCCCAACTGTGACACCCTTACCAAAATACCCTCACCTCAGCACCCCGCGCTTCATTCTCTTTCTCCACTACAGGGTTAGTTTCAAGTAGCATTAGAATTGGTAGAATCCATCTTTGGACTTGGAGCAATGGTTCCAATTCTTAGAAACACTTGTTGCCCTTACAGAAAGAAGAGGGTTTGGTTCCCAGAACCCAGATAGCGCTTCAAACTATCTGGAACTCCAGTTTCGGAGGATTCAACACTGTCTCCTGGCCTCTGTGGATACCAGGCTTGCACATGGGGCACGTTCAGGCATGCAGACAAGACACACATACATAAAAACAAAATAATAAGAATCTAAAATTAAAAAAGAACCCATTCTCCTAGTTCCTAGAAGTTCACTGAGATGGTGAAGGGGAGCACTGCTCCAGAGCCTCAAGAATGTTGAACAGAGCACCTCCCATTTTGGTCTAGTTCATAGATTTCGCTTAACTACCAAGATGAGCCTGGCATCACCTTCTCCAAACCTCAGGTTCAGCCTGGTCACTAAAATAATGCATTGTAGCCACCATGAATTATAAAGAACTAATATTATAAATATAATTTATTAGTAATAATATTAGTGAGAGTGATCAACATTTATGCAACTACACATGCTTCATAGATTACCTCATACAATCCTCATACCCTACAGACAAGAAAGCATGGAAATACTGCTTGGTGTTCATGCTAAGTATCTAAAGATTCTGAGGACAGGTTGAGTTGCAATGTTGTCTGGACCTTCTTAATTACTGTGAAAGGCTCAGGTCAAAGAGATTTGGTGAAGGCAACACAGAACCCACCATGTAAACTAATGTCTTCATGGATCTGAGAAGTTCTGTGGAAAAAGAGTTGCTTTGCTGAGTGCGTAGTAAGTTCGGGAAAACAGTGATGGGCCTCCAGAGACCCTTCCGACTCTAGAAATCTTTTTTTTTTACATTATTTTTTATTTTTTTGTTATCAATCATAGGTTAGGTACTTTGCATCCCCCTCCCTCATTCCCTCCCCCCTCCCAACCCTCCCTCATCTCCTCCCCGCCCCCTCCAAGTCCACCAACGGGTTGGA